>BSBM01000613.1:9532500-10132500 GCA_027924585.1 Larix kaempferi
ATTGACCCATAGTGTAGTATTCACTAAATACATTAACGTGTCTAACTCGTAAGAAATAAAATTACATAAAATATTTTTAAGATGATTTTCTGGGGATATGACATCGAGCATGTATAAACATCAAGTTCTTGAAGCTGTGTCAGTTGTTCCAACCCCTGTATGTCCTTTAGCTTCACACATTCATGTGCCCACAACTTCTCTACCAACCTCAAATGTTGAATATCTTGAAGCTCTTCTAACTCCGAGTATCCATAAACGTATATTTCTCGAAGTTGTGTTAGTTGTGTTGGCCTCACACATTCACGTGCTCACAACTTCTCTAGCGACCTCAAATGTTGAAGATCTGGCATCTCTTCTAACTCTAAGTATCCATAAACGTATATTTCTCGAAGTTGTGTCAGTTGTGTCGGCCCCTATATGGTATTTATCTTCACACATTCATGTGCCCACAACTTCTCCAACGACCTCAAATGTTCAATACCTGGGAGCACTTCTAACTTCGAGCATCTTGAAACTCTAAGTTCTTGAAGCTATGTTAGTTGTGCCAACCCCTGTATGCTCTTCAAATTCACACATTCATGTTCCCACAACTGCTCTAACGACCTCAAATGTTCAATACCTGGCAACTCTTCTACCTCCGAGCATGCAGAAACATTAAGTTCTTGAAGCTGTGTCAGTTGTGCCAACCCCTGTATCCTCTTCTAATTTAGAGCATCCATAAACGCATAGTTCTTGAAGCTGTGTCAGCTGTGCCAGCCCCTTTATTCTCTTTATCTTCACACATTTATGTGCACACAACTTCTCCAATGATCTCAAATGTTCAAGACCTAGCAACTCTTCTAACTCCAAGCATCCAAAAATGCCAAGTTATTGAACCCGTGTCAGTTGTGTCAACCCTTGTATGATCTTCAGTTTCACACATTCATGTGCCTTTAACTGCTCCAATGAATTCAAATGTTCAAACCGGGCAGCTCTTCTAACTCCGAGCATGCAGAAAAATCAAGTTCTCGAAGTCGTGTTAGTTGTGCCATCCTGTATGCTCTTCAACATCACACATTGAAGTGCCCACTACTTCTCTAACGACCTCAAATGTTGAATATCTGAAAGCTCTTCTAACTCTGAGCATCCATGAATGTATAGTTCTCGAAGTTGTGTTGGATGTGTCAGCCCCTGTATGCTCTTTAGCTTCACACATTCATGTTCCCACAACTTCTCCAACGACCTCAAATGTTCAAGACTTGGCATCTCTTCTTACTCTTAGCATCCATAAACGTATAGTTCTCGAAGCTTTGCTATGCTATTTAGCTTCACACATTCATGTGCCCGCAACTTCTCCAATGACCTCAAATGTTCAAGACCTGGAAGCTCTTCTAACTCTGAGCATGCAGAAAGATCAAGTTCTTGAAGTTGTGTCACCTATTCCAACCCCTGTATGCCCTTCAACTACACATTTACGTGCCAACAACTTCTCCTGCAATCTCAAATGTTGAAGATCTGGTAGCTCATCTAACTCCGAGCATCCATAAACGTATAGTTCTCAAAGCTGTGGTTGTTGTGTCGGCCCCTATATGCTCTTTAAATTCACACATTCATATGCCCGCAACTTCTAAAACGACCTCAATTGTTCAATACCCAACAACTCTTTAGCTTCAAACTTTTATGTGTATAAGTTCTCTAGCGACCTCAAATGTTGAAGATATGCCATCTCTTCTTACTCCGCTCATCCATAAACGTATAGTTATGATATAATACCTTAGTAACCTTTCTGCTTTGCATAGAGGCTTCTATCTATGCTAATAGTCATAGATTGTTATGGCTATCGTAGGATTTAATGCTCATCCCAGTGATTGCTCTTTTTGAAATTGGATTTGTATTTTCTTTTTGAAATTGGATTTGTATTTTCTTTTGAAATTGGATTTGTCTTCTTATTTACAACTTAGTGGTATTTATTTTCTAGCTTCTACATTAGACTTTATAGAGATGGTTTATCATACCGAAGGGCATCATACTTACTAAAATTACGAGGTTCACAAAAAAACATATTCATTCTATATACCTATCCCAGATCCATTTTAAGAACAAATTTATGTAGGGTATATGTTTCTCAGTTGATTGTTGTCTATACCCAGAGCTGTTACAACTCCAGGCCATTCCAAGAAGAAAATTTAGTGATTCCTGTAAAAATTCCTTAACAAAAATTAATTGTAAAATGAAATCAAGTAAGCTTGACAATATAATGCTTGGCACATTTTAAAAACATAATGTGTAGTCGCCCAGTATTACTTGTATGTTCAATCTTTAAATTTAGTATTTGATCATGTATGTGATTTATCTATTGGTTTCAGATGAAAGGTGCTTGATTGATTTATATTCATTTCCTTTTGTTTACCTATATATGTTTCCTACTGACTTGGGCAGATAATTTTCACTCACGTTTTCACTGTAGTATTTTTTGTCTCCTAGAAAAGTTGGGCCTTCCATTCCACGTTCTTTTTGTCATTCCTTGTACTTGTTTTCAATGCAAGTAAATGATGCAGAGACTTATCCATATTCTTAGTCTTAAACTGTAGTGGTGCACTTAAGATAGTAGCTTTTATTTCGCAAGTCTGGCCTATATGTACCATAAATGTTTGTGGTAGGACTCTTAAGCATATTATTGCTTAAAATATGTTAAAGAGCTTGATAGCCTCCTTTTCCAGATTGTTAAATCACTACATGGATTTTTGACATTTGAAAGAGCTGAAATATGATGACCTTGTAACCTTCACATATGTATCATAAGATTATTGAGAATACTTTTTTAAACTTAACATAAAAAAGTGTAGAGACATTTCCACTAGATGGTGTGGAAATAAACTAAGGAAGGAGGCCGCGGTTGGTTTAGTCGTTAGACAACATCGGCTTCATCTATTGACAGTCCCAAAAAGAGGGATGTCAATTTGTCAAATTTATTCATGGCCTTCCACTACATAGGAATTATCGCCATCACAAGTGTTTGTTTTTTCATATATTGTTCAACTATTACATAAGCCATGGCTTGAAGGGCTATATTGCATCTGCACAATTATTTTATGAATTTCGTTGAGTGATCAGGGTGAAGATTGTTTGTTCTACCTATTTCAATCAAGTCATTTGTGCGTTTACACATATGCTACACCCTTTTGCAAGTTCACATGGATGTATCCATATTTAACATATAACAAATTGAGTCTTTGATCATGATGAAGGATGCTTAGCACACGGTTTTCATCTTTTCCAATAATCTCTGGTCTTACAAAAGAAATCTATTTGATGGACATTAAGAAGGCTATTCAATTTCTCATAGCTTTGCGCAAATGACTCCTTCTCAGTTTTTTTGTATCATAAGTTCCCTTGCAATAGAAGGTGGCAATGTCAGGGACATTGCCACCTCGTGGTTCTTGTTAAATATTTTTTTTGGATATCACTCATTGTAAAAAGATTAATGAGGAATATAATTATTAAATTCTTTCTTAATGCATTGATTTCTATAATGAGTGATATTTTTGTTTCTTGAAACCATTACTAAGAAAATCCAAATATACAAATGATGGGTCGGTAATTGTTGAGCGATTCTACTTAAAATCACATGGGTTTTCTTAAGGGATGCTTTCTATTATGTACACTTCAATAAATGAATGGTGGGCACATTCTAAATTGTAGTTATAAAGGCATATATGTAAGTAAACACATTTCAAGGCCATAGTATTGAAGATATATACCAATGGCATATCAAAATTGTGGCATTGATAGTGTATACCCTACGTTTTCAAATACATTGCTTTGATTTTATATACTAAATGCATCCAAATCTGCAGTTTTGCATTTGTAAATTTGACACATATCAAATCTGCTACAGAGTAAGTACCAGATTATTATAAATATTTAGCATTAAAAATATATGTAAAATGCATTATCTTGCATAGTAAGTACCATATTTTAGTTCTGCAGTATTATAATTATATATTAGACGTTTTCGAAATTGGTGGTATTGTGAGCATAAGCCAAAACTATTTCAATCCGTGGTATGGTGAACATAACAAAACATAAGTACAAAACCCTAATCAGAGACATTATAACTTTGATACAAAACATAAGTACGAACACTCTCTTATATATATTTGTGAAGAGATGACCCTAAATCACTGCTAAAGTATACATAGGTGTACATACCCTACCTCACTCCATATCATCCACGAATGGGAGATTGAGGACATTAAGCCCTACAAAGGTAAATTCACTTGGATGAACAAGAGAAAAGTCCCCGGGCATATCGTTGCTAGATTGGACAGAATTATTATCCACAACTCCTTCCTCCTTCTCGGATTGGATATCTACTCTAAAATCCTCCCCTTCAACGTTTCTGATCACAAACCTGTCCTTTTAGGAGTCTCTAAAAATAAAAATTTGGGGCCAATTCCGTTCAGGTTCAACCCATCTTGGATTCATAAGGAAGGCTTCCAAGAAATCGTTCTCAGAACTTGGACGAGACTAGTTTCAGGATCGCCCTTCTATGTATGGGAAGAAAAGCTGAGACGCCATAAAAAAGAAATAAAGATCTTGGCCAAAAACATAAAACCCCCATCTCATAAGAGGATGGAAGTCCAAATTCAATTGGAAAATCAACAAATTCTGTTGGAAGAAAGTCCGATAACAAGTGAAAATATGGAACACGAATTGGAACTCCAAAGGAATTTTCACGCTGCATGCAGAGAGGAGGAAGACTATTGGAGGAATAAATCTAGAATCCTATGGCTTCAGGCAAGCGATAAGAACACTAGCTACTTTCACAAACAAGCTGAAGCAAGGAAGCAGTACAACTTGGTCCAAGAAATCCATAGCCACGACCAGATCATTAACGAATTCAGCGAAATCAAACATGCTGCTCACATCCACTTCAAAGAGTTGTATTCAGAAAATAATCAAGCTCAGTATGAAAGAAGTAAGAATATTATTGAATTGGTCCCAAACCTTGTAACGCAGGATATCAATAAAAAAATTACTGCATTGGTAACCATAAAAGAAATCAAGAAAGTGTTGGGAAATATGGAACCGGACAAAGCCCCTGGCCCGGATGGCTTTACTGCTAGGTTTATAAAAGCCTGTTGGCCAATAATAATAAAATATTTATGTAGAATGGTTTTAAAATCTCAAAAATGTCAAAAGATCAGAGGGAGTACTAACTCGGCATTCTTAGCTCTGATTCCTAAAGAAAAAGGAGACACCTCCTTTGATCGCTACCGGCCTATCTCACTATGTAATATCGGATATAAGATCATCACTAAAGTTATCGCCAATCGAGTCAAAGACATACTTCCCGCCATCATTCCTGAGAACCAAGGGGGTTTATCAAAGGAAGAAACATTGTTGATAACATCATTCTTGTCCAAGAAGCGATCCACTCAAGCAATCAACAAAGAGAAAAAGTTGCGATTGTTAAATTAGACTTAGCTAACGCATTCGACAGGGTTCTATTGATGCCCCGAAGATTGCAGCATCAATCAGAAAGGGATTCTCCCCAGTAGAATATCCCAATTAGATTGTCCACCGTTTGGTATGGGGAATCCGTCCGGTTAGCGGTCCCGGCAACCGTTAGGTTTGGAGATTTGCTCCAAATATACCAGTTATGGCCCGATCCACCGTTCTTTTGATTTTATGTTTTAGAATGATATGCAAGTGCCTAGACTAACTTAATCTAAATGCAGAACTGAAAAACAAATCTGTGTCTAAAAACTGAAATAAATCTAAACTATCCCTGCAAGGAGCAAATTGTAAGTATGAGTAATGTGCTGTAAGAGTTATCTAAGAATAAACAGACATCCATTAAATCTTAAAGATAGATCCACAGCAAAGCAAGAGATATCAGAAGGTAGCTTCTAATTAAATATAACACATTCCATTACTCCTGGGAGAAAATTCATTTGCATAGAGAGAAGTAAGATGATTCAATACAAAGAAATAATTCAAGACAGTAAAGAAAGATCTCACAGTAGAATATAGAAGTCACAGGACTAATCCAACATGCATCCAATATCCATTTCCATGCAAAAAGCGTCCTCTCCAGGCTCTTATTAGGTAGATTTTATTTTCTTGAAACAAGTGCAAGATAGCTCGTACAAGTTCAGAAAATTATTTCCCTACCAAAAGTCCCCTACACTGCTTCCTAAACTTCTATTTATATTATTACAAAATTCCCTTTGGGCTGCCACCTGGCTCTTTACACTTGTCTCCTACAAACTTTTTCCCTTTTAATAAACAAAAATTGTGACCCTTTTCTTAAAACAGAAAAATTCACTTAAAAAAAAAGGACAGTTGTCCAATGGCTCTACGCTTTAGACATATGAAGGCCAAAAAACAAAAATAGGAATCAACGCCTTAGGATCATCATGTTCACTCTTGGGAAGGCGCTCCAGCTGGGAGAGAAGCACTCGAGCTGGTTGTTACTGCTGCTGGTGCTGGGAGAGAATCACTTGGACTGGCTGTTATTGCTGCTGCTGCTGCTACTGCTTTCTTTTCCTCTTCTGCAATGTAACTGAACCAGACACCAGTGTCTCTGATAACTACATTTGTTGAGGAAGGGAGCAATATTTTCTGGGAAGTCACATCTTTACCAAGCTCTACTCCAATACCCTGAATTTCTACAACTGCTTCTTGGTGGATTTCTTTAAGCAAATGGTTGTGTATTGATGACATCCCAATATAATGATGGAGATCAGCAATGGCTAAGACATCAATCTTCTTTACATATTATGTTTGGATACCCAGTTCTTCCTTCAAGTCAGATAAACATTGCTCTTTGCTCGGGAACTCATCAAGGGACTGAGGGAAACTCAACTTGCACTTATCATGCACTTCATGGATTTTTTGATAGAGACTGTTACTTTTATCCATTTTCCCTTGGATCTTAGCCATTAGCTTAAGGCTACAGTTCCTGTAGAATTCCAAAAGGGATATGTCTTCATTAAAACCATCTACAGATTTGAATGGGAGATGCTTGGGGAAATCAACCTTCCCTTCTTCCATTCCATCTGGATCAGGATGTTTGCTTTAACCCGAGTATATTTACCTTTAAGCCTATTGGCCTTTGCATTAAATTCTTTTAATCTAACCATCATGGCTTTGAGCTTGCACACTTCCTCAGTAATCAGCTCTTGAGTGTCATGCATTAGTTTTAGGATGCTACAGGACAGCTCATGGAAGGGAGACATATCTATGGCTCTACTCTTTGCCTGCTCTAATTGGTCAACCAATGCCTGCTTATCTGCTTGCAGCTGAGACACCCTAGCTTCTGAATCGTTCTTTTCTGCCTCTAAAACCATCATCTGGACTGCCAGGTGCTCCTTTTTTTCTTCTAAATGGTTATACTTGTCTGACAATTCCTTATGCTCAACAGACAGGCGATTATACCTATTCACTACGAGATCCCTGTAAGCCTTCTCATTAGCCACAGTATGTTGTAACATGCGAGCTCTCCTCTTTGTTGACTCAACTTCTCTAAATATATCGGCCACATTGTCCTGCGTTGCTTTTGCTGCTTCTACAGCGGTGGATGCCATAGCTAAGGGAGCCTTATTTGTAGTTTGCATTACTGTGGTCTCCCGCCGGGTAACAATATCTTCTTGGAAGAGTCTCTTTATCCTCTCTTCCGATTTTAGGACCACTGCCTTTCTCTTCTTATCATACACAAATTCATCCCATCGAGACACTGTATGCTCTTCTGATGGAGTGTAAGGGACGATTGGGAGGTCTATTATATTTATTTTTGCTTTTGCGAGTGGGGTCTGGACTACTTGAGCTGAATCTGTTTCCACATTTTGGGTACCGGAAACACCTGCTTGCGCTGTGTCCGCCTCCACATTTTGGGTGTCGGAGACACCTACTTGAGATATGTCTATTTCCATATCCTGGATGCTAGAGTCACTTGCCTGAGCATCTTCAGCTGCCTTAAGCTCTTCCTCCTCCTTTTGTTCCTTTTCAGCCTGCTACCTTCTTTCTTCTTCTTCAGCTTGCTGCTGATTTTCATTCTCTTCCAATTGGTTTGCATCCTCTGTTTCTTTCTGCAGCCTTGCATCTTCTGCTTCTTTCTGCTGCTGGGATTCCTCAGCTTCTTTCTGCAATCTTTCATTTCTTCTTTTTGCTGCAACTTTGCAACTTCAGCTTCTTGTTGCAACCTTGCTTCCTCTTTCAACCTTTGCTCTTCTTGGGATCGGGCATCAGCGGCTTCTTTCTCTTTCTGCAGGCTGGTTTTTCGAGTTGTGGTAGAGCTAGAGCTTGCTCCACTGCCTTAACGGAAAATTTGCAACTCAGTCATGTTGCTGATGCCCCTGAATGCCTCTTCCTCGGCATCATAATAATGAGCATAAATTTCTTTGCAATGCTCGGCAACTTTCCCCCGCCTATCATTTCTATGGAAAATTGTTTCACCGAAGTGGAAAGCTTTCAGCTCTTGAACAAACTCCTCAGCTGATGCAACCCCTGAGAATTTGTAGGCTCCTATGCAAAAGGGTAAAGGAGGGAAAGAAGCCTTATGCTGCTTGTTAAGCACCGCTCCGATTCCATCCAGGAAAATTTGTCTCACTGCTTCCTTGAGGACTACATAGTCAGTAGCGTACATTGGCAAAATGCATGGCGCTTTGGTCCCTCCAAACATCCTGATGTAGGTGCCCTTCTCTGAGAAATAAAAATCTCCATAGTTTTCCAGGATCTCCATGGCATTTTCTAACAGATAGTTGGGCTCTTCCTTGAATATCTGCTCATATAGAGGCATGATGAACTCCTCGCAGATGAGCTTATAGCTAGCTCTGTAATTTTGAGCCCACATTATCTTGTAAGCAGTGTAGACCGGGGTGTTGGCTTTATCCCATGTGCAACCTAAACTGGGGAAAGATAGCTTGGCCAAAGCACAGTCAATGAGATAGGAAGACATGTAAAATTCTGACTTTTTTAAGGCCATACCTTCTCTTGCAGCAGCCACTGTGGATGCCAAACTGTCTGAAAGGATAGTAGCCCAGTCAAACACAGTCCCTTTGAATGCTACGAAGTGGATGATGGGAGCCCACTGTATCCTGTATACAGTTCCATCAAGCATGCCAAAAATTCTGCATAGCATCAGGGCGATTAACCTAAAAGGAGGTCTTAGGTTCTGAACATCGTATTCATCATTACCTCTCTTTCTTAAGTGCTTGCCTGCGACCAATAATTTTTTGGCCATCCAAATATTGTTCATCTGGCCCAACCATTCATCACTCAAAGCTTGCTGGGGACGTGAGAATTTATAGGCTGCATCAATATATGTTGGGTGGAATAAGGCAATGGCCTCTCCCCTGCTGTCATGTAATACTCTTGTCTCCGCGTTAGCATGTTCCAGTATCCACCCGATCACTTCAGAACATGGGAACAATTTAGGGCGGGTAGAAGCCCTAGCTATGCCTGAAGTTCTGATGTTGCGGTAGATCTGCTCTTCTTCCAATAATGCATCTGGGATATCCTGGTCCTTAATCATCCTGTAAATATCACCCCAACGGACTTCGGGGGGAATGCCGGTGGTACACTTAATATCTTGGAACATAGTTTCAATCCTAAGTGGCACTGGCTCTGGTTCCATCACTTTAGCTTTCTTTCTACCACCTTTTGGCATCCTGGCTTATCCCTGCTAACAACCAAATACAAGTCATTATAAAAATGTGCAACCTGTTATGAGATTTTAACAAAGAGAAGGACAAATTCAACATGCTAATGATAAATATAGACAAATTATGAAGCTGCATGTTGAGGAGGCAAAATAAATCACTCCAAACAAGAAATATGGTTCTGGGACTTGATTAAAGAGACAAAGTTTGGAATGCTTCCGAAAAGGTAAGCATATGGCGTGGAAACAACCTGCTTCCCGTTTAGCCCTAGGAGAGAGGGTATCCTTCATCATTGCACTTCTAATGGTCAAAGGCAGGTGAGCCTGGAGTGAAGCAATCTTATGATGAAACAAGAGACTGCTTTCCCCATTCATCAAAAGGTGAGGGGTTCAGCCGACCACTACTGTTATTAATAACATTTACGAGACGTTCTGTGGCTGGTACGGAGTTTGAATGAGGGTGACGATGCCTGGAATGTGGCCAGTGAAAAAATCGGGTGGTCACAGCTATGGCTTTTAGCCAGTATAAATGAGGCACCTACGGGGCCACGACGGCCTTAAAAGAAAAAATAACGACATATGCAACCAATGTGTATCGGCCACGTTATGGACGGGAAGACCCCCAAGAAAAACTTGACATGGAAATGAGACAGAAAGAGCAGTTAAAAAATCTACCTGGCGATGAGATAATGGTTGAGTGAGGTGGAGGTGGTCATGGATGAGATGAGCTGGAGTGGTCCTGCGTGGTCTTCTCAACAGCATTTGTTTGAACGAAAACTAACAATGTGATCGACCAAACCTCCACCGTCCTTTTAAAAAGGCTAGACACGTGTGGCATTAAACCGATTGGTGGTGCCATTAAATGGGGTTTTAATTTCTTGTACAGCGCAGTCATTTCAAGCCGTCTCGGCATTTGTGTGCAACCGTCACTTGCGGGGCGGACTTACGAGTTTCACCCGCAATTGCGGAACGTTATGGCGAACTGCCTCGGCGTTTCGGAAGAGATTGGCGTATCCTTCCGAAATGCAACCTTTGGAAACTTGTCGCGAGCGGTTTCGCTGAGTCGTCCCGCAGTTTCGGGAGAACATTGGATTTCTTTCCGCAATTTCAATGGAGATATGCCAATTGATTCCGCAATTGCGGAACAATTTTGCCAAGGTTCCCGCCATTTCGGGAGGCTTTCCTGAATGGCTCCCGGGAAAAGAACTCGAACGCTTCCGCAATTTCGGAAGGGAAACCTAAAAGGTTCCGTCGTTTCGAAAAGGATTGGTGAATGGATCCCGCAAGTCAAGAGAGATGCTTAAGTTCTTTCAAAAAGCGCTCCGCGGGGTTTCGGAAGGAAAACCTAAACGCTTCCGTAGTTTCGATAAAAACGCTAAGTCTTTCCGCGGAGTTTCGGGAGTGAAATGCGAATGGCTTCCGCAGTTTCGGAAGGGAAACTCAAATGGTTCCGCCATTTTGGGAGGCTTTCTCAAATGGTTCCGCCGTTTCGGGAGGCTTTCTCAAATGGTTCCGCAGCTTCAATAAAAAATATAAGTCTTTCCGCGGAGTTTCGGGAGAGAAATGCGAATGGCTTCCGCAGTTTCGGAAGGGAAACCTGAATGGTTCCGCCGTTTCGGAAGAGATTTCTGAATGGCTCCCGCAATTTCGAGAAGCTTTCTCAAATGGTTCCGTGGTTTCGGGAGACAGACTTGGATGCTTCAATAGATTCGGGGGAATTTCATGAATTTAATCTTTAGAAGAAAACTTGAAATTTTCAAAGCAGAAACTTCAGTTGAAAAACAAAAATAAGTAAAAAGGAGATTTATCCTCTTAAGGCAGTCTTTCTAGAAGAAATAAAAGGAGGGGCCCCAATATGTACAAAAAAAATTTGGGGGGGGATGTTGCTGCAACAACAAGTTCGCCATGAATTTTTGTTTCAAGTAATTCTCCAATTCGGATTTGCCTTAGATTTCATCAACTGGGTAAAGACATTTATTGGCTCCCCTTGGATAGCCCCGTTGATCAATGGGAGAGCTGTTGATTTATTCCAAGCCACCAGGGGGCTGCGCCAAGGTTTCCCGATGTCACCTTTGTCGTATTCTATTCAAGCTTCAATCCTTAGCTTCCGAATAGAGCACTGTCGAAGCCAAGAAGAGCTACAGGGAATCAGAATAACACGTGGATTCAAAGAGATCAACCATGCTCATTTCGCATATGATACGCTTCTGCTGGGAGGATCCAACAATATAAATGCTAGAAGAATCAAAAGGGAGCTCGATCTCTACAAGGAAGCTTCCGGAAGTCAGATAAATTACAGGAAAAGTGTTAGGAACCCGTGTCAACCCTTCTCTTTACTTGGTTAGTATATTGTTGTTGGACGCATATGCTTTGTAAGTCGTCCCGTAGTATTTGTTGATCCATAGTTTATATTAGCCCATGGTATTGACCCATAGTATTGGACGCATATGATTTGTAAGTCGTCCCGTAGTATTATATGTCCCATGGTTTTGACTCATAGTATTGGTCATAGACTTAGTATATAAGTGTGTGTTGAGGTCATTGAAGGCACCGTGAAGTTAATTGTATTGAGCTTGCTCAAAGGAGGTTGCCCCCTCAAAGTGGCCCGTGATCAATATAAAAATTATTATGAGTTCTATTATTTCTGATATCTCGTTCATTTGCATTAATTAATTATTGCAGGTTCATCACAAAAATCTAGATATATGGGTGGAATTGTACCAATATTGAAATGACCAGCATCACCAGAATTCTGGAAATGGAGGGGAAGGTTCATTGGAACTCTTTTAAATATCTGGGAATCCCCATCTCCATAGCTAACATAAAATTTGATCAATGGACCCTCTCCTCAACAAGTTAAAAAAAAAATCAACAATTGGGGAGCAAAGTGGATCAACAAAGCTAGGAAGATGGTTCTGATAAAATCAGTCCTGTTCAGCATTCCAATATTTCAAAGCTCAATTCTACTGGCCCCAATCAGGTTCATCAACAATATGGAAGCAATCCTAAGAAAATTCTTATGGAATGGTGGTAAAAACAGTGAAAACAAAATGCCTTTGGTTAGCTGGGGAAAAGTCACCAAGCCAATATTAGAAGTTGGCCTCCAAATCAGGGATATAAGAGCCCAAAATATAGCTCTCGGGGCGAAGCTGCTATGGAAATTGGTAACTGGAAAATTAACATGGAGCAAGCATGCTCTTTGGAAGAAATATTACACAGGATTGCGCACAACCTGCCTTGATAATCCTCCAATGGTAAGGAAAGGATCTCTGATTTTAAACATTTGTCAAAAAGCTAGTGGGTTCTTCCAGCCTTTGTTAACCTGGATCTCTAAGAATGGAAAAAATATTCTTATTTGGGAAGACTCTATTCTTGGAGGGACTACATTGGACTCAATTTTAAACAATTCCAGACTCAAAATTCATTACAAATCACTCAATATCACCTCCCTTTGGGATATCTTCGCCTGGAATGAGGATATCTCCAAATCATGGAAGAATTGGAAAGTCCCTGACTGCCCAAACCATCTGATCGATGAAGAGAGTACTCTGGTCTCCTATCTTCAAGGGAAGACCCATGTTGCAGCTAAGATGAAGGACTCGTGACGATGGGGATCAACTTCTGGTTTTTACACAGCTGTAGAATGTTACAAGTAGATCAAAGCAATCCCGAATGGCCCCATTAACGCAAAACTCTGGAAATAAATTTGCAGAATTAAAATTCTCCCTAAAGTAGATATATTCATCTATACGTTGGCCCACAAAAGCATCCTATCTAGAGAAAGTCTCAAAAAAAGGGGATGGGAAGGATCGACGAGATGTCCTTTCTATTTGTTGTCAGAAGAAACAACCGATCATATATTGATTAACTGTCCCTTTGCATCAGGGGTCTGGAAACATGCCCTGGGCACTTGGTCGACTCAGATCATTCTCCCAGGGATGGCTTCTTCGCTACTGAGTGAGTGGGACTCTTTGTACCCCTATTCATTGAACAAAAAAGAAAGGACCAAGGCCTGCTGGTCAATTTTCCCAAAATTTATACTCTAGGAACTATGGCTGAAAAGAAATGTCCGTATTTTCATAAACAAGTCTTCCCATGTAGCCCATGTAGCTAAGAAAGCTCATGCCTTGTTGGGTGAATGTTTAAACTCTATCCCAATCCAAGAGAATAAATGTAAATTGAATGGGGACAAAGAAGCTTGGATGAATAAATACCTTCCCTCCCCTCATATTATTTCCCCTCCTAATACCAAGCTAGAAAATTGGGAAATAAGGATGGATGAACTAACCTTTAAACTGTGGTAGAAGTTACTAAAGGGGCATACTCTCTTCTTCGATGGAGCTTCCAAAGGGAATCCAGGGAAGGCTGGAGGAGGAGGGGTGCTGCTAGGACCTAACGATGATATGGAAATTCATTACTCTTGGGGACTTGGTGAAGACACCAATAATATTGCGGAAGCCTTAGCTCTATGGAAAGGATTGTATCAATCTAAGACAAAAAAAAATTAGATAAATTAATGTCTTTGGCGATTCAATAATGGTGATCCAAGCACTCATCAACAAAAAAAGAACCAACAATATGAGACTCAGACACGTTCTAGAGAAAATTAAGATTATTATGAAGCTCTTCCATAGAATTGAATTGTTCCATATTCTGCGAAATCTTAATGGAAATGCAGATCTTGCTGCTAATGAAGTAGTCCCTCTGAGAAAGGGGACCCTGAAAATCAATGGGATTATTAATACTTTCACCATCCCATAAGAAATACAACACTCTAAATTGGAACCATCAAGATCGATATCGTCATATCCTGGAAGAGGCCAACTTATTGCTGGACCTGAGGCAAATTAACCAACAGGCAGACACATTTTCAATCGTGGACATCTCAAGAGTGAATGGTCACTATCCCCATTCAATGGATCTTCCCGGCGTCACTCTAGCAACCAGACTATCTCGCTCTTTGTGCAGGCATGACCGCGGACCTTCGATTGCTAGATGGTGAAGTAAATTAAGTTAAAAACCAATATATTCTGATGGATGAATCTCTTGGTATTATTGATGTCTCACCTTCTAAGAATAGCGGATGCTAAGCTAACTGAGATTTCAAAATTATGAGTGATATCCAAGTTAATTTTGAAGCAACTGATAAGATGCAGTTGCATCTCATGCACCATTTTCATATTTTGTAGATCATTTGAATTGTTACTCAGGGTTTTAGTTTTGTAGCTGAGCTAAGCTCGATTCTCATGAACTTAGACCTTAATCCCTTGAGGCAGATATGTAACCTTTCCAGTGCTATTGAAACTGTTTTTTTTTCTTTTTCTTTTTTGATCCAAATCATAACCGTTTTTGTATAAAAAAACAATTAGGTTTAATAGTATTTTTTTAAAGTTAAACCATTTTTAATGGATAGATAGTTACCTTTTAAGATTATAAAAGAGGTAGGACCCATAAACAAGAAAGTGTTGCGTGGAGCTCATGATAGGATATTTAGACACTTAGGAATTAGTTAAGATCAACTTGTGTAATATATCCGTTAGGGATAATCTGTTTCTTTAGTATGCATTTGTAAATACTTAATCTGACTGTCACGGTATGTTCCCGACACAGAGTGATCTGACGGCTCAACTTCTCTTAGATCATACCTAACCTTGATCCGTGGCTTAACACCCGATTGGTCCATGATCTCTATTGAAAGAGCATGGAGGGTCATTGTTCAGTTGATCGATTATGAGAAGCTCATTTGTAACTTTCTTTCTTTGCATAATAAATTGTCTCGTAGAAGCTATTTGGCCGGGGTCGTGGAGTGTTTCCCTCAAGAAGGTTTAAACCACGTCAAAACATCGGTGTGTTGATCTATGATCTGTTTGTGTGAAGTGGTTGCTCTTGGTGTTCGGTCCTTTGGTAGTACCCTATGTACCCCAACATGGTATCAAAGCTTTTATGAAGAGCCGCTTCCGGTTATGATCTAGATCTTGAACTATTGTTGCCGAAACTCGAAAGGGTTTCTGGTTCTGGTATTTCTGTGCATTTCTGGGTTTTGGGAGGTGTTCCATTGCGTTCGGAGCGTCGTTTCCATTGGGAAATAGTTTTCGTTTGATCGAAAACGGTTCCCGCTTGCTCCAGAAACACGTATTTCATCAGATCTGAAGTTTTTTTTGTTTCGATTTGTGGTGTGTTTTGCAGGAAAAAGGGCAAGCACGCAAACCGAGCAAGAAGAGTTTTAAAAAAAAAAAAAAAAAACCCTCCTCATTCCCATATTTTACATACATTTTAATCTAACTCACTTGGTTCAAAGTTACTTTATTCCTTATTAGGTCTTGAATTCAAGTCTTAGGAAGTTACTTTTAAAAAAAAAAGTGCATGCAATTTCTATTTTCAAGTTACTTGATTGTAAAAGTGCATCTCACTTAAATAATAAAAAATAAAAATACAAGTGAGTCACTTAAGTTCTTTTTTATTGTTGCACTATTTAAAAGTAATATCATTGTAAAAGTGAAATCACTTATTTTACAAAAGTGGTTCACTTAAAACAACTTTCTTGTAAAGTGATTGTCAAAAGGTTCATCTTGGGAATAGGGGGGTTCTTTTTTTTACTGGACATTCTCTAGCTGCCACGTCACTATTGGGGGCATCTTCAACAGTTTCTTTGTTCAAGCATAACTTCATCATACAGAGTCAGTTTTCAGTGCCGTTTTTTTTTAAACCACCTATTTTTTTGAGCTCTTCACATCCAAACTATTGGTTTTTGCTTTTATAGCCATTAATTTACAAATATGGCCTCCCCTTGTAATATTCTACTTAACAGTTCCAACTATTTCTCATTGAAATCTCGTATGGAGGATGTTCTACGAAGTAGGGGACTTTTCAGAATTGCCTCAGGGAAAGAAACAGAACCCACTGATGATGATAAGAAAATAAAATGGGAAAATAGATGTGGCGAAGCTCGTGGATTGATTGGGATGTCAATCTCTACTGATTTGCGATTCCACATATCTGGAATTGATGACCCTGATGTTGCTTGGGATAAGTTGGAATCTGTGTTTGGTAAACACAATGAAATTTGAGGTCACCAACTCGAAAATTAGTTGATTTCTTTAAATCCAAATGACTTTTCATGCATTCAAGATTATTTATCTAAGTACAAAACTCTTAAACTCTTATGTGCAGAATGTAAGATTAAGAGGGAAGACAAACAATGCATTTATCATATTCTTTCCAAACTTGGACCTACATATTCTGTTTTTGTATCTACATTTTAATCCATGAAAGAATCCTTGAATGCAGCTAGCTATCAAGATCCTAGTCTTGAATCATTTTGTGATTCCTTGATTAGAGAGCAAGATAAGCTCATTCATCTTGGAATAATAAAAAATGCAGATACATCTGGGAAAGCCTTATTGTCCCAACATAAAGAAAAGTCCAAGCCACCCAAGAAACAAAATTTTCACAATAATAAGTCAAACAAGGGTCCAAAACCCTCTCAGTCGGCTCCTTCTTTAAAATCTGACAAAGGATCCAAGCCAAAAAGCAAGAAGAGTGAGCGTCATTGCAACTATTGCGGGAAAGATAATCATGATGAATCTAAGTGTTTCAAGAAGATGGCAGCTTTGGAAGCAGCAATGAAGAAGCACCACATCAGCCTAGATTCGCCTTCAGAATCTGCCTCTCATGGACATGCACTTTGTGCTTCTGGTTATTCTTATAATGCATCTTCTTCTTCTACTTCAAATGAATGGTTCATTGATTCTGGAGCATCTTATCATATGGCTAAGGATCAAGCCATCTTTTCTATTATGCATGAATGTAACACCAAACAAATATTTGTTGGTGATGATAGATCTCTAAGTGTTGTAGTAGCTGGAACAGTTCTAGTAGATAATGGTCATTTTAGTGATGTACTATGTGTTCTAAGAATTTCCTGCAATTTGTTATCAGTCTATCAGATCACTCATTCTGGTGAAGGTAAAACTGTGATTTTTACACCTCACCAAGTTGTAATCAAGGATTTTAAAGATCCTCAACAGGTCCTAGCTACAGGAATTGTTGATGATATTACCAGGTTGTACAAGTTTAACAACTTTGGGTCATCACCTTTCCCTTCAGTTTTTGTTGCTCATAGTGATAACTTGAGCAAACTTTGGCATGAGCGATTTGGTCACTTAAATTATCGCTCATTGCAACAACTATGTAAAGACAATATGGTGGCAGGTCTTCCGATGGTATCTTGTAGGGGTGTTTGTTCCGGTTGTGTACTCGAAAAACATCATTGGGACAGTTTTGACAAACGTGCCTCTTGGCACGCTTTGGTTCCCTTGGAGCTTGTGCATAGTGACTTGTGTGGTCCTCTTCCACCTGCTTCATTTTCTAGTTTCAAATATTTCTTAACTTTCATTGATGATTGCACCAGACGCACTTGGGTTTATTTCCTAAAACTTAAGAGCGAAGTATTTAACATGTTCTTGGCCTACAAGGCCCTTGTCGAAAAACAATTTGGTCATCAAATTATTAAGTTAAGATCTGACAATGGAGGAGAATATGTTAACAAAAAGTTCACTACTTTCTGCACTGAACAAGGCATCCAACAACAACACACTGCTCCATATACACCACAACAAAATGGTGTAGCTAAGCGGAAGAACCGTACTTTAAAAGAAATGGCTAATTGTATGATCCAAACTAAGGGACTAAGTCTTCAATTTTTTGGCTGAAGCCATTAATTGTGCAAATTACATAGTTAATCGCACCCCCACTAAAGCATTACAAGGTATAACACCGGAAGAAGCCTGGAGTAAAACTAAACCTGATGTAAGTCACTTCTGTGTGTTTGGTAGTGAAGCATGGGCTCACATTCTGGATGAAAAACGGAAAGCATTGCGGCCTAAAAGTGAAAGTGCATATTTGTTGGATATTCTGAAGATGTAAAAGGTTATAGACTTCTTCAACCACATTCTCATGATATAATCATTAGAAGAGATGTTAAATTTGATGAAAATCTCTTGGCCTGCAAGCCTAACTCGGCGATTGTGCCATCTTTGGCCTGCAAGCCTGATTCGGCGTTTGTGCCTTCTTCTTCTTCTTCCAACTTCCTTGATAGGTTTCCAACTCTAGTTTCTGATGATGACAGTGAGGATGAAAATCCACCTCCGCCTACGCATGTTCCTCCAGTTGCACCAGCACAAGTGCTTCCTCGATGGGTCCGTTCAACATGTGAAGCAGCTGGTGATCTTGCCGGTGATCCTAGAGATCAACGGCGAACACGTTCTCAGTTTTAGCGAGCCTCTTCTCTTTTGGCTCAAGTTTCCGAGAATCATGATCCAGAAACTTTTGTAGAAGCTTCAGGGAATCCAGATTGGGATGCAGCCATGGATGAAGAATATTGTTCCTTAATGGCGAACAATACTTGGGATCTTGTACCTCTTCCAAAAGGAAGAAAACTTGTCAGATGTAAATGGGTCTACAGAATTAAGTATGCATCAGATGGAAGTGTTGAAAGACTTAAGGCAAGGTTAGTTGCCAAAGGTTTTTCCCAAGTTGAAGGGATTGACTACAATGAAACCTTTGCTCCCGTCGCAAAAATGAACTCCATCCGCCTTGTTCTTTCCCTTGCAGCCTTACATAATTGGGAAGTCCATCAAATGGATGTCAAGTATGCCTTCTTACATGGTGATTTACAGGAGGAAATTTACATGGAACATCCTCCTGGATATGTTCAGAATAACTCTAGCCTTGTCTTCAGCCTTAAGAAATCCTTATATGGCCTTAAGCAAGCTCCTAGAGCTTGGTATGCCAAAATGGATAACTTTCTCCTTGACACTGGTTTTTCTAGATGCCATTCTGACCCCAATGTCTATACCAAGAAAGTAGGAAACCATCTCATCATACTTGTTCTATATGTTGATGACCTTATTCTTACTGGTAGTGACCCTAAGCTTATAACCCATGTGAAATCCAGTCTTAAACAAAATTTTGAAATGTCAGACTTAGGACATTTGCATTATTTTCTTGGTCTCCAAGTCCTGCAAAC
Source organism: Larix kaempferi (assembly GCA_027924585.1). NCBI lineage: Eukaryota > Viridiplantae > Streptophyta > Pinopsida > Pinales > Pinaceae > Larix > Larix kaempferi. The sequence goes on from BSBM01000613.1 coordinate 9,552,174, forward strand.
CAAAGAAGGAATCTTTCTTTCTCAGTCTAAGTATGCTTGTGACCTTCTTCGTCGCTTTCACATGGAAGATTGTACACCAGCCCCTTCTCCCTTCTATTCTGGAGTCAAACTTTTGCCACTTGTACTTCACCTGAAGTCGATGCCACCTTGTATCGTCAACTTGTTGGTAGTCTCTTATACTTGACTCATTCCCATCCCAACCTTTCCTTTTTCGTTGGTCGTGTTTCCCGTTATATGCAGACACCTCATGAAAGTCACTGGAAAGCAGCTAAAAGAATACTTCAATATATTTGAGGTACAGTTCAGTTTGGGATTCATTACAGTACAGGGGGGGAACCTTTGTTGGTTGGTTTCACTAATTCAGATTGGGCCAGCGATCCTGATCATCGAAAGTCTATTGTAGGTTATGTTTTCAGTCTGGGATCTGGACTTATCACTTGGGATTGTAAGAAACAACAAGCTCTTGCTCTTTCTTCAGCAGAAGCAGAATATCAAGCCGCAGTTAATGCCAGTCAGGAAGCTTTATGGCTTCGATAGATCCTTTCAAAGTTTGGATTCAAGCAGCAACAACCTACTCCACTTTGGTGCAACAATCAAAGTGCCATCAAGCTTGCCAAAGATCCAATTCTACATCAACGCAGCAAACACATTGAGCTACATATGCACTTCATCAGAAATCTTGTTCATGATCGTGTTCTTGAAGTGCTCTTTTTCCCTACAGATGATCAAGTTGCAGACATCTTCACCAAGTCTCTTACAGAAGTGAAGTTTTCTAAACTTCGATCTATGTTAGGAGTTCAAGAACTTGTCATTAAGGGGGGATAGGCTCTAATGCCTCCTTCCTTCTCCTAATAGTGTCACTTTTGTAAATCCTTCAATCCTATCCCAAGTTGTTCTTAAGGGGGGATGTTAGGATATTTAGACACTTAGGAGTTAGTTAAGATCAACTTGTGTAATATATCCGTTAAGGATAGTGTGTTTCTTTAGTATGCATTAGTATGCATTTGTAAATACTTAATCCGACGGTCACGATATGTTCCCGACGTATAGTGATCCGACGGCTCAACTTCTCTTAGATCATACCTAACCTTGATCTGTGGCTTAACACCCGATTGGTCCATGACCTTTATTTAAAGAGCATGGAGGGTCATTGTTTAGTTGATCGATTATGAGAAGCTCATTTGTAACTTTCTTTCTTTGCATAATAAATTGTCCCGTAGAAGCTATTTGGCCGGGGCCGTGGAGTGTTTCCCTCAAGAAGGTTTAAACCACGTCAAAACATCGGTGTGTTGATCTTTGATCTGTTTGTGTGAAGTGGTTTCTCTTGGTGTTCGGTCCTTTGGTAGAACCCTGTGTACCCGAACAACTCAAGAAACATTAGAATAAAAGTGTGATTCAATGGCCAAGTCAATCAGAGGGTCATACTAAAGATGAGAGTGAAGAAGATGATGGAAGTGGTGTATCTTTCGAAGATGATTAAAATGGACATCTACTTTTATGCTACTATGAAGAATAAAATACAATGTGTGTAAAGCAACCATGACATACATACATTTAAAATTCTACACAATAATATATAGTTTCTATATGCAGCACTAACCTTAAAATGCTTAAATTATAAAGATATGTAGGAGAAGAAATGTTGCAAAGAAAGATTAAATAAAGAGACTTTGAGAGACCACAATGTATATATACTAAACAACAACCTCTTTTGCATTTTCCAATAGGTAATCTTCAATATCATGACCATCCACATGCTACCCAGTCTTTCTGCAAATGGATTGATGACTTTTCTATAATGCATACATGTACTACTTGTATGGAATCATATCCTAGCATTCTTACTGGAAAGAAATGCCCGTATTTTCATAAACAAGTCTTCCCATGTAGCCCATGTGGCTAAGAAAGCTCATGCCTTGTTGGGTGAATGTTTAAACTCTATCCCAATCCAAGAGAATAAATGTAAATTGAATGGGGACGAAGAAGCTTGAATGAATAAATACCTTCCCTCCCCTCATATTATTGCCCCTGCTACTACCAAGCTGGAAAATTGGGAAATAAGGATGGATGAACTAACGTTTAAACTGTGGCAGAAGTCACTGAAGGGGCATACCCTCTTCTTCAATGGAGATTCCAAAGGGAATCCAGGGAAGGCTGGAGGAGGAGGGGTGCTGCTAGGACCTAAGGATGATATGGAAATTCATTACTCTTGGGGACTTGGTGAAGACACCAATAATATTGCGGAAGCCTTAGCTCTATGGAAAGGACTGTATCAAGCTAAGACAAAGAAAATTAGATAAATTAATGTCTTTGGCGATTCAATAATGGTGATCCAAGCACTCATCAACAAAAAAAGAACCAACAATATGAGACTTAGGCACATTCTAGAGAAAATTAAGATTATTATGAAGCTCTTCCATAGAATTGAATTGTTCCATATTCTGCGAAATCTTAATGGAAATGCGGATCTTGCTACTAATGAAGCAGTCCCTCTGAGCAAGGGGACCTTGAAAATCAATGGGATTATTAATACTTTCACCATCCCATAAGAACTACAACACTATGAATTGGAACCATCAAGATCGATATCGTCATATCCTGGAAGAGGCCGACTTATTGCTAGACCTGAGGCAAATTAACCAACAGGCAGACACATTTTCAGTCGTGGACATCTCAAGAGTGAATGGTCACTATCCCCATTCGATGGATCTTCCCGGCGTCACTCTAGCAACCAGACTATCTCGCTCTTTGTGTAGGCATGACCGCATACCTTCGATTGTTGGATGGTGAAGTAAATTAAGTTAAAAACCAATATATTTTGATGGATGAGTCTCTTGGTATTACTGATGTCTCACCTTCTGAGAATAGCGGATGCTAAGATAACTGAGATTTCGAAATTATGAGTGCTATCCAGGTTAATTTTGAAGCAACTGATAAGATGCAGTTGCATCTCATGCACCATTTTCATATTCTGTAGATCATTTGAATTGTTACTCAGGGTTTTAGTTTTGTAGCTGAGCTGAGCTCGATTCTCATGAACTTAGACCTTAATCCCTTGAGGCGGATATGTAACCTTTCCAGTGCTATTGAAACTGTTTTTTTTTCTTTTTCTTTTTTAATCCAAATCATAACCGTTTTTGTATAAAAAAACAATTATGTTTAATAGTATTTTTTTAAAGTTAAACCATTTTTAATGGATAGATAGTTACCTTTTAAGATTATAAAAGAGGTAGGACCCATAAACAAGAAAGTGTTGCGTGGAGCTCAAGAAACATTAGAATAAAAGTGTGATTCAATGGCCAAGTCAATCAGTGGGTCATACTAAAGATGAGAGTGAAGAAGATGATGGAAGTGGTGTATCTTTTGAAGATGATTAAAATGGACATCTACTGTTATGCTACTATGAAGAATAAAATACAAATGTGTGTAAAGCAGCCATGACATACATACATTTAAAATTCTACACAATAAGATACAGTTTCTATATGCAGCGCTAACCTTAAAATGCTTAAATTATAAAGATATGCAAGAGAAGAAATGTTGCAAAGAAACATTAAATAAAGAGACTTTGAGAGACCACAATGTATATATACTAAACAACAACCTCTTTTGCATTTTCCAATAGGTACTCTTCAATATCATGGCCATCCACATGCTACCCAGTCTTTCTGCAAATGGATTGATGACTTTTCTATCATGCATACATGTACTACTTGTATGGAATCATATCCTAGCATTCTTACTCATCCATCTCTCAATGGACACATTTTCATTCAATGCCATAGAGAAAATGATGGTCATTGATTCTCAAAATAGAATAACATGGACCATGGTGACAAACCCATTGTACTATCCATTTTCAAATTGAAGAAATGCTCATTCCTCGTGCTAGCCCAATTTTGTAGGTTAGGAATGCTCGTGGTGGACAATACAGGTATAGTGGTCACATTTTTAGTTCCTCCAACAAATTGTTCAAATTGCAAATTTCCTTTCACGCCACCTTTCATATATAATTGATTTCCATAAACTTTTGATCCCAAAAAACATCGTTTAAGCCTTCAAATGGGTCTCAAAAGGTTTTGGAACCCAAATCTACAAAGTAATCCCTACCCCTAAAATACACCCTACAAGCCAATTCATCCAATTTCGCCACCTACAAAGCACCAAAATACATGAAAAAATCTACATTGATCCAATTCAGATCATTTGGGCTTAAAGGATCACCATTGTTTGTCTTTTATTACTTTCTTATATAATGATGACAACCCATTGAGTTAGCCCCTTTTATAAAATTGCATTATATACGTACACACACCTTTCTCTCATTTTACAACATATTGAAGTTATTCTCGGCGTTTCATTTCCCCCGCCTTGGGGGTATGCGTGCTATTTCTTTTTGAATCATTAGAGTAATTAAGAATAAATTGTTGTAGAAATAAAATGATTAGGTTGTAGCTAATTTTGTTGAGAATTTAACTAGTTTGTGTCAACACGTGCTCGGTTCAAATCCCACTTGGTTAATCTTATGTGTTTACTAATGGCATCGAAAAATGTAGGGAAACATCCCTTAGCTTTCTGTGTGGGGTTTTCCTTAGAACATAAATAATGTAGAGATATGTGGAAGAGTTTACTGTGTCATTGTCAAAGATAAAAGCTCTAATATCATGTGGACAATTTAAATTCATCCAATGTTTCACCTTATCACGAAATGTTTTCGAGAAGAGCTATATATATTTCATGTACTTCTGTGTATGGTGCAAAGTATGAAGGATATGTTATTAGAACTTTTTGATAAAATTTCTATTTTGACTTAGTTTTTTAGCAGCTAAATGATAACTTATAAATTGTGTGATACTTGTGGAGATACTAAGCATTGTCATGAATGTAGATTGTTATGTCCTGCGTAGTAGGATATATATAATGTAGATTGAATATGATAACGAGAGATGAATATGTCCTGTAGATTCTTATATCAACGAGAGATGAATATGATATCCTTTGTGGGAAGGCTACAGGATGTTCACGACACTAAATAGGAGTTTCAGGATTCTGCAAGCCAATACACAAACTAATCTAAAATATAGCTTATTGTCATTAGGAACAACTGGTTTTAATACCTGGCCGAGGATAGCTTTGCATGGTTTGGTTGGTTTTTCTTGTGGACAACAAGCGGTTCGCCATTTTAATCTCGGATTTTGATGCATTCTTGCCCGAAATCCCAATTGTATTCATCTGACATAGATGGGTTAGCTCTCAACTTGAGCATTTGCGGAATTTGTCATCTTTATTTATTTTCGGGAGAAAACCAGTTCACAGCAGTGAATGGCTTACACAGAGAGTTTCAGATCTCGCATTGGGAATTTTGTTGGGGAACAACAGCATATGGGTGAGTTTTGTTGTCTTCTAATTGCTCTTCTATTGCTTCGAATCCCAACACCCACATGAGTTTTGGAATTATATCGAGTACCCAGATGATGTTCTCTTTCTCAATTATCCAGATGATGTTTTCTATTTTTCTCAAATATCCACATGATTTGTAAAAACCCAAATTTGGCCCGGGGGGTTTGGGGTGTAGTAAATCTAAAACGAATGGTTTTTTATTCTTGTTGTTGATCATGGCAGGATTCGATACAGGTACCGATGCAGATCTTTATGAAGGGTTATGGCATTCCTGTGTTGGTCCTCTCGTCAATGTTCCTCGTGTTGGGGAGCGAGTGTTCTACTTTCCCCAAGGGCACATAGAACATGTAACTCTCTACTGCTTGGAGGGCTTATCTAGATGGTTTCCTTTTACAGTTGTGTCTGTGTATTGGCGACATCGGGGCTGTGGGGAAAGTGGTTTGGAGTCCTGGAACTCAGCTATCTTATCCAAGCTCAATTTGTCTGCCAGTGACCCACGAAAATGAGAAAGAGTTTAGAGATTAGGGTGTTACCTGTAACAATTTGTGTTCATCCTGCATGCCCATCTTTCTCGATGGCCTCATTTTCCTGCTCCTAGCTTCTAAAAGATCAAATATAATCATGTTTTCATCCTTCATTGGTTTTGGCTTGTCTAGTTAGAGAATGTGTTGATCTATGGGATACAAGTGTTGACTTTAAATCCTTTCCATAACTCATGGTACAAACAAAATGCTCTCTTAATAATCCTACCTAGACTATACATAAGATGCAAAATTGACAATGAATTAAAATACCGACATCCTCGCTTGAATTTTGTCATATGTAATGGAAAGGTTCTAAACTTTGTTGGCATCCTTGGTTGTAGGTAGTTAAGTAGTCTCCCTTAGGAACATGCAAGCCAACTGGGTCTCTGCACACCAGGCAACTCAGTCTCTGCTCATCACTCTGCCAAATTGGGCCACCACCCTTGGCACCCTGCGCAGCACTCAAAGCTGGGACTCCTACGCCCCTACCCATTCCTTCGGCCGCGACTTTCGCTCTGGCAGCACCACCCCTGGAGCCACCTCTTATGCTGTTGCTCTGAATTCGACTCTTGGCTTGGACAACCTCAACCCAAGTGGAAACTCGACAGGACTGACAAGCGGCAAAGTTCAAACAAAAGGCAAGGAGAAAGCTCAGGCTTCTTTTCCCATTCCCTACACCTTAGGCCCTATTCTAGCGAAGCGCACTCGAAAGGAATAGTCAGCCTTCGTCCCTATGATGCCAAGGAAAACTGCTCCCCTGCCTATCAAGTCGGTAATGGCACCTGGTTCTTCGGCTTCTATGGAGGAGACCGCTCCTCTGATCTCAAACAAAGTATGGAGGGACAATGCACCCTACAGCTGCCCCATTCTGGAAGAAACGCCATGAGCTACTGTCTAAGTAGGTTTTTCTATAGTTTGTTTTTGTCCTTTTTGTCCCACTATGTAAATGCAGTCAGCTTAATGCTGCTAAGACCTTAAACTCTGTCAATTTCCTTCAGATTCTCCCCTTTGTAGACAGGGGTTTTTTTGTATGATATTTTGACTGTCATGAACCTTCTTGAAAAACATGGATAGCACCTTCGGGCCAGGCCATTAAGCACTGTATTCTATTTTGTACTCTTTTTTTAATCTAATATAATTTGCAGCTTATACAAAAAAAAAAATCCTACACATTAAATTGTTGCCATAATATTTAGGTTTTAATCCTACACATCAAATAGTTTATTCTTACCATAATCTTTACACTTTACACCTGTGTGTGGATATAATCCTACTTTGATTAAAAACGTGGAGCACTATAAAGGGGCATGTAACTTCATAATGGTCTAATGCAACCTCTTTATGAATGGCGTGGTCATTGATGCCAAAGCTTTTGGACAAGCCTTATATTTTCTACCCAGTTAATGCTCTGATATAATCTATCGCCTTCAATATGGTTTTTCCTTGAAAGGACTAATCCATAAGCACACTTTTGCCTTATAATATTTTGAGTTTGGAAGTGGGTTTGAAATAGTTGAAGTCAAATGCCTATAGGCATAACCAATGGATGTGGCTCATTCACAAAAATGGAAATGGAGAAGAGAACCATTGTGAGGAAGACCAACTCTAGTAAACTAAGTCCTTGAGGCATAGGCATTCCCTATTTAGTGGATCTAGTAAAGTAAGTCTTTGAGGCACTCATATTTATCATTCCCATTATGTCAAACTTTTTGATAGCATATGAAATCTTGTGGCCCTTTCCATAGTACCTAAATTTTGGAAGTTGCTTGTGAGATGGATACACCCAAGCACTAAAATTGCTTTGCAACTTATCTATAAATAGGAATTGTTTCATGGCATGCAATGGAGTTGTGATTTTAAGAGTCTTACCACTACAAGAGAATGGAAAAAGCAAGTGTTCCTAAACCATATTCTAGTGTTTTTTGCATCTTTGACACTCATCATGGTGATACCATGTGAACTTGGTATTGGTCCTAAGGTACGCAAAAGCTTGTGCACCTAGGAGTTTTCAAGAATCCCCTCTATAACCCATTTCTTTGTGCAACTGTCAATATGGATCACATGACCTGTATTTCCTTGGTAGGGTTCATGGAACTCAATATGTTCACTACCCAACAGGGGCACATATTGTATTTTAAATTAAAGATGGGGCACAATCCTATGGATTATTGTAGATTATACTTTGGCCTAGATTTGTAGGTTGTATCTATTTGTGTCCCACCAATAGGATAGAGTACCCTTTAGAGTAAGGTCAAAGGAAGGTAACCTCTGATCATCTCCAACTTTCTACCTCATTTTTTTCAAAATTTCTTTGACATTGTCAATCCCAATATAAAGATATTATATTGACACATTATAATTATTTTGTTATATGAAAATGGAAGGACTAAAACCCAATTTAGTTGCGATGGCAAGTAGCCTCAATGTCTGATCCCAATCAACATTTCTATAAGAGGCAAAGAAGACCCAGAATTATATAATTAGTAGCTTAGACTCAAATAATTTTGTTACTAATGCCCTCATCATGTATGCCAAATGCATGGAATTGGATTGTATACCAAAAAAATTGCCCTAATTGGATTTTGTTACTAATGCCCTCATCAACATCGACCTTATGTCACTGAAGTGACGTCATGATGTTGTGTCCAACAAACATCACTTAAGAGACATCACATCGACCTTGTAACGTCCAACGAAAGTCTCTTAAGAGACATTATTTCAACATTTTTGGTTCGAGCTAACATCTAAGAGATGCAATGTGCTTTTCATTTTAGGATAAAAACTCTATGGAACATTAAAAATGAGGCGTAACTTACAACCATCATATATTCAACGCATGTTTATAGACGTTCAGTCGACGTTGGTCAATTTACCATTCGGTGTTTACTCGACGCAAAAAGTGTTGAACTAGCAGCAAATTTCGACCCCAAATGTAGTGGCACCTTGCTACATGGGAATGGATGTGAAAATAATGCTATGATCGATTGAGGGTCCAACCAATAATGGACCAATCGAATGGTCAACAAGCAATGAGAACATGCAATGCATGTATGTCACGGTATGTACATCTTAGTGGAAAATGTATGTGTTTGGAAAGGTTATAGAGCATGATGAGAACCATGACTACTCGTGAATGCACCATTGAAATCCATTTATGGAATGGCAGTTATGACAATCAAGTGAATCTTGCACTTGAATCACTCAAGGAAGAGCATTGATGATGAAATCCCTAGTTATGCTTGGGTTGGGACTACTGGGGAGAGGCAATGCAAGTTGCTGAGAATTAGATGGAATTTAAAGACACTCAAAGATAACATGAAGGTTGCAATTTCCTAGGAATGGAACAGTATTGAAAAATGGACATGACCAATAGTGCAATTATGATCGTAAAGGGAGTTTCTCACCTTAGTTTTCTATTTCTATTTTAGAAAAGCTATGTGCTGTATGAAATAGTGGATACTTTGATGTATATGGATTGTGAATTGTTACTAGGGTGAGAAAATTACAATTGACTTTTTTGGTGTGTCACTAGTATTATATCTATGAATTGGATTAGTTGTGAACTATGGAAACCCTTGCTAGGCGTATAAGTGGGACTTATTTTTCCTTAACTCATCTCTTGTTATGTGTTTCTATTTCATGCCATTGAGGAATGTGATTATGTAGAAATAATTAATGCACAGGAAAGCAGATATATGCAAGAGATAAAACTTGCTTGTTGAAATGCATATGCAACAGTGAACTCATTGAGAAATAAATATGCAATGATGTGCATATAGACAACATAAGCATATATGTTGTTACATGTGTACTAAGTGTGGCGTGACTAATTATGGTTAATGATGGGCATGTAACTAGGAGAAAATAAGAACAAGCTACTTGTCAATAGGTTTGTGAAAGGATGTTGTAAGTCCATGAGGCACCACATGAATAGGTAACGATAAGATATAGGTATGATGGGTAATTCCAATATCGTATACAGTGATGATAGGAATTTCAAAGAATTCATTTAATTAAGTTGGATATCAATAAGTGTTTAATTGATTATATTTGAATGCATATATGTGATTGATAGATCGTAAGGGCATGGTAAAGGCAAGAAGCCTTGCACATCTAAAATTGTAAAAACCCTTTGATCTATTCTTAAAATAGAATGCTTGTGTTGAGTTGGTTATGAGAACATAACCAAGGCAAGTGAATGCTTATGTCTAGAATGTGAAAAGGAATGCCATGTGAGATAACCATGCATGAGACCATGCTATTGTTGGACTCTAAAAATGCTATATCACCACACAGATATCTAATTGTATCCCCAGTTGTCTCTATGTCTTGAACTATAACCTTCTTTCCTACACCGAAGAGCATTGAAAGGGGATATGTTCCTAGGGGATTGTTGAGCAAAGAAAGGGAAGGAATTCCCTTGTGTTTTTCCAAAGAGAAAGGTGTCCAAATGGTTCAGCAAGTGTTGGATAGGTGGCTACATTATGTGTTGAGGCATTGACTAATCCCTCCAACTTGTCACGGTTGATAGCATGATATGATATGGTATTTTGTGTATTGTAAGTGTGCATAAGTGGACTATGTGAATGTGCAAGTTGCACTTATGCATGCATGAATCTTTGAACATGTACTTGAATGTGTAGACAAAATTGCATGAGTAGATAAGGGGTGCATGGATGATTTGACTTGACACTTGTTCTTTGAAGTATAACCTTCCTTGGCCATGCTTCTTTACAAACATTTCCCATCAATCTTTGACTTGGGTGATCTTTTAGATATTTCCCCATTCTTCTTGGGAAAAGTGCACTTGTCTTATCCAAAATATTGGGGAAAAACCATTGTTCACTCGCATTCATGGATCATTCTTAAACCTTGGATTGAGTATTCCTCCCCCATTCGAATTTTCCTTGTTCATGGAGGGGCCTGAGTGAAATCATTTTTGTTATGCCTACAATAGCATGAGAACCTCATGCACTCATTGTTGATAAGAATATTTAGAGGATGGAGGATTTTTTGTTGAGTTTATGAGAGGAAATGGGATGATTTTGAGAGTAAAACCATGATCAAAATATCCCAAACAACTGAAGCAAACACCACAAACCTAAAACCCTATTAGTATTGTTCATGCCTTGTTTTTTTCAAAGTGTTCTCCTTTGAACTATTCAAAATAGGAAATGAGCAGTAATTGGACTCTTTTTTCCTGAATTGGAAGGGAAGAATATTCTCGAGGCATTGTTGAGTAGAGAGCAGAAAGATCTTCCTTGCTCTATGAAGGAGAAGAAAGTGTCTTGGTGGACTAATGGTTAGAGTGCTCAAGCGTGAGTAGATTGGATTTCCATGAGAGAGATGGATTGGGTTGAGTGAGATTAGAGCTTGGTATCATGATATGGATTGGAGGTGGAATCCATAGTCGATTCCTACAGTTGGATAGTGAATCGCTCATCAACAATCAGTTTGGTGGACTTGCCTTCATTTACAAATAAGCATCCATGCTTATCTAACTGCAAAATGCTTTATAATTGTACTATGTTGTGTAATGATTGAATTCAAATTATACAATGTTATTTATATTAATATTCTATGTTGAAATTTGGTTGTCATTGATGTCAACTGATGTCAAAAGGATTCAGTATTCTTGTGCTAGTTTAAAGAAGTATATGAAAGATACTTTGAAGAAGTATTTGGATGCCAGCATGAAGAAGTATATGCAAGCAAGTTTGAAGAAATACATGGAATCCAGTCTAAAGGAGTATATCCAGAGGTACATCAAGCATATCCAGTTTGAAGTACATACGGAATACATCCAGTACATGCGGCACATGCGCAGGTCTCAAGTCCACCCAGTCATAGTCCTTCTAGGTAAAAGCCAAAGAATTGGTTGGACAAGGTGTGGGAGCGCGCAAGCAATCTAAAGAGTTCATTGGACAAGGTTCGGGAGTGCACAAGCAGCTTGGAACAAGAAATGGTCGAACAGTTATGCAAATCCCGAAAGCGCGCAAGACTCACCAATCGGAAGAAGCTTTCAGTTGTTGAAGCATGGACAAGTACCAAGAAGGTTGTAGCGGTTGAATATGTCAAGTGCGCAAGTCCCACAAGCAATGACACATCAAGGGCGCAAAACCACACCACAATGGTGAAAGTCCCACTAAGGCGAGGACCATGTATGCGCAAGATCCACAAGAGATGACACCTCAGCGGCGCAGAACATGACATGTGGCGGAAGCATGAACCATGAAGGAAAGAAGGAAAGCCACAACTAACTTGTGGACATACAATCTGCGCAGGACAAGTATAAATAAGAAGCAAGTTGGAGAATTGATGTAAGCTTGGGAGCAAGGATGAAGAGCTTGTAAGTGGAAAGCTGGAAGATACAGATTTATCAAGCTTCTAATACTTGGGGCATTAAGGGCTCGTGGAATCAAAACAACATGATCTAATAGAGAGTCGAGTGCGCACAAGCAGAGGAATGGAATAACTGATGGTGCGCAGAATGATGATGTGAATCAATGATAGTTGCACGAAGACAGAAAGGAAAAACTATAGAAGATGCACAATTGCGTGAGGACTGAATGACATTATCACAGACAACACATAGATAGTCACAAGAAATTGATACACAGTGAAGGAAGCGCATTATGATGAGGATGATCTAAGACAGGTGCGTTAAACAGAAATGACAAATCATATGATGCATAGAAGGTCGCAGATTGTTTGAAGACTATTACACCAAGATAGAACAGACATATCTTTGAAGGTGTGCAGTTCCATCTGATACTGGTGGCGCGAAGTCAGAACAACAGATTATCAGTTGATGGACAGTATCAATTGAGATTGCAGATGCACAGTAGCAAAAAGGAATATTAAACATTGGCGCAGACTATAGAATTTGATGAAGCAGCACACAATATATGAAGTGTGACGTTAGTTGATGTGATGTGTTAAGTGTGAAGTCGGGAGATGTATGCAGCACAGTGACAGCAAATACTACAGCATACAGAAGGTGCACACACAACAAAACGAACAAAAAAAGATCTAAAGTGTGTGTGTATCAGAATTTTAGCATAACAATATCTTATTCTTCTATATCTGGGAAGCACGACGAAGCAAGGAGCAAGGGGTCATAGCCTCCTTCCAGTTGGTGCTAGTAAATTAGGGAGTTGGTGCTTCCTGCAGGTCGGTTCCTGTAAAACTAGGGGGTCGATGCCTCCTTCTAGTTGGTGCTGGAGAACTTTGGAAGTTGGTGCTTCCTTGAATGTAATCTTTTATTATAAGAGCATTCAGTGGTGTTCTTCCGTTTGGGTTTCCACGTAAAAACTCTATGTGTTCTGTGTATTATGATCGTGTGATGTTGAATGTTTATTTATGGTGGATGCATAATTATATATCAAGAATAATCAGTTAAGAAGTTAAAAACTGTTCATAACTGCACTAATATTGATTCAACCCCCCTCTCAATATTAAATAGATTCTGACATTCTACAATTGATTATGAATTGTGTTTATATTGTTTTTATAGATTGATTGTAGCCTAACAATAAAGCAATCAAAGAAATAATTTCATATGCAGTGCCCCAATGGTGAAGGGAGGCATCCAAGTACGTGACAGAGAGTTGCACATCAAAGTCGAATGGATGAAATGTTTGATTGAAGATCACATTGTGATTAATGCTTATCGAAAAATACTACACCTACGTAAATGTATATGGCTCCGAGCTAGTCTACTAATAAATTGTAGTTGTCATTAAAAGAAAAGGAAGAAGTGCGGCTCAAATGTCTAAAAAAACAATATCCAATTTCTTCTTTGCAAATTTGCAAGTCTTTTTCAAATTCTATTTATAAACCACAAAATATTGATTCATATGGTGTGGGAATAATTAATAAAGCTTGCATCAAAATACAAAATTATTTTGAAAAATACAATGCAAGTGAAGAGAAGGTAATATGAAATCCTCTAAATAAAAATAATATGAGTTCGACAAAAGGGATAATTAAAGAAAATGCTTAAACTTGTCTAACTTGGTTGTAATCATAGTCGGCTACAAATTAATGGCCACATAATTATCTTGTCCTTCCTCTTTTGCATGTTTTTTAAATCACCTAAATAACATGAATTATTTCAGATGAAATTGAGGATCATGAGAATTCTAGATTTTACCAAACCTACGTAGGACCAAAAGAAATAACTTCGAATAAGGTTCCATATCTATCACTCATGGGATTCACAAGGCATAACATCTAACAAGATTTGTAAATATTTAAATTCAAAGTATACAACAATGTTAGAATGCAATTAAACAAAAACATCTAAGTCAAACACTAATAGTCGTGCTACTCATATATTCTAAACTTGACTCGGAACCCCTAAAAACAAGGGTTTTCTATAGAAAAAATGCATCAAATGATCAGGGCGGAGCCGCTTGACTAAAAGGAAGATCTAAACCTAGGAAACAAAAAATATAATAGTGACCAATTTAGTAAACTCCTTAAAACAAATCAATAGGGGAGGACTATGCAAGTATTCTCACATCGAGATAAAGGACTTCCTGTGATAGAAAGACTACATGTTCCAAACAAGTGTGTCGATGGGTTCCCTTATTGCTTGGGAACTATATTCCTTGCATAACTAAAATATAAGATTTGATCGTCTCGGTTTTTTTAGAAAGCTTGACTCTTAGATTTTAAGACAGCCAACAAAATCTTCCATAAGTCTTAAAATTTGTATGTTTACACGTGAAGTTAAACATGCACAAGTCTATCTATTCAAGGGAATAGATAGAAATGAATCTTTGTCGACTCAATATATTAAGCGGCCTTTGTACATATGTTTTATTTGAAGACCTTGAAATAATACTTAGTTTACTATGTTAAAGCCTAGATTTCACTATAAATAGCAATGAATGTTTCCAAATCTGATGAATAGTGTTATTTTTAAATTCTCAAATAAGATAAATAATAGATCATTTTTCTTTACACTCACAATAGTAGCAGCAGTCTGTATTTTGTCAACTCAATAAAGTGCCCTTTGTGCATGGGATTTTTATTGAAGACCTTGAAATAAAGCTTGGTTCATTTATATTGTGAACTTCTATCAATCAAAAATTGATGTTAAAGCTTGGTTCATTTATATTGTGAACTTCTATCAATCAAAAACTGATTTGGTACACCAATGAATGTTTAAAAATATTATGGAAGAGTATTGCTTTTAAATACTCAAATATGATAATTACTAGATAAATTCATTTGTTAACACTCGTCCAATTATGAATTATATGATTTTTGTATTGTTTTTGGCATTGGAATATTACTTGTGGTATGAAATTTTCAAGGCACTCATCTTTAAACTAATTTTAAAAGGTTAATCACACTGAGAAATTTGATAACATATCAAACTCAAATAATTTAGCTAAACATGAAATACAAAACAAGGAATAACTTGTTTGACAGATTTATTTCCTTCTTTAAGTTTAAATTAAACTTTGTGACACTTCTAACAGAGCAATATCAGTTCTGATAATACACTTAAACACACATCTACGCCCAACTCCAATCATTTTAGATGTCAATAAATAAAATTCAAAATTTTGACCAGATATATTAATGGAAGCTACAAATTGGGTTAGCCAATTTAATTTTGACTGGAAATTTTAGTGATAGACTTTGAAGAAGACACTGTTAGCCAATTCAACGCAAGTAAAATCTATTCAACAATATAAAATCTGACCTACAATAGTTGGAACTTGGTGCTGATCGCACCATCTCAGTCATCAAGTTAATCTAGCAATTCATAAGTAATTGAACACTCGTTATTGTTAATTGTGGATAAAACGAAGATTTTCATTGTCAAGTTTCCTTTCTAATGCATGCAGATAACTAGCGCTGGACAAAACGAGTAGGATTGTAGCAATAGATAACACAATTAAAGTGGACAACAGACTGGCCAAGTATATCTCTTATGGGCTCGAGCAGAGACAACTGTTTATCATCGATACTTGGAGTTTTGCTTGGAAGCCCATCTGGAAGGGGATAGAAGTACATCGAGATGTAATTGCTTCGATCGCTTCAAATGCAAACACATGCAAGCCATATTTGCAGATGGGGAACTGGGCATTAGAGCTGCAGACCTTAGAGCAATTGCAGCTCAGGTTTCACCAAAGCAGCTTCCTATGGACCTCTAAATTTGCCTTCGGTGGGTCTAAAGGCACAGAAGAAGCAAGATGTTCAGCCTCGAGTGCAGTATTTGCTAAAGACCACATGGGTGAGATGGCAGCATACCTATGGGCTGAAATAGGTGTGGTTGTGTTCAACGGACCAAGGAAGCAGGAAGCATGGGAAGCATTCCAGTTAGCCAGGTACACTAGTTATTGTCGATTTGTTATTTTGGTTGAATTATGGAAGCAGTGACGGAAGTGTTTAAACATCCAGGCTCTCAGTTAATTTTTTAAATTAGAAAGCTGGACTGAGCAGATGAACCGTAAACCAACTTTTGTGAAAGCTTGCCTTTTGCAGAGAAATAGAATTTCATCTTCAAGTAGCAAAAATTCTGTCGTGTGCATCAAAAGAACATCTCCATGTTCTTTTGATGTCCATTATTTAAAGTCAAATACAAAATTCAATGACAGTAAAAGCTATCCTCAACCCCAAGTTATATGTACATCAGAAAACCTCTAGATTGATTATTTTTCCTCCAGTATATAGAATAAAATAGCGTGGACTGCATCAAAACAGACATTAGTTGCTTTACAATTTTTCTTACTTTTGTGGAAGACGCATCTTATATTTCATTAATGAACAAGAGAGAGTACATCATACAATCTACAATGCTACATCATCAGGCCAAACCATTGCTTTACAAATTGCATAAGCAATATAGTTAAATTTGTTTCTGCAATAATCGATACCTACAAATTTTAAATCTTTGCCAATAGTTAGCAGTAAACAAGAACATTTGCCTTGAATACAAATATTCATGGGCTAATACAAATCTCGCAGTTTCATCAATCTGAAGAAGAATCATTTTACTCCATTCTTTCCATCTACGTATCTTCATACTTTTACAAGTACTTACTCAGGACTCCGATCGAGATGTCCAAAAGATCAATCCACTGCAGTTTTACATGTAGACAGACAAATGTTTAGACAAAATTCAGCTGCATAACATCGTCTAGAATGAACAAATAAATGAATTAAATTTGCTTCTGATATACCTTGTAAGGGCAAAAACACACTGTAAAACACCTGCAGTACCAGTCCATGATGAGGGACCAGATGAGCTTAAAGCATCTTTAATTAACAAGCCGACTGATGCTGCTAAAGAGACAAAGGATACAACATAGGCCAAGAATAGCCAGGTTTTTGATCTGCAATATGACAAATGAAATACAACTGATATTAGAAAGGTCACAACAACAGTAAAAGTTAAATTTTAGATAGTATCTCCTGCCTATTGAGTAATCTGCTCTCCTCTGGAGAACTGTAATAATAAGCAAGCATGAAGTTCCTGACTCTTTTTTCATGACAAGTCTTGATTGAATCCTTCAAACGAGAAATTCAATATTTGACCTCTTTAAACAAGTTCCAATAAATATGAACGGAGTGATTAATACATGCAGAGCAGTCTATAGGTTTGGCAACCGTATATGCAGAAAAAGAAATCAATGAAAGGAACAGTTATGATAGCCTGACTGTGAAAAATGTGGTGAGAAGCTAAATATAATCTTGCTACTAATAAATCTATTTTCAGTAGTTGTACTGAAGGAAACCATTACAATAGCAAACACCAAAAAATGACAACTGTGTAAACACCAGCTGCTATAAAGAAATTTACAGGATAATCTAAAAAATGTAACTCTAAAGGAATGCCCATTCCATGGAGAAAATGGGAATAAATTATGCAGATGACCTTCCTCAAACCAAGCTCCCTGTGATTTAGATCAGAAACTAGAAAAGATTGCAGTTTGCCACTTTGCATTTCTCCCCCCCTATTAGCTTAAATAGCACCCATTCTTAATCCCACAGGAGTGTGGTCTAACGGCAAGCAGTTAGGTGATCGGGCTTGTATAAACATGAAGACTCAGATTCAAAACCCTCTGTGAATGTAGTTGTAAATATGTCCTGGTAAATATAATAAGTATTTTACAACAAAAAATAGCGCCCCTTCTTTACACCCTTTTGTGGTCTGCAGCTTCCTTCCATCTATACCACGTGCCTATTTGTACAAATGGAGTCCAAATTTCACCTCTTTTTTATGAACTGAACGGTATGTTCTATCAGAATGTTCATAGTCATATATCAAAAGATTACGACTTGATTAACTGTAATCCATATTTCACGTTCATTAAAGGGTGTAGCCTACTGTCAGCTACCTCTATCAAGCAAACACTGGTTCGGAAATAGAGTATCATATCTCACTACCAAAAGGTCATCATCAGGGATTAGTCCCTGCTAAATCAAGCTGTAAGTGGTTACCTACATTTTTTTTTAGCTCTAGTTACAAGCTTCATATTTTTAACTTATTCCATATTTGGAAAAGTGATTTCATCACTTCTACCAATTTGGAAATCATTTTGAGTTTAGAAGATTTAATTCTAATAATCTCATAGATAATTAATCCTCTAAGTGACACCTTACTTCAAAACTCTCTCAAGCAAGGTCTCACTTTGGGCTTGCAACATTGTGTTTCACTCATTTATTAGATAGATCACTCATTTCGATATATTCTGGAATAACTGCAATGGATGGATCGTTTTGTTGGAATTGATTTAATACTGAGAGGGGGGGCTGAATCAGTATTTGTTAGTTTTTGTACTTAGGGAAGTGTTCCCCAAGTGACTTTTGCCTAAGTCACTTAGAAAGGGGGGAAAAAGTAACCCTTGCATTAAATGACTTGTGAAAAACATTTAATGAGACTTTATAACCATAAAGTCACTTTTTGATTAAATTTAAGTGGGTGAATGAAATTAATATTTATGAGAAATAAATGTGCATTTAATTTCAACCGTTGATCTAATCTAATCCCATCCATTCATCTTTAGAGAACCCTAGGGTTTGGACAAAAAGACAAGGGAGGCAAGTTTCTATTCATTCTTGAGATGAGAGTGAACTGAAGAGAGAAATGAGAAGAGAGAACTCTGAGTTATGCACAGAAATCGAGGAGGCAGCAGCTAGCATACAGCAGCAGCACAATTTTCTAGGTGGCACAGTTTTCGAGGCAGAGATATATTTCAGTGGGCACATTTTCCCAAATCCGTACAGCTGCATTTATTGACCTGGGTTTCGAGGTACTCATTCAGCATTTATTGGCATGCATTTCAAGGCACATATCTGCTGGTGGTGGGCACGGTTTTCCAAATCCATACAGCTGCAATAAATGACAGTCCGTACAGCACAGTTTCCAAGGCACAAATTTCTGGGCACAGTTTTCGAGGTCCGTACAGGAGCATTAATTGCTGCTGTACCGTACAGTAAATTTTTGGGTGTGTTGGCACAGAAATCGAGTCTGGGTTTGGCACATTTTTCGAGAAGAATTGTGTGCACAGAAATCGAGGCAGCCTTGCACAGAAATCGAGGAAGCTATCTGGGTGATTTGGTTGGTTGAGATAAGTACATTTTTACTGTTAAATTAATGTACTGAAATATTACTGAAAAAATAATAACTCTCTCTCTCTGAGACTGGTTTCCCCGTGGGGGTTTTTCCAAGGCTATTGGCCGAAAATTCTGAGTCTGATTTTTTTAATGGTGTGCATGTTAAAATTATTTTTTCTGCCTGTTAAAGTGAATTTACAACGTGTTTAATTGTCTGAGATTTTTCATAAGTAATTTCCAGCCAATGCAAAATCGGCTTGGAAATGAAAAACACTGAAATGTTGACATAAACCAGCAAGCTGCAAAACACAGAAAACTTACATGGTATCAGAGCTTGGTGGCAGAAAACAGTAAAATTCGCAGACACAGAAATTTTCAGATTTGGGTATTTTCTTTGGTTAGTGAACAGCACCTTGTTGGGTTGACAGTAGAGATGGTTACAGGACTTAGGTTGGAGGATAGGCTGGATGGGACAGATAACTTTGTGCCATGGAAGGCTAGGATTTTGCTGGTTTTGGAGGAAAATGAGATGTGGGAGGAAGTGGTTAGAAACACTATAGCAAACCATGTTCAGATTCCCACTGCTATAGATGCAGCAACATTATCAGCCTTCAACAAGAAGGACTGTAAAGCTAGAAGAATAATCCTTGATGCAGTTAAAGATCATATCATCCCTCACATTTCAGGCAAAGCTAGGGCACATTTGATGTGGAGTGCTTTGACCAGTTTGTACGAGAGTACCAATGAGAACCGGAAGATGGTTCTCAAGGAGAAATTGAAAAGTATAAAGATGAATGGTGGAGAGGGAGTGACAACTTACCTTACCAAGATATCTGCAGTTCGAGATGAGCTAGCAGCAGTTGGGGAGGTGGTCACTGCCACTGAGCTTGTGCGTACAGCAGTGAATGGGGCTTCAAAGCCCTGGGGTGCATTTGTGCAGGCTATAGTGGGCAGAGAGAACCTACCTTCATGGGAGAGACTGTGGGATGACTTTGTGCAGGAGGAGACCAGGAGAGGTTTCGTACAGGGTAGTTCGTCACAGGGTAGGGAAGATGATGAGAATGTGGCTTTGACAGCAAAGGGGAAGCAGAAGAAGAAGGGAGGGGCCAAGCAACAGCAGCAGCAGGGTGGGCAAAAGAAGGACTTGAGTAAAATCAAGTGTTATGGTTGTCAGACATTTGGGCACTATGCTTCACAGTGTCCAAACAAGAAGAAGAAGGGACAACAGACTGCAGCTTCAGCGGAGGTTGATGACTTTGGAGACCGATTTCAAAGAGAGTTTTCTCTGTGTGATGGACAGATTGAGAGAGAGAGAGCCTCTTTAGTTATCAGCACTGATGTGGATATGGAGATTCAGTATTCCTTATTGACTGGGCATCACATGAGTGCATCCACCACTGGCACTTGGTATATTGACAACAGAGCCTCGAGCCACATGACAGGAGCTCATGAGATGTTCTCTGAGCTATCACAGACAGGTACAGATGTACAGATGTGGAGGTTGTACTAGGCGATGACACCATTGTTAGAGCAGTTGGTCGGGGGACCATTACATTTTAGAGGGAGCCTATGAGTCCCATGACTCTGAGGGATGTGTTATATGTCTCTGGGCTGAAGAAGAACCTTGTATCAGTTTCCACCATTGAGAACGGGGGTCTTGGGGTATGTTTCTCAGATGAGAGAGTGCAAGTATTCCCTAAGACTACAGGAGTATCTACCTCCATGGACATTGGGGTTAGATGTGGAAAGCTGTACAAGCTCTTGTTTCAGCCGGAGCACGCTCTAGCACACAGCAACAGCAGCAGTGAGCTATTTGAGTTATGGCATCGGAGGATGGCCCACTTACATCACTCAGCTCTGAGATTGTTGAGGAGCATGGTTACAGGTTTACCCAAGTTTAGCACTGAGCAAAGTGATGTGTGCAAGGGGTGTGCTCTGGGAAAGTACACCAAGACTGTTTTTCCAAGCAGTGACACTAGAGCAGCAGGAGTACTTGACTTGATCCATTCTAATATTTGTGGTCCTATGTCATCAGTCTCTTTGACTGGTTTTGAGTACTTTATCATCTTCATTGATGACTACTCCAGGAAGACCTGGATCTACTTCTTGAGGAGCAAGAAGTCACCCTTAGTATTGAGTGTCTTCCAAGGGTTCAAAGCCCTTGTGGAGAAGCAGACAGGGAGAAAGATTCGGATGTTGAGATTGGACAATGGGGGTGAGGATACCTCCAAGGAGTTCGATGGATTTTGCACACAGGAGGGTATACAGAAACAGCTTACAGTTCCCTACACTCCTGAGCATAATGGAGTAGCAGAGAGGAAGAACAGGTCGATTGTGGGAGCAACGAGAGCGATGCTCCATGATCAGGGTTTACCGTTCTTTCTATGGGCAGAGGCATGCAGCACTGCAGTTTATCTGCAGAACAGGAGTCCTCACCGTGCTTTGGGGAGGAAAACTCCTGCGGAGATGTACACAGGCAAGAAGCCTGAGGTGAGCCACTTTCGTATATTTGGTTCTTTGACTTACTCTCACGTCCCTTCTGAGAAGAGGACGAAGTTTGATCCCACTGCAGAGAGAGGCATCTTTGTGGGATATGATGAGACTTCAAAGGCCTATCGGATTTACCTTCCTAGTCAAAAGAGAGTTGTTGTTAGGCGGGAAGTGAAGTTTGATGAGGAGAGAGCCTTCAGGAAGTCTAGAGAGATAGAGCAAAGGGAGCCACAGGCTCCCACACCTTAGGTGACTCAGGCTTCTTCGATACAGATTTCAGGTCCACAGATTTCCGGAGTGACTGGATCAAAGAGTACAGGCACAGCACCTACAGGTTCATTGGTTCAGGTGACAGGTACTTCAGGGACAGGTTCAGGTTCAGGTTCTCAGGTTACAACTTCTTCAGGGACTGGTTCATCGATCACTGGTCCTCGGGGTGTTGGACCTTCTGCTTCTGGAAGTTCCTCAGATGAGGATAGACCAGTATGGGAGGAACCTTCAAGGAAGAGGAAGCCTAAATGGCTTCAAGACACCTTGAAGGAAGCAAAGGCATTTGGTATGGATCTTGTTGTGAGTCTTCGTGATTCAGAGCCTTCCACATTTGAGGAGGCCTCTCAGCATCAGGTTTGGAGAGATGCCATGATGGAAGAGTACCATTCCATCATGAAGAATGATGCTTGGGAGATAGTGTCGAGACCAGAGGGGAAGTTTGTTGTGACTTCCAAGTGGATCTACAAGGTGAAGCATGTTGCAAACGATGGTTGGAGAAGTACAAGGCTCAGTTTGTGGCACGAGGGTTTTCACAGGTTGAAGGAGTTGACTATGATGAGACTTTTGCACCAGTTGCTCGATATTCTTCCATCATCACAGTGATTTCTATAGCAGCAGAGATGGGTTGGAAGATCCACCAAATGGATGTGAAGACTGCATTTCTCAATGGTCTTCTGCAGGAGGAGGTGTACTTAGAGCAGCCACAGGGATTCGAGATTCATGGGAGAGATTCTCATGTGTGCAGGCTGAGGAAAGCCTTGTATGGACTGAAGCAAGCTCCTAGAGCTTGGTACTCCAGGATCGATGCGTACTTGACTTCGATGGGTTTTCAGAAGAGTGAGGCTGATCCCAACCTTTACTACATTGTGGTTGGTGGAGATCCTCTCATTCTTTTTTTATATGTTGATGACTTGTTTATCACTGGAGCAGAGCGTCTCATTGCACATTGCAAGAGAGACCTTGCTACTGAGTATGAGATGACTGACATTGGGTTGATGCATTACTATCTGGGGATGGAGGTTTGGCAGGAGCCTGGACATATTTTCCTAGGACAGGGGAAGCATGCAGTTGATATTCTGAAGAGATTTCGGATGGAGGATTGCAAGCCGATGTCTACACCTATGATCACCAACTAGAAGCAACTTCATGCTTCCGAGGGTAAGTTGGTGGATCCTACACTTTACCGTCAGCTCATTGGGTCGTTGATGTATCTGGTCAACACCAGGCCAGACTTGTGTTTTGCGGTGAACACTCTTAGCTAGTTCATGGTGGAGCCTAGGAGTGTACATTGGACTGCCGCAAAACATGTGCTGAGATATCTTGCAGGTACAATGGACTATGGTTTGGATTACAGGAGTTCGGGTGGAGGCAGTTTGGTTGGTTTCACAGATTCAGACTGGGCAGGCAGTGTGAGGGATCGAAAGAGCACTTCTGGTTGTTTTTTCAGCTTGGGCTCGGCAGTAGTGTCGTGGTTCAGTCAGAAACAGAAGTCTGTTGCATTGAGTTTCGCCGAGGCTGAGTACATGGCAGCCAGTCAGGCTACTTGTAAAGCATTGTGGCTTCGCAAGTTGTTGGTAGACTTATTTGATCAGGAGCTTAGGCCTACGGTGATCTACTGTGACAATCAGAGTTGCATTCAGCTCTCTGAGAATCTAGTGTTCCAGGACAGGTCAAAGCATATTGAGATCGGGTACCATTTCATACATGACTACATTCAGATAGGAGCAGTTGAGTTGCAATACATATCCACTGATGAGCAGGTCGCAAATATCCTGACGAAATCTTTGGGGAGGGGCAAGTTTGTCTTCTTCAGAGACAAGTTGGGAGTGGTGCAGAACACCTTTCTCGGTAAGAGGGAGTGTTAGTTTTTGTACCTAGGGAAGTGTTCCCCTAGTGACTTTTGCCTAAGTCACTTAGAAACGGGGAAAAAAGTGACCCTTGCATTAAATGACTTGTGAAAAGCATTTAATGAGACTTTATAACCATAAAGTCACTTTTTGATTAAATTTAAGTGGGTGAGTGAAATTAATATTTATGAGAAATAAATGTGCATTTAATTTCAACCGTTGATCTAATCTAATCTCATACATTCATCTTCAGAGAATACCAAGGTTTGGACAAAAAGACAAGGGAGGCAAGTTTCTATTCATTCTTGAGATGAGAGTGAACTGAAGAGAGAAAAGAGAAGAGAGAACTTTGAGTTATGCACAAAAATCGAGGAGGCAACAGCTAGCATACAACAGCAGCATGATTTTCTAGGTGGCACGGTTTTCGAGGCAGAAATATATTTCAGTGGGCACATTTTCCCAAATCCATACAGCTGCATTTATTGGCACGAGTTTCGAGGTACTCATTTAGCATTTATTGGCACGCATTTCAAGGCACATTTCTATTGGTGGTGGGCACGGTTTTCCAAATCCGTATAGCTACAATAAATGACAGCCCGTACAGCATAGTTTCCAAGGCACAAATTTCTATGCACGATATTTTAGACAGGGCACAGTTTTCGAGGTCTATACAGCAGCATTAATTGTTGTTGTACCATACAGTAAATTTTTGTGTGTTGGCACAAAAATCGAGGCTGGGTTTGGTACATTTTTCGAGAAGAATTGTGTGCACAGAAATCAAGGAAGCTATCTGGGTGATTTGGTTGGTTGAGATAAGTACATTTTTAGTATAAAATTAATGTACAGAAATATTGCTGAAGAAATAATAACTCTCTCTCTCTCTGACTAGTTTTCCCTGTGGGGGTTTTTCCAAGGCTATTGGCCAAAAATTTTGAGTCTGATTTTTTTAATGGTGTGCATGTTAAAATTATTTTTTCTACCTGTTAAAGTGAATTTACAACGTGTTTAATTGTCTGAGATTTTTCATAAGTAATTTCTAGCCAATGCAAAACCGGCTTGGAAATGAAAAACACTGAAATGTTGACATAAACCAGCAAGCTGCAAAACACAGAAAATTTACAGTATTAGCGCAATTATCAGCAAATTTTACATTCTTAAACATATTAGCCTTTACTTAATTCTTATCTTTAGTTATGCATCAATAAATAAAGCATTCATCCATAAATTCACCAAGACAAAGAACACAAAACACAAGAATTTTGATGTGGAAACCCAGTCGGGAGAAAACCACGAAATGCTTCTTTATAATGAGAAAGAATACATTCAAGGAAGCACCAACTTCTTGTATTTACTAGCACCAACGGGAAGGAGGCACAGACCCCCTGGTTTTACAGGCTCCAACTTGAAGGAAGCACCAACTCCCTATGTTTCTCCAGCACCAACTAGAAGGAGGCTATACAACCCCCTTTCTCCTTGCCCCGTCCTGTCGCCCAAATATCCAAAATGTGATTTTGACTTATTAAACTTCAACTCCGCGCACTTGTCTGATCTTCTGAAGATAATTCTGTTCTGCACTACCTTCGTATGCAGTCGATTCTCTGTCACTGAGCTGCATACATCACTTGACTTCTCATTCCTCTCAATTCATACTTATGCTGATGTCTTACTTCATGTACTGTGTGCTCCCTGATACTGTAGTTTGCGCTAAGGTAAGCTCTGTTGTTTTGTTACGGCGCTACTGCTTTTACCAACTGATACTGTGCCTTTACTTGATAGTTTGATGCTCTGAGATACTGCACTAGTAACAGATGGAACTGTGCACTTACTGATGGGTTTGTTCTATATAAGTGCCAATCTTTTAAACAATCTGCAACATGTTGTGCATCAATAGATTCATCCTTTCGGTTTAACGCACTTGTCTTAGATCATCTGCATCATAACGCGCTCGCTGGATCCTGCTACTGCTCTATCGTCGCGCATCAGATGGACTTCTCAACTTCGCACACTTTCACTTTTGCTTATATGCATCAGCTAGACATCTGCGCATCATTTTAAATACTTCGATTCTGTTTTTGCGCTTTTGTCTTTACAATGTCTGTGACTATCGGCATGCTGTCAGTAATATTCTCATTCAAAACATCAAGCACTTGCGCAAACTCCAGTGTTTCTTCCTTTCAGTACTTGCGCATCCGTCACAGATCTACAACATCATTTCGCACACCATCAGTTCTGCATTTTGTTGCATGTGTGCTCTCGACTCCTTGCTAGATCATTATGTTCGCTCCTCGAGCCCTTTGATGCCTCGAATATCAAACTGCAACAAACACTTGAAGCTCTTATGCTCTTGCCATCAAGCTATTTTCAAATATCCAACCTGCATCTCTATTTATACAAGTCCTGCACGAATTGTATGTCCACAAGTTGGTTGTGGCAACCCTTCTTCCATACTTCTTGGATTGTGCATTTTCCACATGTCATCTTCTGCGCTATTGATGTGTCATCCTTTGTGTGTCTTACGCCTTCATGGTCCACAACTTAGTGGGACTTTACACCTTGGTGGTGTACTCTTGCACTCTTGATGTACCATCACTTTGAGGTATGTGCACATCCTTGCTTTTCAACTCGGTATGTCTTCAACCTTTGTTGTACCATCCCTTGTGGGTAATGCGCACTTGATGTGTTGATGCTTTTCAGAATCTGCACATACTCCAACTTCTACTTGGTGGGACTTTGACCCATGCCTTGTCATCACTTGTGGGACTTGAGCACCTGATGTTCCATCGGCTATGGAATTCGTTCATAGACTAACTTCAACCATTGTACCCTTCTTGGAACTTGTGCGCCCTTGACTACTGAAAGCATCTTCAGATTGGCTTGGACTTGCGCGCTTTCAGGACTGTCCGACCATAGGGTGTTAGCGCACTCTCGATCTTTGACTAAGCAATGCTTGTACGCTTGTATCTTTGCTTAACCAACTCCTTGGCTTGCTTGTGCACATGTACCTTTGTCCTACCAATTCTCTGGCTGCTACCTTGAGTGAGTATGACTATTGCGTTGGTACTTCTTTGAACTGAATCTATATGTTGTATCCATAGACACACACCTTCAGACTGGATGCAACTTCTAGATATACTTCTTCACACTGGCATCCATGTCCTTCACCATTTTGCATAGATACTTCTTCAAAGTGGTTTCCATATACTTCTTCACACTGATGTAGGAATGTTGTATCCACTTTAACATCAATGACTCAAACTGAATTAGATACTTCTTCAAAGTGGTTTCCATATACTTCTTCACACTGATGTAGGAATGTTGTATCCACTTTAACATCAATGACTCAAACTGAATCAGTTGACATCCTATTTGACATTAGTTGACATCAATGACAATCAAAGTTCAACACGTTCTGCTTTTATCAAAGTCTTAAAATGGAATAATGCTTTATCATCTTTCTTTGAATTCTTCTTTTAAAGACATTTCATTTGCTTAAGTGTTTCTTATCATTTCACTATTTCAACAATTTTCTTGCAATCAAACGCTTTCTTTGGGTTAATAAATCTGTAATTTATTCACATAACTTTAACCAGAGTTCCATCAACCCATTTGCTCTCTTCATCACATAAAAATCTAACATCTTTTAGGGAAGCCCCCCTTGACCTTTGAGGGCAGGTCAAAAGTGGGGGGAATTGGCACTAAAGTGACAGTTGTGACTTCTATAGTTGCGCCTTGTTGATATTTGTAGCTCGGACAAGAACTTCCACACAGGTTTAGTGTCAAATGCGCAGGAAGTTATCCAAGTCAAATATATTTTTAATTCACTTTATTAATAAAGTGAAAGTCTTATATTTAGTTGTTGAGTCTAATAAAGTGTATTTTCAATACACTAGTGATTTAGACTAATCTCAACCATACATATCACCGAGAGACTAGGATTTTGATAGATTAATGTTTCAACTAAACTATAAAGGCAAGTCATGGTAAAGGGTTAAGACACACTCATATTTCATTCAAAGACAGTTCGGTCGGGCAGATTTAGAGCGCCAGAGAAGAGCTAGTTCAGCAACCAGGCAGAGGACAGTTTATAGGTCCATATAGTTCAGACCTGTAATGTCGTATGGATCCATAAGGATAGATCCGTACCACCAGTATAGATCCATCTTAACTCTGGCTCTACCAAGCACCGAGAGGGATCAAATCTCTTGAGGTGCAAACCCCTTTTAATTTACAAAAATATCTAATAATTAATTTCAAAATAGGGTAAATATCCAGTAGAAGAATGAATGGGTAATATTTGGATTTAAATATCCTATTTCTAGATTGGATTGGAATTTCAAAAACATTTTACTATCAAATGATGGTTTTAACCATATAATAATCATTTAATCAAACAATTTTCCAAAAATTACTTACTTGTTTTTCAAGAAAACTAATAATGAATATTGAGAGTAGTCAATGAGTAAAATAACCCATATAAAATTCTAAAATCTAGATTTCCAGAATAAATTGGAATTTGAGAAACATTTTACCATCAAATGAATATTTTAAACATATATTCAAATATTTTTAAGGAATTACTTGGTTTTCTGTATAACTAACAATGAAACTGAATTTTAAATTGAAATTGATATATAATTATATAAATGTGTTTTTAAATTTTGATTCTATATGCTCTTGGTTTTATAATTTTTCTTTTTAATAATTTATTTTGAGCCGACATGTGAGTGTGACAGACATGACACATCTCACTCACTTAGGCTGTAGAAAGCGCCTCTCGGCGCAATCATACGGACAGACCTGTACAGCCATACGGAACAGGTCCATACAGCCATACAGAAGACCAGCACAGCAAGCAGTGACCAGCGGGCTGTTTTCTCAGTTTTGAAGGGCATATTTCCTCAGTAAGTATGCAAATTTTGCTAAACTTGAATGTACCGTACAGCTGTTAGTTTTGGCAGCAGTGGAGATTTCCTTGTAAGCTTTGATCTATTAATGAAAAGTTGATTTGAAGGAGAAAATTGTTTGTGTACTATGTTTATGCTTCCGCTGTTCATTTTCGAACTATATGTGTGAATACTGCTATGTGAAAAAATTAATTTCTGCAAATTAAATAACTGTCTATTTATTTGAGGGCATAAGGACAGCATTCACCTAGGGCTAAGAAAATTTAAACTCCATGTTAACACTCATGGGCTAGGACTTTCCCACTCAAGTGCTAAATTAAGCTGTAACAGTCCCTTCAGAATGCTCTTTGGTAGCATTCTCCAAATTAAGATTAGGAAAATTTTAACTTTAGCTAACTTCACACATAAGTTTAAACAGACAATTTTTACAACATATGACTATCCTGTGCCCTGAGATTTTTGAAGCCCTTGACGAGGTACTTTATAATACTTTAGTTTATAATTATAATATAATTGATCAAAATATATCTAAGAAAGTCAGAGTGCCAGAACCTACATCTGGCAAGATGTTATTGGGACATCGTATAAACCAAGTCCAGAGATCAAAGCATTAGCATTGTATATAAAAGGTGTTGCAAGGGTTTTTCAACACTGCATGAGAGCAAATGCAATTTGTCACTGCCATAGGCCCTTCAGATGATATTGATTTATAAATTATATGAGGAGAGAAATCTGTAAGAGAAATGAGGAAAAAAACAAATAAAATACTGGACCCAAAGGGCATATTGCCCTCTGCATGCTAAGAAACATATTCTCTTTAATCCAACAAATGATGTTTGGGTAATTCTTTCACCAGGATAAGTTCTCTTATTTTTGTTATTACAAACATCCTAAACCTCATACAGAAATAAGACCCCATTCCAAAAGGATTTCCATTGTACATTCAGTCTCATATGGATGAGTGTACAAGATAAAATACGCATAACAGAAAAAGACAAAAGTGATGCCCCCAATGCTACATCGTTGTACAGTTTGACATCAAATGCGTACTTGAGGAAACGTCTTGGTTGTTTACATGTCTAGGGACAATGATGACATGCTTCATAATTTAATTCGAGGTTTGGGTTAGAATTCAAATCATTAAGCAAAAATTTTGATGAAGATGTATTGAGTGTCTTAGAAAGAGGTCTGAACTTTGCTGTAGCACCCAATACTATTCCGGCCGAGTGTTGAGAAATATAGCTCAGACAGGACCTTTTGCGCAATTCAGTGTGAACGTGCCAGAAGTGGTTCAAGATATTCCAAAAAGTAATTCTATTTTGTAATTCACTTTAGGAAAAGGTGAAAAGTCTTATATTTGGCTGTTGATTATAACAAAGTGTATTTACTACATCAATGACTTAGACCAGGATTAATCTCAACCATACATCTCATTGAGCGATTAGGATTTTGGTAGATAAGGATTTCAGCACAAGTATAAAAACGAGTCAAGATAAAGAGTTCATATGGTTTTTCTTGGACAGGGACAGCAAGAGATAGAGATAGAGAAAGAGAGAGAGAGAGAGATGCACATTAACCAGGAGGAGCCATTCAGCTGTACAGATCCATGCAGCAGAAGCCGTACAATATCACGCATCAAGGTGTACAGCCGTACAGAAGCTGTTGTTTTCTCATTTTTGGTGCAGGATGTACCTCTCTTCAACAGGTCGTACACCTCAGGTTGGGGTGGATTTGTTTACCATGCAGCTGCTAAGTTTTAGTAAGATGTGGAGGTTGCTTTGTAAGCTTTGGTTAGTTGAATGATAGCTGATTTGAAGAAGAAATTCCATGTGTATGTGTGCAAATGTTTTATGCTTCCGCTATTTATTTTCCAGCTATTGTGTGATTGTTGCTATGTGAAGAATTTAAATTTCTACAATTTAATAACAGATTGTTTGGTTGAGAACAGGACTTCAGTCACCTAGGAATTGGAAATTTCACATGGTTTCAAAGCATCTCTAATTGAGGATCTGAAGAGTTACAGCAGTAGATCAACTGCCAAAAGAAACTGCCCAGAACTAGGACAAGCAATTAGAGGGTTTCAAAGTTAGTGCTTACTTACCTATCACATTTGGGAGTTTGTGTGTTAGAGCTCAAAGATGGCATCAGCTAGCCTCAAGTTCGAGGACAAATTGGAAGGTGCCCCGAATTACCTATCTTGGAAAGTCAAGGTAACACTCTTATTAGAAAAGAATGATCTAGGATATCATCAAGAATGTAGCGACCCCGCTGACGAATGCACATTATTTGGCAATTCACAAGGAGGTCAAAGCCAAGCAAATGATCATAGATTCTATAAAGGATCATTTGATCACTCATATATCCGAGAAAAAGATGACAAAGGATATGCTCGATGCCCTAGTTAAGTTAGCCTTTACCAGAGCACGAACATAAACAAAAAGATGATATTGCATAACAAACTCAAATCTGTAGAGATGACTAGATCAGACATACTTACCAATTATGAAGGTCACGTAGATTCATGATCAACTTGCAACAGTTGGAGAGAAGATCGAAGACAAAGATCTAGTGAATAGAGCACTGAATGGTTTCTCCGCTCAATGGAAAACATTTTTCCAAGGTATTTGTGCTCATGTGAATCTTCCCTCCTTTGAAAGGTTGTGGGATGACTGTATCTAGGAGACTCGAATGGAGTCAAAGGCCAACAAGTAGGGAGGGGATAGTGACCATGCCCTATTTGGTCAAACAAAGAAAGGTGAAGGTAAAGGACCTAGCAAGGGTAAGAGAAGAGTCTAAGACGACTTGGTTAAGGGGTTATGGTCATAGAAACCCAATGAAGGACCAAGAGCCCACTAGTAAAGGACCAAAAGTCCAAGATAAAAATCAAATCCTTTTATGAAGGATTAAAAGCACAAATAAAATAATATATATTTATTTTTTGAAAAAAAAAATATATATATATATATATATTATGTATATATTGAAGAGTCGGCCTCAATTAAATTATTGAATGGAAATATATGTATAAAAGGGTGCAGGTCGGCCTCAATGGAAATAAAAAAAATTTATATATATAAAAAGGTGCAGGTCGGCCCCATATTAGTGGAATTATTTTTGCCACTCGTTCCACTATAAATAAGAAAGAAAACTCAACATTTAAAGCGACAACTCGTGGTGTTTTGAGGACAGTTCGTGGGTATCATTTTAACTGATCCAAAAGACAGTTTGTGGGTGATTTTTACTGTTGGGTTCTCTCTTCACATTGCTGGTCTCTTACATTAGCTGCAGATCTATTTCAGTACAGTAAGACAGGCTGAAATTTATGTCAGTGTGGAAGGGACAGTTTGAGATTTGTCTTGGGCTCTTTTTCTTGCAGCCAAGCCCTAGTATGGGCTTACTATCTTCAGAACAGCTCTGTTAGGGTCACACAGATCTGCATCCCATCAAGTTCAGGCACCTACAGCCAACAGTAACTCTTTCTCTGTCAAACTCAGACTCAAGGGCAGTCAACAGAAGTTTGATATTTTTCTCCTTGGTCAGTGGAACACTTTTCAATTATTGAAGAGGCTTATTCTTAGCCTGTTGTTGTAAAACTCAGTCATCTCATTTTGGAGATGACTAGCTGGCAGAAGTCTTCAATTCAGTCAACAGTTGCCTTAGTTCAGTTATTGGCAGAAGTTGGGATTTGGATCAATTTGACTGGCTGCAGCAGTCATCTTGTTCATGGTTAACTTCATCATCTAGCAGGGCTACTGCAAAGGCTATGAAATTTGATTCAGGCTATATTCATCTTGAAAAGGGTTGTCACAGAACTTCATCTCTGTTTCTCATGGGCTGATGTTATCTTTGAAAGTGCTCTCTTCATGCTACAGTTCAGATCTTAGATTAGATCTTCCTTGTCTTGTATATGTGTGGATAAAGGTTGGCACCACGTGTTGGAGAGATAGAGGCACTAGCTCCTACAGCGAGACAAGAAATTTATGATAGTCCTTCATGTGATCCAACATGGCAATGCAGCTAAATGTCCTAAATGAAAAGATAAGTACTTGGTCTCTCTGTTTCTGTATACCCTTATGTGTGAAAGGGTTTTTGTTGTTCATGGTCATTTTATGTATACTTGTTCTTCTATCTATCATAAGAAAGGTTGCTGGGTTTTTTCCCTCTGAAGGAAAAAGGGCTTTCCCAGGGTAAATTATGGTGTCCACTATGCATGATTGTTGTGATGTGATGTATTCCTACTCTATTTTGTTTACTATTACATCTGGTTAAGTTATACTGCTCATACATATAGTTGATACTTTCATTATGCTAAAGAAAATTCTAAAATTACCCTCATAATTACCAATTTATGAAAGTAGCTAAAATCTCAACAGTTGATAGATTCCTTAATGTATCTGGTCAACAATAGACCAAACATATGTTTTGCAGTGAACACCTTGAGTCGATTCATAGTGGATCCGAGGCAAGTGCATTGGATAACAACAAAACGTGTGGTTAGATAAATGAGGGGCACAATGGAGTATGGTCTGAGATATCTTGGAGATGATGAAGTAAAGTTGCAAGGGTTTACAAACTCAGATTGGACAGGCAATGCATCAGACAGGAAGAGCACCTCATGTTGCTTTAGCTTGGGATCTACAATGATATCTTGGTTCAACAAGAAGCAGTCTTCCATGGCACTGAGCTCCATAGAGGCAATGTATATGGCAGCCAACACTGCTATTTATGAGGCCATCTAGCTTCACAAATTGATTGCAAGATTGTTTGATCAGAAGTTGGATCCCACGATGATTCACTGTGATGATCAGAGTCATATCAAACTCTCTGAGAATCCAAAGTTTAATGACAAGTCCAAGCACATAGAGATCAAATATCACTTCATAAGAGACAAGATTCAAAAAGTAGTCAAGCTCCGATATATTTCCACAGATCAGCAGGTAGTGATATTTTGACCAATATATTCCTTCCTCGGGAAGAGGGAGTGTTGAGAAATATAGCTCATATAGGAATTTCCGCACAGGTTCAGTGTTACCGTGCTGGAAGTGGTTCAAAATATTTCAAAAAGTAATCCTGTTTTGTCATTCACTTTAAGAAAAGTGATAAGTCTTATATTTAGATGTTGAGTATAATAAAGTCTATTTGCTACCTTAATGACCTAGACTAGGATTAATCTCAACCATACATCTCACCAAGAGATTGGGGTTTCAACACGAGTGTAAAGACAAGTCAAGATAGAGTTCAAACACAGTTTTGTCAAACCATGACAACGATGGGAAGAAAGAGAAGGAGAGAGAGCAGCATACATCAGACAAGAGGATTCCTACAGTACATCCATACAACAAATCCAAACAGTTGTATGGATATGTACACCTAACCATACTGTATCGTACAGCAAGCCATGCTGTGGTACAACAGGCTATATAACAACAGTTATTGTTTTCTTATGGTGTAGGTCGTACCTCTCTTCAACAGGTCATATACCTCCGGTTGGGGTGGATCTGTTTACTGTGCAGCTGCTAAGTTTTAGTAGCTGTGGAGGTTTCCATGTAAGCTTTGATAAGTTGACTGATAAGCTGATTCGAAGGAGAAATTCCCTATGAATGTGTGTAATGTTTTACGCTTTTGCTATTTGCTATGCGAAGAAGTTAAATTCTGCAATTAGATAACAGATTGTTTGGTTGAGAACATAAGGACTTCAGTCACCTAGGCATTGGAATTTTTACAGAGAGAATCTTATGCTCAATTGAAGACTCCATCATGTCATTGCCAGAAAAGGATGCTCAAGATGTAAGGCAGGATTGCACATTTGATATTAAGGAAAGATAACCCTCCAAAACAAAACATCAGCAGAAAGGAAGCAACAGCATTGAGAAATCTAAGATCGAAGATTGAAATAGTGATATTGAAGGTTGATAAAGGAAACACGACAGTTGTCATGAATGTGCAGGACTACCAAGATAAAATGAACATGCACTTGACAAGTGGAAGCAACAAAAAGCTTGGTAAAGATCCAAGTGCAGGAATTATGAAAAAGGTAAAACGAGCCATCAATGATTCTACCTTGTACGGTGACACAAAGAAAAGACTCGTTCACAGGAAATCCATCATCCCAAAGAGATATGGATTGCCCAAAGTTCATAAAGACGAGTCCCATTAAGACCGATTGTAGACACTACCAATATCATTTGGTTGCATGGAAGGGAAAATTTCGATAAATTCCTTGCACACTTAAATAGCTAGCCAGTCTGATCATATCAAGTTCACCATGGAGATCCAAGAGAACTGCATTCCAATCCTTGACATCCTGATCACGAAAAATGAAGATGACTCTCTTTTGCAGCAAGTATACCAGAAGAAGACCCATATGAATAAAATACTTGCACACTGACTCACATCATCATCCATTGCAAAAACTCAGTATCATGAATGCTCACGCCATAGAACTGCTGCCACGGAGAATATTGAGGATGAATTGAAACATCTCAAGAATGTTTTTAGAAGAAATGGTTATAAAATGAGAGATATTAGAAAGGCATTCCAAAGAGTGCAAAGTAATGAGAATAAGAACCATGAATATGAAAGGAAAAGCAAGGTTGTTCTCCCCTACAATCAGGGAACAACTCACAAAATAGCAAAGGTTCTCAAAAGAAAACAAATCAGGACAGCCTTCTCTCTCCAAACTCCTTAAGGAACATACTTGATAAAGCCAAAGACTCGATTGATCCCAAGCAAAAGAAGGGCATTTATTCAATTCCATGCTCATGTAGTAGAGTGTATAATGGCAACACAGGTCATTGAGTGAAAGGTAGATTGAACTTTGAAGGAACATTGCACAGATATCATATATGAGCTAATAAGTCAGCTTTAGCCAAACATTTTCAGAAATCTAACCATCATATATGCAAAGATGATTGCAATGGAAGAGCATTACAACAGGAAATGCATCCAGGAAGTAGTTGAAATAAAAAACATCCTTGTAATTTTAACAAAGATGATGGGCTTATTCTAAGCGAATCTTGCAAACTAATAATTTCCATCCTTAAGAATAAGACAAATAACAACCAAAATTAAATTATCTAATTCAGGTCCAAGCAGACATTGCTATGAATGGTCATACTTCTAGATTGATTAAGGCCGTCATTGATAGAAGATATTAATAAATTAATTAGGAGCTTGCCAACATTTGCAATGGATGGTTGTGGACCTGAATTTATGAGTTTAATTTTTGCATTTAATGGTCTACATTCCCCCTTATTCCAATAAGATATTTTCTCCTGAAGATAGACTCGACTGTGTAGTCTAAAACTTACATAGAGTACAAAAACTCACACAAAGCTTCATACAAATTTCTGTAGAAAATATTCTAAGTGCTAAAAATTTGAATAAACATCACAGAATTCAGCACAAATTGAAATATTTAGGATGTTTAAATTTTAAAATGATAAAATTTAGGTTTCTACTGGTTGATCAAAGGGTTGCCAAACCCATTGATTCTAAATTGTCATTCTTCCCAAAGGAGTGACTTTATATTTATTTTTTATTTGATCCGTTGGGACTCGGGAGCTATGAACCTCAACTCTTTGTTATCATGGGTCCACTTCAATATGGAATCCTCCAAACTCATCCACCATACACGTCGTTCTAGGGCTCTATGACCTTCAGGGTTTGAACCTCAGTCATTTGTATGGCAACACCTCATCTCAACCACTAGACCACAACCTGATAGACAAAGTAATTTTCTTATCTATAAAGAACATCAAAGTTAAATTTTGCTCCCAAGGTTCAGCAAACTTTGAAACTAAAAGAACTTTCTACACCCAACTCAATAGAAAAGATTGACTTTGCACAACAATTTAATGATAGTTAGGGCAAAACAAACCTTTTGCACCTTTATAAAGGATTGCACACCAAATAGACATGCATCCATCAGTTCTAAGCTTTTGTAAATTTAGACAATGTTACAACTCAAACTAGAATATGTGATTAAATCCCAAAAGAACAATGCTAGCCCAACTGCAACTTAGAGATGTTACCCACTGTCACCTCAGTAACCACCTCTCTACACTTTAGGTTGACTCTTCTCCAACTCAAGGGGGGATTTCCTAAAATAGGATTGCTAGGCTATGGTAACAAAGGATCAAGGTGATTTGAAGAGATAGCTTAGCAAAACATTTTGTTGTTGTACTATAGAAAAGAAAAGACGATGGAAGGACCAAGAAGACTAGTCCCAATCAACAAGGCAAATGGAGTCAAGGGAGGCTAGTCCAAGAGAACACGAGTTCATGAAAGGTCACGGGAATTAAGGTTGCATCCTTCTTTGACTAATCAATATCAAGCACTACCAGCTCTACAACCATGAAGCAACAATTGAAGAACATTAGAACATAAGACACACTTTATATGAAGAAGAACCCCTTACACGTCAATTGTACAGTGAAAGATATGTCCATTAAGCTCCAAAAGAAAGAGAACTCTCAAAATCCAACCATGAAGAATGAGGAAGAGAGCAAAGCATACAAATTTCAATTCATCTTCCTCCTGCAATAAAAAAATGATAAATCCTAGATCTAGCCTAGGGTGGAGTAATACAAATAAAAAAATAATGCTCCACTGCTCCAACTAGTCATAACAATATCCATGAAATATGATGGTCAAAACCACAAGTACAAGCTCCAAGAGAGACAAGGCCCAAGAAGGAGACCACATACATCAAGCGATGGATCAAATGGCAAGAAAGGCCCATGTCCGAGCCTTCAAAGGTTCTCCAAGAGGTAGCGCTCCTACAAGGATATGTCCACAAGCAAAGAAGAAACCCTAGATCTAGGGTTTGACCCCCTAGATCTACTCCAACACCAAACAGCCTCCTCAAAGTTAGTTAGTGTAGACCACCTCCAAAGGGCGACGCTAGCTCCAAAAGTGGCATAGAATACCCTCCATGGCTAAACGCTACATCAAAAGATGGCATGAAATGATGTGTTAGCTCCAACTAGGCATCAAACTCCAACAATGCACCTCCCAATGGTGGAAAGCTCCAATAAAAGGTGTGCAACAAACCCTCAAAGGTGGACGTCACATCATGAATGACATAGGCATGTGTGCACACTGCAAACACTCCCCTAAGTGAAACGTCCCTTCAAATAAGGCATGAAATGATGCTAGGAAGCCTCCAAAAGTGAACGCCCTCCAAGAATGAGCATGAAAATGATGAGCACTCCCTCATCAAGGCATATGAGGTTGTAAAATGAGGTTCTTCAAGCAAAACATCCATCAATAATGACATAGATAAGTGTGTAGGCCAACAACCAAAGGGAGCATTCCATCAACAAAGCTAGGAAATGAGTTAAGAAACCTCTCTCTAGTGAATGCTCCAATGAATATGCATGGGAAGATGTGCAAGGAGGAGAGCGCTCTAAGGAATAAGTAATACAAAACATCCATGAGCACAAGGAACGCCGTATGAACAAGAACGCTCCACAAGGAGAGGCCTCCAAAGGCTACCATATCATCCACATAAACAAATCAAGGCTAAATGAGCTAGAGCGCTCTCATGGAAACCCTCCACATGTCACCAAAACAAGTCAAGCATTCCATAGGACATCCATCATGAGGCCTCCATGTAATCAAATCATGCCAAGTGAGCAAGAACACTCCTCCAATAATGATAGCACATGCCCCCAAGAAGTTGTGTCAAGCACATAAATACAAGGGCACTCCATGCAAAATGGAAGAATACGTGATCTAGGTTCCACTGAGACCAAGAAGACTAGAGCGCTAATGAAGAAGATGAACATATACCATGAACAAGTGCAACATCATCCTCTAGCCTAAAATCCATCACACTAGAGCATCATCACAAAGGCAATCATCAATACTAGGCCATCCAAATTTCCATCAAAATGTAACCCCCTGCTGAAATTTGTGATAAAAGCCACATGTGGACACTGGACACCCATGCAAAATGGGGGGTAACAGACAGCATAGTGTACATTAGTGGAACTGGACAGTGGAGATTACTGCAATTTGACAGATATTCCTAAATTCAAACATATTTATGCTTATTGTAATGTATAAGGTCTGAAGCATTCTGAAATAACATAGCAGAGTCCAGGAGGTTTATTATTACCTTCAAGACGGTTTA
The DNA here is from genome assembly GCA_027924585.1 of Larix kaempferi. Taxonomy (NCBI): domain Eukaryota; kingdom Viridiplantae; phylum Streptophyta; class Pinopsida; order Pinales; family Pinaceae; genus Larix; species Larix kaempferi. Next base: position 9,591,328 of record BSBM01000613.1, read on the forward strand.
CTTAAGACCCCGGTTGTGCGAATCACGTTTCCGTTATTATCACAGACCACAGCCATCATTCACATCATGAAATATGTTGTCTTACTCTTTGCGCATTTGGCTTTTATCACAATAAAGTTACAATTAGAAAAGAAAAAAACTCCAGCACAAAGCTTCTGTTTATGTACACCAAAGGAAAAGGGACATGTTTCTCTGTGAACCATGGCTAATGTAAAAATAACATAACAAATCTCACAAGGATCCCTCCACCACAACAGTCATCACCCTACAGACATTTATATATACCCTCCCATTCAGGATCTACTCATACGATAACAAGTAAAGACATCTCACTCTCTAAGACATACCAAAGACATAATATCAGAGATTCAGGACACATTCTCATCATGCACAGATACACACAAGGAGGTATTCCGTATTACAAATGCAAAAACTACAATGTATGCAAGCACTTCATTGCTGTTCCCATTCACTAACACCTACAGGTGTATCAAACTCTCCTACTGCCTACTTTACTCTTATTCTACCACTATGACAAATGGCCAGTATTAGCTCTAAATTCATATCAATTTCTTCGACAGTCAAGAGCCTCGAGGAGACATCTCACTCTCTAAGACATACCAAAGACATAATATCAGAGATTCAGGACACATTCTCATCATGCACAGATACACTCAAGGAGGTGTTCCGTATTACAAATGCAAAAACTACAATGTATGCAAGCACTTCAGTGCTGTTCCCATTCACTAACACCTACAAGGCTACGGGTGTATCAAACTCTCCTACTGGCTACTTTACTCTTATTCTACCACTATGACAAATGGCCAGTATTAGCTCTAAATTCATATCAATTTCTTCGACAATCAAGAGCCTCGAGGTCCTCTATCACTGTCATTTATTCTTGTCTTTGTTGTAGTTGTTACTCATCCCTTTGTCTCCATAAATTCCTGCTCATTCCAGCTCCCCCTCTTGGCATCTGTTCCTCTTCACAGCCTTCAATCTTCCCAATTGGATTGGATCTGTCTTCCACATGAGTGTTCTCCCATTGGCTTCTGTCTCTCTTTTTTTGTCTTCTACTTGCTCCAACTCCTTGATACCTCACCACTTGTTATAATGTGTCTTCTGTCCATGATACACTTCAACCTTCAATATATCATCTCTGCTCAGATCTTGGACTTGTCTTCATCATAATCTCATTGGGCCTCATCACTGATATAACATAACCTAAGATAATTGCATATTATCATTCTCGCCTTCCACTTCTCATTTACTCCAACCTTTATATCCCGACCTCCGAGACCTTTGTCCTGTCTCTTTTCATAGCATGTCATGCACCTTCTGACAACATCACATGTTTCCATCTAATCATCAAACATCTCCATGCGACCTACACAACCCCCTTCATACGCATTTCTCTGCAGCCTCCAAAACATTCATCAGATATGGCTCTCCTTGTCATATGCTACTTGTTCACCTCGTTTGTTGTATTGGAGATGCAATCTCCTTAAAAGTTCCTCAGTCATCTGGAGAAGCTGGCTAAATAGGTCCAGATTTCTCAGAAAGCTTTTCCTGGATTGGCCAGGTTGCAATCGTCTTGGGAATGCTCGAGGGGTTAAGGTCATTGGCTGTAGCAGCTCCCCAAAGAACCTTACCAGTGGGCCATGTTGTCTAGTTAGCTAAGTCAGGAAAGTAAGGAGAAAGGGTGGTAATGACCCCCCCCTCAAGCACCATCTACATCGCCTCTATCTCTGCCTCGTTCATCTCAGTATCGTGTCTCTCCTCTACAACCACTAGTGCTCTCCTCGGATATCCTCTGGCCAGACCAGATGCTCCTGCATCAAACATTTAACAAATCTTTGGCCATGGATATGATGTGAGAAAAATCTTCCACATTAAGAGTAGGCACATATCTCTGCCTAACATAATATACCAGCCCAGTACAGTGCAGGCATCACAATGAACAAAAGATCAAAAAGTCTATCCCTTCTTCCAGGTTGGAAGAAAGCACATACCTCTGTCTAAGAAAACATACCAGCCCAGTACAATCCTGATGACAATGAACAGACAATGGGAGGGTACCCCCTTCAGTATCAACTATACTAACAATGTTGTCTAGAGAGAAGAACACTACAGTGGTTTTGAAAACAGTAATGATGCAGCAGCTCCATAATATGTTTTTGAAAATGCAGCAATTTTTTATTTGAGCAAAATTAATTAAGATAACATGTGGATGCAAAGTCCAACATCCTTTGTGTTCACATGAATAAAATAATATGCATAGGACAAAATTAGACAAAGATGGATCATATCACAGACATTGACAAGTGCCATGTCAATCTTATACTGGCAAAAAAGGTTCATGTCAGATGCAATGTAAATATTAGATTCTGTACAAGTCACAAGCAAAATAAAAGGGGGCAAAAAATCCAACCATGCTTCATGAAATTAAGAAGCGATAGATCATATCATATCATGTCATTGAAATTAAAAAGTGATTTTAGAAAACCAAGCCCATGGGACCAAAGAGAGCAGATCCCAGTACAACACTTTTTACATGTAACTATGATTCTGAAAAATTATATACGGAATTTTGGTAAGAAGGTTAAGGCTCAATGAATATAGTCAGATTTAGGCCCGTGTTTATATAATTCATTGTGGATTTATCGCCCATTACACTTCTTCTGTAGCTCTTTATCTTTAAACATTCCTATCAGTCTCTACCCATCTTTTACCATTTATTTCTCTTGAGATAACGTGTAGCAATGTTGGTCCACATTGTAGACCTGACAACTTTTAATCACAAGGTTCCCCTTTTCTTTGCCATATACTGTATTTCCTTCTAGGGTCTGTTACCACTTAAACTCTTGTTTGAGGTGAAAAAATCTTAATCACCCAGGCAAGACTTAAAGGGAACTTGGATTTGTTGCCACTGTCACCCCAGCAACAAACTCCCTCACTTCAGGCCAGCTAAATACTAGCACAAGGAGGGCTTCCCTAACGCAAACTAAGCTTATAAGTTATAACCGATAGAACAAGATAATAAATGAAAATCCAACTTAGTTTAATAATTCAAACTACAAATCTGTTTTTAAGATTAACATTACAGCAGCAAGAACAGATTTGTAAAGTAAGAGATTTGGTCTAACTAGAAATGAAAAAATGTAAGGATTTCTGGACCAAAAGAGTCTAAATTTAATATGATCAAGAAGGTCTTAGACTCTAAACAGTAAACCCAATTTATTATGATTTTACTTGATGTACAATTCAGATATATAAATAGAAAATAAAAGAGCTGAAAATTATATATTTTTTGTTGGCTGATGAGGCAAGACTAGAGCCAAATTTTCACAAGGGCTAATGGGGTCATAGAGCAAGCAACTAGGGTTGCAAAATGGAACTAGTTATTAACTTATTTCTGTTACAAATAAGCAAAAAACTGCAGATGGGGCAGATTGAAAGGTCCCTCTAACTTCATCCCGTGGAAGTGTCAAGTACAAATACTGTTGGAGGAGCATGATCAATGGGACTTCATTGAGAACAAGGTTGTAGAGCCAACTGATCCTGTGTTGTTGCCAAAAGTTAAAACACAAAAGAAGATGGCCAAGACGATGCAAATCATCCTTGACTCTAAGAAAGACAACATGATCCCTCACATCCCCATGAAGACAACAGGTAAGGATATGTTTGATACTCTAGTCACCCAATATCAGAGTGAGAACATTAATCAAAAGACGTTGCTGCAGAATAAGCTTAAAGCCACACAGATGAGAGACAAATACCGTAGCCAACTACTTGATGAAGATTACTGAACTCCATGATCAGCGTGCAGCAATTGGAGAAGAGGTCAAGAGTGAAGAGCTAGTACCCATAGTCTTAAATGGGTTCTCTCCTCTTGGAAACCTTTTGTCTGAGGGGTCTGTGTCCAAGAAAAGCTTCCACCTTTAGAAGCGATGGAAGGACTTCATCCAAGAGAAGACAAAATTGGAGAGTGTCGTCGGTATAGAGGAGAAGCAAAATCTAGCTCTCATCAACACGATGAAGAAGGACAGCAATAAATGAGGGCGTAGGGAGGGTCAGAAAAGGAAGAAAGAGGATTCAAATTCCTCTAATCAGGAAAAGGACTTGAGCCACATCAGGTTTTTGAAGTGTCAAAAGTTTGGCCACTATGCTTATAAATGTCATGAGAAGAAGGGCAAGGGCAGGTAGCAACAGCAGAAGCAGTTTGCATTGATTGCAAAAGCATCACCTAGAGTAGATGAGTTTTCTTCCAAGCTTGAGACACACTTCTCGATGGTCTCATGCCTTTCATCTAACATCATTTCTAGTGTCGGATGGTATGTGGACAATGGAGCCTCCAAACATATGACCTCTAACAAGAGGGTCTTCAGCAAACTTTAGGAGTATGAAGCAAGAATGCAAGTGGAACTTGGTGATGATGCCACATATCTAGTAGCAAGAGCGTGATCTATATCATTCCCAATGCCATTAGGTAATACCCTTAAGCATACTGGTGTCTTATATGTAGAGTATACTTGTATCCCTGTATGGGATGTTGTCCAGTGACGATCAAATGATGCTCAGATGTGTTCCAGCGTGATGATACCTCTCTAACTAAGAGGGGGTGTTGTTGATGTAGCTTCGTGAGGTATCCTCACTAGCCAAGCCGACCTGCAAAATTAAATAAACAATAAAATGTAATTTTATTATTCCAAAAGACAAGCCGGCCCAGTTGAGAAAAAAAATCACTCGAAAGTACTGTATAAATAGAGAAGTCGCTCTCCTCATTTGTCACCTCACTCAAGCAAGTTCGCTCAAGCAAAAGGAAGACTAATTTCAAGTTGTAGAAGACATTTTTGGAGTTGTTTTCTTTGGCATCTATTCTTCTTATGATTTTATCTTTGTTGCACTGAATCTTTGAGTAAGAAAGGCTTGTTGGGTTTTTCCCGAGTTTGGGTTTTCCCAAGATAAACTTTTGTGTCTCTATTGTTTTTGTGCATTGTTATTCTTTCAGTGATCCTATATTGTTTATAAGTTGAAAGAGATGAAAATTATACTGCTATAATTAAAAATTCTAACACTCCTATGGTGGTAAATCTGAAGGTATTTGTTCATTCCGATTCAGATTTGATTAATCCATCTATATGTACAGGAAATTGATGGATTCCCTCATGTATCTGGTAAATACCAAACCTGACATTTGTTTTACAGACAACACCCTGAGCTAGTATATGATGGAGCCTAGGCAAGTTCATTGGATTGTTACAAAACATGTGCTTTGGTACTTGAAGGGAACAGTGCACTTTGGTCTCCAAAGTTATGTTAGTGATGGAGAATTGGCACTGCAACGGTTTACAGATTTTAATTGGGCAAGTAGTGTTAGTGATAAAAGGTGCTTCAGTTTGGGTTCAGGTATGGTTTCCTAGTTCAACAAGAAGCAACCTTTAGGGGCATGTTACGATGGTACTAGTACCAGCACACCTGCAAGGGTGCCTGAGGGAGAGGGGGTCATTTCTTTTCTCACCAGGAGGGGTGCTTAGCCAGCTTTTTCTGAGTAGGAGTTATGGCCAAACCCTCTGGTTTCTCCCTTGGAAGTACTATGGCTTAGTGGCACTGCTGACTGCCTTATGAAAGGGCTTGAAGCCCTGAGGTTGGTGTCTGGGGCTTCCAAGGGTGGATCACTGGGTCACATGACCCCAACCCTGATTTAGCGTTCCAGTGACGATTCTTTCAGCACTGAGGCATCTCTTTCTCCTCCAGGTCATCTCCAGCACCCTCCTGGCCCTCCAATTCACCAACGCCCTCTCTCTAGGGCCTCTTTCTGATGATGACATCATCCTTGGAGCCAGGCTGTGATGCTTGATTAGGGGGGGCATTGAGGGATATTCACTTATGTTGGGGTTAGTTGGGGCATCACGACCCCTCCCCCCTCCGCAGTCTAGCCTTCAGAACAGACCGATATGCTCATTTTTAGCGATGTGTGGGTAAATTTTGGGGAAAATTCCTCAAATTACCCGTAGAGTTGATTATTTTATATTATTTTTGTTCTAATTTTAAGTTGACATCTATAATCTCAAATTGACAATTAAAAAGGCATGTCGGCCTGGATTTTATTTTATTTTTGTAAAGTGAGTGTGAAAAGGTATAAATAACTTTTCCTCACTTCATTTTTAAACATCAACTTATGGGATAAGACTAAATTTTCTGATTTTCACCCTTCTTGGGCTCATGGAGTGATGAGCACCTCTTGAGGATGGATATGCTTGCTAATTTGGGGACATTTCTTTGAATATCTTTTTTCTCTTGCACTTTGCTAAGGTGATGCTAGGAGTTGTTTGACTAACACATGCACAAGGAGGTATCCAAGTCTCTTTTCTTGATATTTCTTTGTTAAATATTGGATGTGTGCTTGTCTAAGGTTGGATGGTAGCCATTAGTGTTGCATTTTGCCCTAGCATAAGTCATTTTCAGCCTTTAGTTACCCTAGCATTGTCAACTTGAGCTTTAGGTCTCCAAAGTTTGTCTTAACTAGGGCATCATCAACCAACTCTTGTAGTTGTTGAGGAAGCCCTAGCTTCCAAACTTGGCAAGTGCCATCTCAAGGGGAGGCTAATCCTCCTTGATGCTTAGGGTTAGGGTGATTTTCTCTTCAAACCCTAGGTTATTCTTCTACATCCTTAACCTAATTTTTGAACTTGTACATTTTATATATATTATTGTAGCTTAGATTTTTTGATCTTTTGATGTCAATTTTTATTTTTTGCAAATTTTAAATTATTAAACCCTAAACTAAAAGCCCTAATTTTCTGTAGCTAAACCCCGGCTACAGTTGTACTAAACCCTTGTTGCAGACCTTAAACTACCTACGACTCCCTCCTCCTTCCTCTCTTGCCTTCGCCCTCTTCTCCAACCCCCTTGGCCTCCATCCTTCCTTCCCCTCACAGTTCACACCCTCGGCCTTCTTTTTTAGCCCCCTCACTAGTCCCTTTATCCCCTATCTGAACCTGCTCCCTCCTTCCCTGCTGCTTCTCCTACCTGCAGCTCCCTTCCTCTTCCCTCCTCTCCTTTCCTTTTCCACTCGGCCTCCATCTCCTCCTCCTCCCAACACCCTCGGGCTTACTCTTTTCCGGACCCATCCTCTCTTCCTTTCTCCTTCCCTTTCCCATCCGAACCCTAGCCATTCCCTTGCGGCCTTCCTTCTCCCCACTTCCTCTTCGATGCCCTTTTACCTCCTCCCTTCATCTTCACTGCCATTCCTTTTCCCCTCACTGCTTCCTCTTTCACCTTCCTTCCACCTCGGCCAACCCTCTAGGGCTCCCTCCTACACTCGACCTCTCCTCTTCCAGACCTTGTGGCAGGTCTGCATAAAGTTGCAGACCTTGCTCTACCTTTTCCTAAGCCCTAATACCTACACCAACAGTAAAAAGGGATTAAAAGGGTTAACGCAGAATTGAGTGCTTTCATTTTCTGAGTTAGTTTTTGTGTAATTTTATGGTTGATTTTCTACTTTGACGAAGACTAAATTTAGTTTATTACAAGGTCTGATTTTTTACTATCATTGTCTGAAAATTTGGTTTTATTGATGCAAAAGTTCAAGTGGTTTTGATAATGAATGGTGGAGAAATCTTGTGGTAAACCTAAATTGCAAATACTATTATATTAACTCTGTTGTACTGTGTATTTACATACAGATCTGAAGGTTGTATTTTGGATAAATAAAATTGACTATCATTTGATCTTTGTATGGTTGATAATGATTGTTGGTGAAAAGTGTCTATGGAATGATATGTGAATGATTTTGAACACCATCTTTCTACACTAGACATTGAACTAGTTTACACTTAATTGATGATACATATTTGCATTGGAGAATGATCCTTGCGTTAGGAACTCTTGCATTTCATTGGCAGATGGTTATGATCTCTTGAAATATTGTCATTGATTTAATATTGTTATGATACATGCTTATGTTTTTTGGTATAAGTGAATTGACTCTTGATAGATGATCTTGATGATTTAATAACATGATTGATTTTTCGCCTTCGTATATCTTATCTTGCGTCCATTCATACTAAATTTCTAAACTTCATTTTGACTCCATTTAGGCACTGGTCTAACTACAAATTGCATAGAGAATATAGTCCTTTGATTGTACTAGTGTTCTACAGGGCCATTAAGGACACTTCTCCTTGGAGGTTCCGACGCTCCGAAGAAGTTAGAATCGTGATCGAGGTGACATTGGGTCACTATTCTTATATTTGCTTATTGGGAAAACTAGCCCTGCTAGTTTGCCCGGTAACAGGGCACTTAGTTTAGATGTAGAGTATATGGAAGCTACCTTTACTAGTTGTGAAGCCATCTGGCTTCACAAGTGATTAGCAAAGCTGAAATATCATACTTTGGACACTTCTGTGATTTACTGTGGCAATCAAAATTGTATTAAACTTTTTGAGAATCTAGTGTTTCATTATCGATCCAAGAATATTAAGATCAGGTACCACTTCACCAGAGACAGTTCAGAACGGAGCAGTGGTTATTCAGTGCATTCCTACAAATCAACAGGCTGTAGATATCTTGACCAAGCCCCCAGCAAAGGAAAAGTTCGAGAAGTTAATGGAGACTCTTGGTGTGGTGGAGAACACTTTCTTCGCTAAGAGGGAGTTTTAGTTTCCCTGTGTAGCTCAAACAGTGTTCCAATGAGAGCACCCTCTTCCATATATCAATGTTGAGGGTGCACTTGTATTTATTGGGGATAGACAAATAGAGGTGCATGCATGCCATGAGCATGCATGTGTCATTTTCATTCCATTTCCAGTTTTAGATGCCTTTCTATATTCAACAGTTCAGTTCTAATTCTGTTTTAAGCTTTATTTAGTTTTGTATGCCCAAGTTAGAGGGCACAGTTACCTAAGATAGTAGGGGCACTCATGCATGTGGGTTCTTGGCTCAATTAAGAGCACAAATCTCTAGGAGGGCGCATCTTCTGGCTTGGTTATCCATGCAAGATCAGTGTACTAGGGTTAGAGTTCACAATGCCAGTCAAGGCACTGTTGTGCATGTGTTTGTTAATTTTAATCTCTGAGTTTATAATCTGATCTACTACTTTCAATACAAATTCCAAATGCATACACATAAATAAATTTCAGATCTGATTGTATAAGCAACAATACATAAACTCATTTAATTGTCTAACATGTGCAGCGGAACTGGAAACCATTCACACACATTAACACAATGATTTACCCTGGAAAACCAGCAAACTCAAGGCTTTCTTTTATCTTGAGCCAGAGAAAATAAGAATGATTACAATCAACTATATCATATAACAGAAGAACCCGATGCCTTGGAAAGGTGTGCTGGATCTCAAGGAGAAACCCTCAATGTTCAACAGCTGCAACTGTCTCTGAAGGAATGTGCCCCTCTATCACATGTGTGTCCAATCTAACAACTGCACCCTCTATCTGCTCTGATCTCTTATTGAATCAAGTCTGAATCTCAGCCTAGGGAAGTGCACCCCCTCTGTCTCTGAAAAGTGCACCCTTGTCTTCCTTTCCTCTCCCAGCTATAGAAGAATGCGCCCCTCTCTCTCTGACTTGTGCCCCCAGTCTCACAGCTCTCTCTATTTGCTTAGTAGATCACCCTCTGCCTGTCACTCAATCTCATAATGAATCAAGGCACCCTACTATCACTCTCTGAAGAATGTGCCTCACTTCTCTCAGCCCTCTCAGCCTCAAGAATGCACCCTCTCTCACAGAAGTGTGCCCCCACCTCAAGAATTTCGCCCTCCTCTCTCGAAATGTGCCCCTGTCTCTGGCTCTTCAATCTCTGAAGTTTGTCTTGAGTGTCCTTACCTTTACTCCCTGCCTCCTTTTAATAGCTTTAGTGACTGATTAGGGTTCCAAATCCCTAACTTGAGTTGCATGCAAAATCACACTTCCGCATTAAAAAATTACACTACCACGTTAAAAAATCTCACATGCAAAACCTCACATGCACACGGTAAAAGTCTCAAAACTTTCTGCATGCTTCCACCATTGAAGCCATGCTGACTAGTAGAGTGTTTCTCACACACTACATCCATGCCTACTCAGTTAATGTCCCTTCATGCTAGGCATGATCATGAAGGACATCTCGAGATACAAATCTCAACAATATTTAGATTCATTGCACCTCTCTTTTTCCTAGTCTATAAAGGAAATGCGGGGGCGCACCATTTTGTGCAAGAAATTGAAATTTGAGCTGTAACTCCAGCGTTCTATTTTCAGAATTAACAGAAAATCAATGAAGCTATTTTAACTATTCAGATGTGTATGCTTGCTGTTTTATTTATCAGCAGTATGTGTTCGTAGGTTAAAGTACTCTTGGCAGAAATTTTGATTGGTGTTCTCAGCTTTCACAATCTATATAGTTTTTTAGGTTTGTTCCTACAGTGCAGAATCTGCTCATCATGGTCTAATTTTTGACATATATGATACCCCTATTGAATATTGTTATTGCCTTACACAATGAATGCCTTGAATTAAATATATGTACATAAGGAACCCTGCCAATTCTCAGGATGCTCCAATGAAATGTTAAATTCAATGCAAAATACAGTCAATTATACCACTTCTGCCTGACGCTCTGCGTTGCTCACTGACCAACCCAAACATCTAGTTTTTCCATGGTGAGGGTTATGAGACTTGCACATTATAGTCTCTTCTCCGGGCGTGTCACTGGCCATTTCATATCTTCAAGAGGATCTTCAACCTTGATCAATAAAAATTTTATTCAGCATTTTTCATAAAACTTTGTTGTTACACAGGATTGCTCAACAGAGCTCTTTCAAAATATGCTTTGTCCAAAAGAAATCCGCCAACAGGTTCTTGGTGGTGGTAGCTGATATTCCAGATGATATTATTCTTGCCAAAGATTAGTGGTAGATGAATATTCAGCACTAATACAGTCTGACAGTTGGCAGCTGTTCAGCACTCTTTGGGTCTTTCATTCTCTTCTCTTTCTTTTTTTCTAACACCATTATCTATTGTACCACTTTAATGTTACTTATCTTAGATTTTCCTTCTTTATTTTTTATTTCAACATTCATTCAGAAAAACAATGAAAAAAGTTAATGAATAGTTTGAAAAGGCAGAGGTAGAATGCATTCCCAACCAAACAGCAGGACGTATTGATTGAAGTGAAATTTCCCATGTTGAAAGGGACAGGGAAGGTAGGGTTCCCCCACATAATTCGAGCTAGAATTGATCATTGCAATTACCTGACTCAAGCTGTCTATAGAGTATTACTGTGTTAGGGATCAAAATTTGAATCTTTAATTGGTCCTTTTCATAATATGCCCAATCATAAGTTATCAATTCTATCAGATTGAATAAAAGTTAAACTGTCCATCTCTAACCCTCGCTATGCTTGGTTTGCAACTCATTGGATTCCAGCTTTTTATTCTCTTCTGGAGATATGGATAGCATGCAATAAGACCAAACTGGATTGCCTTTGGCATTCCCCTTGCCAGGGATGCATAATGTAGACTCAGTCCCAATCACCATAAATAGTGATGGATGAGTTTTCATAACATAATTCCTATGATTTCATTTCTGAAACATTTAGCAAGGAATCTTCACACATTGGACTCAATTTCAGTGTTTCAAAAAACTAGCACAATTTCAGTAAATAGGGAAACATGAAAAACTTGAAAGTTTCAGAGGTTGGAACTTTGGAGACTTTAATATATGTTGGACCAAACATGAGAAATCCATTCAATTAAACTATTCATTCCTGAAAACAGAGTGGAGGTAGAAAATCTAATGCTAAGATTGTAATTGATAGCACGGAGGAAACCTTGTCACGCTGAAAGTATGAGGAGAAAGCTACAGACAACCTCATGTGTGTATGCACCGACATAATACTGTTACAGTATAACACGATATTAGATGTTTATGTAATATGGTCACTAATAAGTAATAAGTTAGTAACATATGACCAATGTAGTAATAAGGTTAGGGGTTAGGACTTAGGTGGTCAAACCACCATAACCAGCTGAGGTTACTATACAATGGTGTATTGAGAGATGTATAACTTGAGAGAGTGGTACGTCCATGTTAGGTAGCCTACCTCAGGTCCCTGTACATGTACTTGTGCAACAATATTAATATATTGGACATTATTATTCTCTCTGCGTTTGTGTTGTCTTATTATATTATGCACCCATTTAAAGTCTCACAAATACATGGCTAGAAAGTAGAAACCTTTCTAGAGGCCCTTCCTGCAATAAAGGCCTGCAACAGAATCTTTAATGAATAGTGAAATGAGGAGATTGGAAAGAACTAATACTTGCCTTGATCAATCTTACAGAGATCTGCCCTAGTTTGACACATACTAATAAATACCAATTTAGGGTGCTACAGAAAGTATCAGTAGAAAGCTCCAGACAACTTCATGTGTTTGCAACTTTGCACCAACATAACACTGCTATAGTATAAAATGAAAACAGATGTTTATGTAATATGGTCAATTTATAAGTTAGTGGCATAAGACCAATGTACTATGTAATAATAAGGTTAGGGGTTAGGTGGTTACACCACCATAACGAGCTCAGGGTGCTATATAACGATTGATTGAGAGATGAGTAACTTAACAAAGTGGTACTTTATATGTTGGGCAGCCTACCTCAGGCTTCTGTAGATGTACTTGTCGGCATTATTAGTAAATTGGACAGTATTACTCTCTCCACATTTGTGTTTGTGATAATAATCATAATATATTATGCACCCATCTGAAATCCTGCAAATACTTGGCTAAAACCTTTCTAGAGGCTCCTCCTACAATAAAAGCCAGCAACATGATCTTTGACATATAGTGAAACGAGGAGGTTGGAGGGAACTAATCCTTGCCTTCATCAGCCCTTGTTTGACAGACACTAATAAATAACAATTGATGTCTTGTCTCCTCTTGGACAAAGTTGTCCCAAAGTTTCACAAGCATAAACCCCTGTACAAAGGATTCCAAGGTGCAGAAAAAACAGTTAGTGCTATGGGCACCAACTCCTCATCCTCAAAGAATATGGAAGGTAGAAAGAAAGAAGTCCCAAGTGTAAGGAGCAGGTTCAAAAGACAGTTCAAAGTCTTGTATAGATGCAAAGTGAAGAACAAAGTCACCAGACTTGGAATCAGAAAAACCTCAGTGAGGTGGAAGAGCAAAGAATTTGAATCAAATCAGGAAAACCTCAGCAAATATAAAGTTCTACATAAGTGTTGCTGTGTGCCCTAAATGGGTGACTTTTTCTACTTTTAAGTCTCTTTGCCAATTGCAGCCACTCTGGCAGAGAGGAAATTCACTCAAATAGAGAAAAAATGAGAAAATGAGCTGTTTAAAGGCTCTTTATCCATTTACTGCACAAGTACAAGTTCAAATCGTGAGTTAAACTCTGGGATTGCAAGATGACTCGCCTTGACTGAGTCAAACTCAGCCAACCCCAATTTTGACTCACCCAATTAGCAAAACCTCTTCTAGGGGCTGATCTGAGTCAAAGTCAAACTCACCATTAAAGATCATGATATTAGGCAAGTTTGACTAGCAATCTCTGTGACACTGGTGTAGAATGTCATTCCAAGACAAATCACATCACCATATGAAGATACCAACTGACTTAGTCTACAATTTATAAAGTAATGTGCCCTTTTTGAGATCTGGAGATAGATGAGAGCTAAATGCAATAACTTTAGTAAATCAAGGAACTCGACATGTTTGGAAGGATGTCTTTCATGTGCTAAGTATCAAAAAAAGTGTGCAAATTTAATAGTTTATTAAGTTGCTTAAATGGCACAAGCCAAATGTATTGATGTTAAGAACATTATAAAGTAATGAAGTTCACTTCTTTATTTGATACAACGGTTCTATTGATAAATTACTTTTGGGTATGATATATGTTAGATTCTTATGGAATAAATGCTGTGGATGGGATGGAATTTATGTGAAGTTGCAAAATCTTTGTATGCTTTTGTTGTAAGTAAATGCATGCCTTACCATTAGACTACACAAAACTGGTAACAAAACAAATAACTAATAAACAACGTTAAGATATGCATTGATTGTAACAGTTTACAGAATTTCCATTTGAAGAAAATCTTCATCGAACGCAACATATTCACAACGATTCTTTACAACCACTGTAATGCCAGCACAACATTTCTACCTGTGGATTTGGTTGCATGTCATTCTCAGTATAAAGAAGATGGCTAGCCAGAGGTCTGCCTGGTTAAGACTTGTGCAATTGCTTCTGCAAAGATAAACGGATGACAAAGCACGATCTATAAAAATGCAAGTGCAGCTAGGATAGCCACAGCAGGGGATCCATTCTACTAGTGTATTATTGTGTACAAAATAGGGCTTTTCAGATGCTATAGAACAGAGAGATCTTCTGCTCTCTACCAAGAGCTTCCTGCCTTCTCCTTGGAAGTAATTTTTTGTCGTGTATATCCAAGATATTGGTAATAAGTGAGTACATAATGAAATGCTCAAGCTGTTGATATTCCCCTGTGGATAAAGTTCATTATTTATCCTTTATACACATCTCCTGTAGCCTTTCATGCAATGTAAATTATTTGTTTTATATATGGTGGTCTATCCTCAACCAGTTGCACTGCCATTTAGTGAGGAGGATTTGTCTCATGTATTCTAGTCCCTATTCTATTCTTTGTGGATAGACTTGCAGCAAAACTGGATGGGTGACCCTGCAGGGTTTGTATTTGATATTTTCCTTCATGGTTTTGCTTGGCCCTTTTGCAGTTACTATAGAAAGCAACAGTTTCTGAGTTGCAAATTTCCCCAGGTTCCCTTGAGTAAATTATTCTATTGGCTCACATGTAATTTTCCCATCTAATGATAATCAAAACTTTGGAAATTACAACAGAAATTTATTCAAGGTCTATGGAAATTTATCATAATTCCTCTGCTGCTTCAGGGCTCAAGCTGCATTCTTTCTAACAATTATCTCCATAATAAGTCAAACTAGTATTAACAAGAATCTGTGTTTTTTTTTGCAGCTCTCCCTCAGACAGTACCTTCTTCTTTTTACAGAGCCTCTAAAGGCAATCCAGGGGTGGCAAGTGCAAAGGTGGGGGGGGTCCTCATCGACCCTGGTGGGAATCTGCAATCTTATTTTGAATGGGGATTGGGGGTTCTCTCTAACAATCAAGCCAAGGGCCTTGCTCTCTTTCAGGGGCTCAAAAGTATGGAACTCAATCAGATCAAAAGAATAGCTGCCATTGGAGATTCAACAATAATTATCAAACTTACAAAGGGGCTGAGTCAATCTGCTAACAAACTCATCGGCAGACTGATAAGGAGAACCCAACTTGAAGTTAACAAATTTGACAAAGTAAGCTTCTATCATGTGCTTCGGGATCAAAACAAGGAGGCCGATCAACATGCAAACATGGCAACAAGATTAGCAAAGGGAAACTTAAAAAAGAATGGGGGAATGAGCTTCCACCCAATCCATTAAACATTGATTTCTATTGAAGAATTTAAGGAGAAGCATGGAAGCCACGTATCAATCATTCCATTGCAATCTTAATGAGGCACGTAAGGGCATCATCAATGCGACGGCCCTCTTGGTACAATCCCACGCCATATTAAACCATCACCACAGGCACAATAAACAAAGTATGAGGTTTTTGCATTGTGAAGGTGGGATGTTATTGTTCGGTGGGAGCAGAAGCTTTCCCATTGCCCTCAGATTGTAGCACCGTGGGTATGGGTTCCTGAAGAATTGGATATCTGGCTCCCCTGGCACTCCTTTTCTCCCGGTTTGCAGAGCCCTTGGACCCTGGCGAACTCTTTCAGTGGGAGTCTTTGCATACAATCAACAATCTGGAGTCTGGAGGTATTGTCACTTCTCGGAGTTTAATCCTCGTGCATTTGCTTCATTCAGGAAGTACACTTTCCTTCTCCACCTTCGACCTCGACTAGACTTCGAGTTCAATGGAGGTCACTGGAACTTGGAGGCAGAACTTCGACATATTAAGAAGGTGCTTCGGAGGCACGAAGACATGATCTCAGGCACTCGGGCATCCATTTATGCAGCTACAGTTCAGGTTCATCAGAACGAGGCCAACAACAGCAGGGACCATGCCCTAATGATGCACACCATTCAGCAACAACAGCAGCAGATTCAGAATCAAGCCCAAACCATCCTAGCACTGGAAGAGAATTGCAAGCAACTAAGAAGGCTTTTGCATTTGAGCAGGGGAACTCCATCAACAGCTTCGAACAACTGCCCCTCAGCTGGTTCAGCATTTGGACAATTAGAAGGTGAGGAAACTGCCGGACAATGCAATGCTGAAATGGACATTGAAGTAGATCAATCAAGCCAAGCCCAGCTCATGGATACAGGTAGTCATAATGGTTATTAGAAATTAAACTGTCTCTTAGCTTATGTTTCGTAGAACAGGCTATATTTTAGGACTCTTCTTTCGGATTTATACAAGTAAACTCATAGGACAGTCCTCTGTGAAGGACAAACTCATTTTGGCAAGTCTCTTGAACCAAACAAGGTCTATCTCTATTTTCAGATATGATGCTCAGCTTTTTGTACTGAACTCTCGCCTCTTATGAAGGCTTTTATCAATATATTATTAACCGTTTCTGTTGAAAAAAAAAATGTGTTTTTTTCTTCCTAAAGGCAAAGGTAAAGTTGCTACTTTAATATAGTTTAGATCATTTACTTTAGATGTATCTGAGACTGATGTATGTGTCTTACCAGACTCCTACCAGTCCGAATGACTCTAGAGTTCACTCTGTCAGGAAACTGAGTCAAGTCTCACTTGGACACACAAGTCATACATGAGTCAGATTGACGAACCTGCCTTGCAAATCTCCTAAATCAGACTTAACTGTCTGTTTATAAAATACACAGACCAAAAAAATAACATTCATTTTGCTTGTGTTTCTGACTGTCAAGTATCTAAAATCCATAGTGTTTTGTACTATGCAGTATCATCTATCCCCTTTCAAATGAGTTAATTGAAAAAATTCAATATGTGGACATTGTAACCTTTCATATTAAGTATTTTCTGAAAGCTTTCACAACCCAAAAATATCTCGAGTCAGCTCCAGAAATTTTCTCAAGTTCAAGACAACTTTTACTCTTCAGCTTTCTGAGTCCTTCTCCGAGTCGAATTCAGTAAGTTCGATCATACAACAAAAGGTAGCAATGCTGTTGAGTTCCCTAAGTGAGGCAGACACTTGTTAATACACTACGGGATCAAGGGGCAGGATTGACCCACTCAACTCCCTCCTGGGCTTCATTCATACAGAAAAATACACAAATAAGGACTTCTCGCTGCATGCTCAATCAAGATCAACTTTTTCCATTAAATTAAGATAAATTATATTCAATTTTCTTCACCTCTTACATTGAAATTCTGCAAAGAAACTTTGCTGAGATAGATAAAGAAGAATTTCACTATTAATATGTTTTTAGTATTTTACATTAGTTACTCAGACCCGACACTTAAGCTGAAGGAATCCACTCTATGCAGTGCACATGTTTTTCAAAAAAAGACGTCTCTGCAAAGCCACCCTAATTCAACCAGGCTACACCTATAAACTAAACCATGGGGGGAATCAAGAAGAGAAAATCAACGATACCTGCAACTCTCGTCATCGTAGGGCGAGTAATCATGAAGTTCATCTCTTCTCACACAGTTGAACATCAATGCCGCGAATGACGCAAATATGCCTGCATTCATTCATTCACCGCAATCTACTCAGCTAACGGCCTTTACTCTTCTCAAATCCCCTCCCAAAAAAATTTACAAGCCTAGAATATAGAAACGGCAAAATAAGGACGGAATCTCGATGGTAAATCAAATTTCAACAATGGTGTAGGGATGAATAATGGCGTTTGATTATAAATTCACGGAAGTGGGCACGAATACCTGGTAAATAATAGAGGAAGGAGATTTTGACGGAGCTGCAGACGACGGCATCAACCCAGATCCACCACGCGACACCAAACACGGTTCCTGCTATCCCTGGCCCAAATCTCGCCCAAAATTCTGCAAACTCCATCGCGATTGCTTCGCGCAGTAGATTTAATTCGATTCAATTCTTCCTCCCTTTGCCCGTGCCCAACGACCCAATTTTACTTGCTTCGCCTATGTATCTATCGCATATGGTTTTTCATTCAATTAATTGAAGAAAAGCATCAATCCAAGAAAGCAGCACGATAGGCAGACGTGGAAGAATTCAAGAACAGTGTATGTAGTTAAACGGACATCGTTTCACCCTCCGAGGAATATTATTGGGATAAGCCCTGCCTTTCCCTTCTAATTTTATGGTCCTATGAATTATCTACTTTGAAAATACACGCTGAAAGGAAAAATAAATGAGAAGTAACATAGATGTGATAAAATAAAAATGCAATTATTCAAGTATGCTGAGAAGGTGAACGTTTTCATTTTTTCTCAATATTCAAATATTTTCCACTTCATCTCCAATGCGTAAAGTAGATGCATGCATGAAGGAATACTGCATAAAACAAGGTATGGAAAGATGGATAAGGATTTAGGCTTATTATATCGTAGAAGAATTGCATGTGTAACAAGGAAGAAAGGATTTGCGAAACTTAGTTAGTGTTGGAATTTGCTTACACATTTACATAGAGATATAGGATGATATTGTGGATTGGTGGAGAAGCTTGTTACTGTAGAAAAAACTATTTAAAGCTATCTTGATTTCTTCGGTTGGATGTGAGTAATGAGACACACAAAGAAAGGTAGGAGTAAGACATTGGAGCAGCATGAAATGAAATCCTTACAAAGAGTGACAAAGGAGCTCACTAGAGACATTCCCTGTCTTCTTGTAATTGATAATTTGGAAAAGAGAGATATGTGGGACAATAGAGATCTTTTGGAGCTTCTTCCATGTTTTGGTAGAACAACACATGTGATCATTTCTACTAGACTTTCAACTGTGATGAATTTATGTGTAGTGAGGTTGTCATACCATACCTAAAAATCCAAAGGTATGACCTTGTTTGGTACCCCTATAATCAATGATAGGAAAAACTTCATCTTGAGTATGAAGCATTATAATTGGCCATAAACACCACATACCAACAAACCACACATTTTAAATGTGCAAAAGCAATCATTTAAACATGAATGACTAGCTATAATTAATGTAGCAAAATGCACTATTTTGCTAAGAATTTCAATTATTTAAATAGAAAAAGAATGATGAGAATTGGTTACTTATGACAAATGGTCGTCTTATGAATGAAGCATCTTAAAAATTGTGAACTTGAGCATTTTCAAATGGAATTTTGATTATACATGGATGTGGAACTATGTATGGGATTCACACTTACAATAAAGCAATATTTATTCTATAAAAGCTATCATATCCTATCAATAGTAAATAGTAAGTGATAAGGATCACAATACAATGAAGAAACAAATGGACTCTAGAAAGTAAGTAGGCAAACTCAAAGGAGAATGTTGCACAAATATATTTTCCTTAATAAATACTATCATGCTTTGAAAAATCTAATATCATTCCCATCCACACACACTTCAAACTAATTAAGCCTATAACTAACCTTATCTTTAAATAAGGTTATAAAAATAAATCTTTCAGAAGTTAAATTTGTTTCATCAATCAAGTATAACCAACCCCATCTTTAAATAAGGTTAAAAAATAATATTTCAGAAGTTAAATTTGTTTCATCAATCAAGTTTCTCAAATATAAGTTTCTAAATATTTTAAATAAGTGTAAAAAATATATTTTGCTTTCTCAATTATGATACTTTTTTCAAAGCATGTCCTCCATTTCCTATTGAGCCTACTATATAAACATATTTTTAAATAAGAACAAAAAATAACTTTTCAATTTCTATGTCTATAACCTCTTCTCTTCTTATAATTGAGATAAATTTTCATCTTTTTAAATATGACACATTTTATTAAAATAACTAAATGACTCATATGCAATGGATGAATTTCGCTTGAATTTGGTTACAACATGTTTGCATTCTACAAAATTACATCAACTATGTTGTTAAATTCTCATATGTAAACCACATGTCGTATTTGACGAAATTGAATGTTGAATATGTTTTGGGGTTTGTTACTTTTTGGTTGAATATCTTGTTTATTTTATGCTTAATGGATATGAGTTAACTTCCCATCAAGTGTAGCCAATTATTATGTCATGTGTTGAGAAGCATATGCACCTATGAGATGTGAGGAGAGGAGGCATCATTGTACACTAGCCTTGTACAGTTTGTGTTCATTGTTGGTGTAAGAAATATTGTTCAAGAGCAAGCCTTTTAAATAGACCCTTTTATTATGGACACAATTAAGAAGATTCCTCGATCCATAATTCATGTCGGTTATCATTAAAAACATGTTTAAGCTAGCACCTTTTAAATATAAGATGTATATCAACCTAAGAATATAAATATCACGATTTTGTATAATAATTTTTCTCTAGTTATTCCAATTAATCAAACTAATTCTTCTAATATTATTTTAATTTTGAATTTTTAATGTTTTCTAAAAAAAACTTATTTAAATTTAAAACATATAATTATTATTTTGTAATGAATGGCTGTGCACAGCCTTTTATATATACAGTTAAATTCCCCTGTTTCTGTTAAAAAAAAAACATATAATTATTATATTTAAATATTAATTATTTGATAAAGTTAATTTTACCCCAACAATATGTTTAAATTTATAACTTCACAATTTATATCAACCATAATATTTTATTTAAATTAAGCATGTATCGTATTATATGAATAACAATGAAATACAATCTTGGTCACAGTCACGAGAAGAACATTTTCATTAAAAATAACAAATTATACACTAATTTAACATAGCAGTAGAACATGGGAAGAAATTCTGAGAGGAGTCTAATTTCTTGAGATGTACATTTTTTAAAGCTTTTATTTTTAAGCGGTGCTTCTCTATCTTCAGTGACGCTCTCCATCGTAGCTGCAATGTCCAGTCTTCTACAAACCAAGAGCTTAAAGGCTACATAATTTCTTTAATGAGGTTGCACTAAAAATGGGCAAAACAATTGTCTACCGACTCCTCAACATCTAGAGATCCCGCACATCATTTTAGCTTAGTTGCTTACTATCATATTGTTAGGGTTAACCTTGACTCGGGAATGAGTCAAAGGTGGTTAGGTCCAGCACATGGTTTTGGGCACATGGTTTGTTGTAGCCCATGGTATTGACCCAAGGTATTGCATGCAAAGAAACCTTTATAAGGCTTGGAGAGTCTCCATTGTAAAGTGGCCTGGAGGTGAGCGGGTGAGCTCACTTGGCCCGGATGGGAGGTTTTGGCCATGTAATGAAGATCTTCATTGGGTGTTGGTTTTCCCCGTATGGGGTTTCCAAGGTATATTGTGTGTCTCAAGTGTTTGCTTATTTATGTTTTTATTTCTCTCGCAAGTTATTATGTGTATGCTTGTATAACCTAACAAGTGGTATTAGAGCCATGGTGTTTGAAGTCCCATCCGGCGAACATAAGGGGGGTCTGGGGCCTCGTGGAGGCCCTTGGCCTGAAGGTTGATGGGGGTTAGGGGGCAGGAGCCCCCGAGAAAAAAAATTTGGTCTGTTTTTTTTAAATCTGGGCAGTGAGAAGCTGAAGAAGAGAACTCCCTCCACTTGGCCGCAAAAGAGATAAACCCTAGCCGCATGGAGGAGCAATCCATGGAGCAAAGAAAGATGCTGGCAGTCGAAGAATCCGTGGTAAAGAAGGAGACGTTCATTCATGGATCCTGTAGCTGGTGGAGAAGTCGAGAGAGTCGCCGTTGAGTCTGTGGAGCAGCCCACGATCCAGAGAGAGGAGACCACCGGATAGAACTGTCCACGTAGAGCCGCCTAGCCGTTGGGGCTGAAGGTGAAGCCACCTGCTTGGAGAACCACTGGAAGAGAGGAGTTGTTTCGTGGAGCTACTATGGTCATTGTTTTTCCGAGAAAGAGCTGGAAGAGCCCAAGCTGGTGGGCGCTGCTAGGAAACCCATGTAGAGAAAGAGGCCCTCCTCCTGCGTGGTCGATTTCATCAGAGACCCCGAGGAGCCATCCCGTAGTCCTACTGAGGAGCCCATTTGTGGGTTGTAGCTGGTCCCGTGGAGCAGGGGAGAGATCGTGAAGGAGCTTGAAGCTCGGTTGGTCCCGTGGAGTAGTGGAAAGCCAGCGTGAGAGCTGCAAGCCAATGAGGAGATCGAGAGATGCTGGACGTGAAGAGATCCGACATGAGCTATCCTGATAAGTGTAGAGGTTGTTGTGGATCTGGTCAGATCTGGTTTGCGTGTAGAGCTCGAGGTTGATCTAGGAAGAAAACGTGTTGCCTGTGCGTGAGTCCAAAGAGATCTGAGTAGAGGGTCGAGAATGGTATGTTGGGATTGTATTGCCCCCACATCGTTTTGTTGAAAATCTACCCATAGTGTGTAGAAAATATCCATTAGCGTCGTTGATTATTGTTGCTGCGTGTCTGGTTTAATCAAGGAAACCCGCGCAGATCAAGGCAAGCCTAGATCTACTATATGGAGCCATCGATCGTTGTTTGCATTCTGGTACTGTGCAAAGTGAGGAGTAAGTCAGTGTAGTGAATGCATAGTTCGCCCATGTGAAGAGGGAATATTGCTTGCGTAAGGTTTCTCCAAGACACAAGCTAGAGGCCACAGGAATGAGCATGCTCAAGCTGGAATGTGTTTGCAGATCTATTGAGATATGTCCAATATGAGGTCAAAAGATACCTGTAATCGTGGTATTGGGATTGAGAAATCTAAAGACCTCGGCTGCTTGGTTTGGAGCTACGTAGATTGAGCATGGAGAAGTGCATCACCTGATTTGGTCAACAAAGACATAGGCAGGTTGAGGTGCAGCGCGTGATGAGCAATGCCAAAGCATAAGAAAGCGAGCATGGAAAAGCGAGAGGTTGAAGCAACGGATGGTGATGGTGTAGTCACCATGAAGACACATGAAAAAAAAATTAAAAATGGAGTACTTTGCATGTAAAAGGGCATATGGTTGTAAGACCTAGTAAGGCATGCATACCCCTGGTAACTCACCCATAAAGTCGGGAGAAAGACCTAGGTGATAGGGGGGTGTATATGAGATTCCTCGATTAAAACTTTGAGGGGGGTTGGTGATTACTCCAAGTCAAGTTTAAAGGGGGGATTGTTAGGGTTAACCTTGACTCGGGAATGAGTCAAAGGTGGTTAGGTCCAGCACATGGTTTTGGGCACATGGTTTGTTGTAGCCCATGGTATTGGCCCAAGGTATTGCATGCAAAGAAGCCTTTATAAGGCTTGGAGAGTCTCCATTGTAAAGTGGCCTGGAGGTGAACGGGTGAGCTCACTTGGCCCGGATGGGCGGTTTTGGCCATGTAATGAAGATCTTCATTGGGTGTTGGTTTTCCCCGTATGGGGTTTCCAGGGTATATTGTGTGTCTCAAGTGTTTGCTTGTTTATGTTTTTATTTCTCTCGCAAGTTATTATGTGTATGCTCATATAACCTAACACATATATCGTTAGACATACGGGCATTGAATATGTTGATGATTGCATTTTTAATTCAACGGAGATGCTAGAAGTGCTCAAGGTCACACCATAAAGACTATAGGGCCTTCTATTTCAAAGGTTTTCCCACCACTTACTATATTGGCATTCGATGTTTTTACCTTAAATTTTGCTTAGCGGCGGGTGCATTTGATGATGTGAGATTGTTATTGGTTCACTGCCATATATATGTGATGTATATTGTTTCCTATTTATGAACATACCTATTGATGATTTGTACATAGGTGGCTTTCTTAGAGGAGGTGCTCCGTTGGGATTAAGGGTTGAATGATAATACACATAATCCTACAAGAAATGGGTGAATTGTCATTGCTTTGAAAACATGGAATACAGAGCTAAATTTATTGGCAGCATGAGTACAGTGTATGTTGAATTAGTTTTAGGAAACTACATTCAAAACCTTATATTCGATTACTTCGGGCTTATGATGTTTCACTTTTACTTCAATGCGCAACATTTGTTTAGTGCATCTACATCTGAATTGTCCTCTCCTTATTTTACTTTAAGTTTTTCCCCTTTCGGCGTTCCTTTGCACTTCTTGGGGAAATTACTAGTTAATAACTTTTTAAAATTTTAATCAATAAAATAGGAAGAGGAATTATGAAAACAAAAGCCACGTGGTGGCAATGTCCCCGACATTGCCTTTGCCACGTGCTATTGAGAGATGGGAAATGCTATAAGAAGATCTTGTCATGTTCCATTGCTGACAAAAATGTAATTGCAACAACACCGGATAAGTTTTCACTGTGTTTACTACGATCGTGGCCGAAAAAAAAATAGAGTGAAGAAAAATGTATCTATATATGATTTTATGGTGTGAAAGGGAAGCTCTTTTATTTATAAATATAAAAATGAGATTATTTGATCCATTTATCTAGAAGGTTTAACACATGTGACATAAGATAGAATTGATTTAAATCAATTTTAATAAAATATTTTATCAACTTTAATATTATAACTCATCTTTTTAATAAATAAAATTAAAATGGATTTTATATATCGTGTATATTTAGATTAAATGATCTATTATTAATTATTATTATTTTAATTATCTTTTTTTATTTTCTTTTCAATGGAACACATCATGGGAAACCCTCAAGCACTTCCCCTCATTTCGAGGATGGTACCCAAGGTAAACCACGGGGCCTAACCCAGTTGGGACATCAAGTGAGGCCCTTGCATAACCACCCAGGGATTTGACCGCGAGACCTTCTGCTTGCGATTACAACATTCAACCACTTGAGCTAACCCACAAAGCTATTTAATTATCTTATATGTGTGTGTGTGATTTAATTTCGGATTTATATAATTTTAAAAATATTTTTTAATATCATTGAGTTTTTTCACTGCTTATATATATGTGTGTGTGTGTGTGTGTTTTAACTTCGGATTTATATAATTTAGCTCATCGTAAAAGTCACTTTGAAATTAGTGATGGGTTTTTTCATATCTCATATTTATATATACTTATATTGTATGTTATAAGTTGACCTAATTTAGAATATGAACTTAATATTCAATCATTTTTCCATTTATTTTCATGTTTTTAAATTTCATTCCATTTCATAATAAAAAATTGTAACGCCCCATATTTTGATTAGGCATATTTATCAGTTAGACACACTATACTTTATTTTCTTATTATTTGTTGAACTCAGCTCGACTGAGTAAACTATATTACAACATGATGGACCTGATTATATGATGTTACTGTGTTTTATGATTTCACTATGATTATGATGTTACTATGTTATGCGGTTACGATGTCATGACTATCATAGGATTTCTTTATTTTACGATTACAATATATGTTTATATGTTTTCGTTAATAAGATGTGAAATATATGATGCGGTACGTGGATACCATCTTATGATATGATTTATTGAAGTGTTATATGTCATGTGCATCTATGATGAACTAAAAATGTTACATGAAATAAAATGATGTTGATCTAATATGGATCAATTGGTGATCGATGAGAAATGCTTTCAATAAAATTTGTATTTTGCGAAATACTAACCTACAGGACACGAGGGCTAGGGGATAGCCAATTACTTGATCTGATATATGGGATAAGAACTTGTTCATACAATAAAACTTAGCAGCCAAAATTGATGATATGATGACACAAACCGATAATCTCGATAGCAACAAAGTATGAGTTGATAAGGGCGTAGGCCCAGTATGTTGAGAGGGATGGATGTGTTTCCCACCCTATGTTTCCATGATACCTGAGGTCGTGGGAGCGCCGTGCTGAGACACGCTCCCCATGTTGTTGTGATGATGATGGTCAGATGCCTGCTAGGAGAGGCTAGGTCCGATGTTCAGTCGACGCTATCGGTCTCAGGTTCTATGTGGTCAGGTCGGTGAGTCCGACATCCACATTTGTACTAGCAGAGGAAGGATAGGGAGGATGCAGGACGTAGGTTAGGATGGGAGGATGCAGGACGTAGGTTAGGATGGGAGGATATGTTAGTTAGTATTGTTGAGGGTTGGGTATTCCTTGATTCCGAGTTAGTGGTAGCAGGTACCCTTCCTTGTACATGATTGATTAAACTAATAGAAACATAAAGATAATGATGTGAAGTCATGAAGGGTTAACTATTAAATAACTGAGGATGTTAAAGTAATTATACTATATATTATGCTTGCTCTTCTGCATGGGGTAAATACTATTATTAGTTATCAGGTATGCATAGGCGGGATGGGGTTTGTTTATAGTACATATCCGACTTGTGCATACACCGGCCATGCATGCACACCTTGTACATGTACAATAGTACTGATGTATAACATACTTGTCACGCTTGAATACTAGTATAAATGGCATAGATAACTCAGTTAAGGATACATCAATCAACTTAGGCAATGAATGGTTAGGTTGTCAATGTGTAAATAAGTGAATTAGTCATTGTATTAAGAAATTAAAGTGTCGTCAGTTAGCATTTGTCATACGAGAACTGTTGTGAATAGGGTAATGGTACCGTCTAATTAATTAGTAAGATTGTTTAAGCCCTCAAGAGTGCTTTGTTTATAAGAACAAGGATATTATGTTGATGTTAGGGTACTCATGTGATAAACAAATAATTAAAAATATTGTTATTAATTCACCATTTATTACTATTAAATGGTGATTTAATTATTATTATTACTTAATTAATAATATCATAACAATATTAATATCCCCGTCGTAACAATTACAACATAAGTAAAATTTAAAATATTGATTAATAAATTATTAGTGTGTGATTATTTCCATTTCAAAAGTTATACATAATAGGATAATAATTCTTGAATGTATGTGATGTGATGGAACGAGTTTTAAATATTATTTATTTATTCAATTTGAGTCTTAGACTTTAAATTACAAGATAAGTTATCTTGTTGGATTGGTAAACCATTAAGACACACCTTGTCCAAATTAAAAGGTCAACTAGTATATATATATTATTTTATTATTTTATCCTAATAACACTAAATACAAACGTGGTGAATAGACTAATAGTTATTAAACTATGTCTCGAATAGATAACCTTTAGGTAATAATTCCTACCATAATAGATACTTACAATCAACAGTTAAAGTCTAATAAATTTACCATGAGTATATTTAATTGTTCGATACATTGAGTGTGAAAATATATTTTATAATGTAACTTGTATGAATGAACTAAGTGAGGGTATTGAATGCTTGAGGGGCTCGAGAGAAAGAATTTGGGACGGTGGAGTAGGCCCGAAGTCTTCTCGAGGAAGGAAATGTATATAGAGAAGAGTGGAAGGGAGAAAGGGGGGTTGGATTTTTGGGAGATTATATTGGGAGAAAATTTGAAGGTAACAGGGGACAGTTCTAAGTGGAGAAAGTGGAGAAAGGATTTGAGGACAAAGAAAGGATTTGAGAACGAAGGAAATACTGCTCTCGGGATTATCGGTTTGTGAGCTCGAGGTCTTGGAAATCCTTTGATTTCCAAGGGCCAACAAGATAATAGCTGGTCGACAGGGTGGACACATCATTTTGGTTGGCTAACAAAGCAGATACAGAACCTACTACAATCTACCATCAATAGCATAAGGTTTTCTCCTTGTTATTTATTTGATTATTATGCTGAAACATACTCTTATACTCTCATGCTCAAAAATACAAGAAATAAAATCCTAATATGTTAGTTTATTTTTACATCTGTATGTATGATTGTTAATGACCAAAAATAAGAAAATGCATATACTTGAGTAGAACTTATTAGAAAATTTTCATTGGAACAACAATTAATTTATTAG
Organism: Larix kaempferi; assembly: GCA_027924585.1. NCBI lineage: Eukaryota > Viridiplantae > Streptophyta > Pinopsida > Pinales > Pinaceae > Larix > Larix kaempferi. The sequence goes on from BSBM01000613.1 coordinate 9,619,202, forward strand.
AAATTAAATTCAAACAGTATGCACAATTTCATTTGAACAACTTAAAATTTCATTGGAAATTTTTTGAACTAGCTTAGGGTAAGCTTGATACATAGAAAATGACTTAGGGCTCTGTTGTAAAAACGGAGCGCTACAAAAACTTAATTCTTCAATCATCATAACATAATTAATAACCATTAAAAAATATAATTAATTGTATATATCCAAACTTAAGAATATTTAGGAGTTGTTGTTATTGTAAAAAACATAAGTTAATCCATTCTCAACTGTGGTATTGTTTAGTCCATTCACAACGGTGGTATTGTTTATTAATCAATATTGAAAGATTTAGAAATTTGTTCCTATGGTAAGAAGACTAGTTTGTCATTTTCAAACGTGGTATTGTTTTTGAATTTATATTCATAGGTTGGTCATCCATGATATTAGAATAAAATGGTGTGAAAACATGCCTTCTAATCACCTACTATAGTTGTAGGTGCTATTGGTGGCATTTGACTATGGGTTCCAAAATCCAATCACATTAAACTATTTGGTCACATTTTACCATTTTGATGATCTCCAACAAAACCTTTAGCATCTTTAGCATGAGCACGATGGGATTTGGTCGAATGTTAATATTTGCTTGAAAAATGTTTTTGTTTTAATATATGATTGAATTTCTATGAGATTCTTTATCAATACATTATTGTTGACAACTTGGCCTTCAAAAAGCCATTCTACGACATTCAACACAGCTTCATACAGTTAGGCCCAATCACCGTGTGACCACTTCAATAATGATTAAAGGAGCCCACACACTTCAAAATATTGATTTTCTAAGGCAGTAGATTATTTAGCTATATTTTAGTAGATAAATATATGGTTGGAAATATATTATTAGTAATTCTTAGGTGTAAAGTACAATCACAAAAACTGATGTAAATTTTTAGTGAATGAATTTTTAACTAGTAAAGTATATTTTATTTTAATTGCTAAGCAACTTCAATATTAAAATGTCTTAATAGTAGAATTAGTAATTGCTCCAAATGGTGCAATGAATCTCGTAATTACATGACCATCTTGAAAATGATTATTGATTATTGTTAAATTAGTGTTGATCATCACTTAAATTAACTCATAGGTAGTAGAACACAAATATTAATCATAAATTGTGCGTGTAAACATAAAAAAGTCTAGACTGAGAACACTTCCACCCTCGTCCATTAGTGAGCGTGCATTGAGAGCTCTTTGCATGCTTATTGTGCTCATTATTATTATCGAGAGGATCTAAATGCCATATTTCTCAACTAAATTGCATTGAGTGAAATCCTTTCCAAATACCTTTTGGAGTTGATCTTCTTGCATCCTCATCTTATACCATTGAAGTTGATTGTCCTCCATCCTCATCCAAAATTATTACCTTCCCCCTACTTTGTGTTTTATCCAATATCATCTCTCTTGCTTGGAACTACTTTGTATTTAGCTAATATCATCTCTCGTATTTAGAACTACTTTGTATTTATTCAATATTATTTCACTTGAAATTATAATGTAGCAAAAATTCAAAATCTTTTACAAGTTTCTCTTTGAATAAATAGGATTTTCTAAACATAATTCAATTATTTCATTGTTTACATGCATCCGCTCTGGGCATCTTTTTACAAATTGAGACTTTTCCTTTTATATAGAAAGTTATGGTCTATTATCGCATAATGGTTTAACAAACAATAATTTGCAATCTATATACTTCATCAATATTTTAGTTAATCAAAACTTTAGCAATTACTTTAATTATGAAAAATTATTAAAGATCTTCCATATCAACGATTTATTATTGGAAAATGTGATTTTTTTTCAAATTATTAAATACTCATTATATAATAATAATAACAACATAATAAATAATATAAAAATAAATTTATCAAATTATTAAAAACACCATAATTATACCATTACTTATACAAATCTTTATCATAAGATTTAAATATAATTGTAATTCATTTCCTCATATAATATTTCTTATTGAAATTTTAATGTCAAGTGACATGTTAAGGTCAAGTGGCATTTACAAACTTGAGTTAATCGTCAAGTGGCATTTACAAACTTGAGTTTTTTTTTTTTCAGCGGAAAAATCACCTTTCTGCTCCTCCGAAGGAATCAAGGAAAGTTTGAAATACAATCATTACAATAGGGCTCAACAAGAACATCGTGTCACTTACAAGAATTGAACCTGGGTGGGGAGGGCAACAATCTTTCCTCCCAACCACCCAAGCTACAACCAATGGACTATTTACAAACTTGAGTTTATTAAGAAAGCACATGAGCATATACCATTCATGTGTAAGAAACACAAAGCCTCACAACACAATAATAAACCACTTAAATTATATTGACATAAGTGGAATGAACTTTAAACACAGACTTAAAAAATCTCATATGTATATATATATATATATATATATATATATATATATATATATATATGATTTTTAAGATCCCTCAACTTCCAAATGACTTTAAAATCTCTAAATTTGATTTTGTAACGAGAACTATTTTAACATGTTTTTTCATATTAATGAAAATTAACAAGAACGTTGCTTTTAGTAAAATTAAGAAATAAACAAATCCACATAAAGGCAATAATTGTTGCATTGGCAAGACAATGTTTTCGTATGAGAATGAAAGCATCTTCACAATTAAAAAGCGCTTAGGATAAAGAACAACTAAAACGCCCCGTTTTTCGGGGGGGTTTAGAACAATAATATTGCCTGAAAATTGCAAATATGCAATTCCAGCAATCAGAAACACACAATCTAGACTAAATGACGGATTTTGGAACTACCCAAATCGTTGAAATTGCAATTTTAACAATAGAAATTGCAATATGAGCAATTGTTACTCTATCGGATTCCGACGAACGAGGGCGTTTTGGTTGTTACATATACAACTCCATAAAAAAGTATATAATATATTAATAATATTCAAAATATTAATCCTGGAATTAGTTCTTTTTCGTATTTTCCTCAAAACCAAAACCAATGAAAGAATTTACCAGACAGAGACGCAAAGGCATGAGTCAGTGGCATCTTCCCAATTACACTAATCTTGAAAATTGTGAACAACGAGGGAAGACGACTATGCACTAATCTTGAAAATTGTGAATGAGTAGGGAAAACTACTGTTACAATGTCTAACACGTTATCTAGGTTCAGTTTAAAATGTTTGCATGTCTTCCTATGGCGCATTTTAGGTCTGGTGCAAACCATTACATTATAATATCAATCATAAAGTGGGAAGAGCCATTTGCAATAACCGGTGACCTCACTGAATATGGCATTTCTATTTCTTAACTGCCAAGGAAATTTCCATGCAGCTTCAACTCATTTAAATAGAGGGAGAGCTTCCTCAACTCAATATTATTATGTTATATACTGCAATTCCTCTCAACGTTTCAAAATTTTCCATTATTGTGATGTTATATATTGAGATTCCTTTCGTCGCTTAAAAAATTTCAAAGAATAATTCCATTTTTTCCTAATTAAATTATCCATCCAAAAAGAAAACAAGAAAGTGATATGCATCCTTTCACAATATGCATACAGCTTGCCACTTGCCACTTGCCACGCTCTCTGCATGCAGTGCATCCACTGCAACAGTCTACACAATGCATCTACTGCAACATTCTGCACAATGCATCTATTGTTAACACACATGCATGCCAGCAGATGAACCTTCCCCTGATAGGTATTGGGAACCGGGGTAAGGCAAGCACATGATTGTTCTAGGCCTAGGTTGTGTTGGGATTAAGGCAAGTGAGTCGTGAAGTTGGCCCGCCGCCCTCGAGGAGGACGTCATCTATCTACACCAATCAAAATTTAATTAATTAACTATTTAATAACTCCAATTAGTATAAAATATTACCAAATTATAGACATGAAGATAAATTTATAGACTCTAGGATAGACTCTATAGACAAATAATAGAGCATCAATGATATATATATATCCCTTGTCGGAGACATAAATTATAAGTAAATTTATTTACATTTGAAGGATTATAAAAAAAGAGGATCATTCATATAGATATATATATCATCCTTTCTTATAATATTTTAAGTATAAACAAATTTACTTGTAATTTTTTTATGGTTAATCAATGATATATATTAATTTAATTTTAATAATTTTAAAAAATTTTAATACATAAGATGGAAAGAGGAATTATTAAAAAAATACAAGTAAATTTATTTATATTTAAAAGATTATAAAGAGGAAGATTATATATATATATATTCAAATAATAGGGGATCAATTTTATGTGTATAATCATTATAATTGGTCATAGTTAAAGTTTAGAGTGTTGTTTTCATGGATTAAAAATACAAATTATAACATTTCAAAAATAATTGTGGTTATTGATTGTTTTTCTTTATTTTTTTACAACTTTGTAATTAATAAAATGTTACTATAATACAGTTATCAAATGAAATTCAGAATAAAATAAAATATCATATGGTTTAGAAATGAAAACAAAAATAAAATTGTTAGTTTATGTATTTTATTTTCCAAAATGGATCTAAGATTACTTATTTATATTTTTAACATCATTTATTCAATAAACCATATTTATTTATTAATAAAAAATGTTGGGAGCTATTTCTATATTTATATCTATATATAAATATAAACATAGATATGAGCCAATATCATCATTATAATTATAATTAAATATATGTTTATTGATTGTAGTTTGGGTTGTTGGGAGGAATGATTGTTTCTTTCCCTATCCAAGTTGTAGCTTGGATGGTTGGGAGTTCATTTTTGAAAACAATGCATCTGCATGTATTTGGAAGGGGGGACATTTATAAGGGTTCAAAGGATAACGCATCACCTATTAACAGATACAGAAGTCATATATTTGCAGAGACAAATGACACCCATTAGATTAGAGATTGATTTAGTAATTCTTATTGAGAAATTCTAGGTGCATGTGATATGCCAATTTGGATGATATGGGATTGCAGTGTAGGTTTCTTGGTGCAGTGTAGGTGGGCTTCCCTTCTCCCGCTCAGTCTCCCACTCGGTCTGTAATGATAGAAGAACTTGGCCTAACATTGGTGCCTTTCAATGAACCAAATCCCTTCATCTTCTTCTCATTTCTATTTTTTATAAATATTGTGAACTATGTTGAATATGGTACGGATCTTGAATTGGGCCCAAATATGGTACTTGATATAGTGCAATGGATTGATAAATTATTCAATATGAATATCAACTCTCTAAGGATTAACAAACAATTAGGACGTTTCAGATGGAATCCTGCTATCTTACACTGGGACAGAAAAATTTCTGAACTTCTTTTGTTGGTTGTTATATAGTTCTCAGCTTCTTAAATGGTTCAAGATGGAAGATAAAGGGAGCTTGTACTGATCATTTGTATTTGGTTTTCTATATGCAAAAGGAATTTTTCCATTAGTAAAGCCACTTAAATTTTATTTTTCACATGGTTCCTTGCTGTTGTAGGTTAGAATCAGGGAGAACTAAATAAGGTGGAGTAGATATTTTGTTAAGTGGACATTGATAATATCATATAAGAGAGAAAGATAATGGGTTCTGGTGGAATTCCTTCAAAGTTAGAGTCGGAATCTTTGAGCTCTTCAATAATAAGCTTACCAAATACAACAGAAAGTGGATACCTTTCCATTGTCTTCTTGTGCATGGGAGCTATGAAAAACCAGCATCAAAGCAAGTTTGTTTCCAAGGAACTAAGATTGAGGGGATTGCAGACCCAGCGGTGAGAGCACTCAACCTTGAAAATGAAGATTATAACTGAGTGAAATGTACTTGTTTTAGATAACAGCTACAGGTTCAGAGAGAAAATAACTCGAAGTGAAGAATATAGCTGAGACAGACTCTAGTTTCGGGTGAGGAAGTGACGTTGAATCCTGTCCTTAAAAATGCCAAACCAAAGTGAAGAATAGATGCAATAGCAGTAATTTAGATCCGTAGCAAACAAAGTGAAGAGGCCTTTGTTAGAAAACGGAGGATAAAATTTTGGTCTATAGAATGTGCCAACTGCTAACAAAAGAGAGACACCATCCAATTCTAAGTCGCCAAAGTTAGACATTGTCTGTCTAGGACTGTCTCCAACACATGCTTGGGAGAAAAACAATTGGTGTCCTGTTAGAATAGGAGAGGTGTTATTGCAAATTTTACACTTCCAATAGGAACTCCCTATCTCATCTCTGTAAGAAGACATCGTCATCTGCAAATGTTTGTTCAAATGCTGTGAAGGTAACGCTACTACTCAAATTTGAAGCTTCACACTGCTGTGGATTCATAAGGGAATATTATTTTTCTAATGTCTATAATGTTGATTAAAAAGGGCATATTTCCTACCTGCCATTTTAAATCTTTCAGTATTTTCTGTATATTCTTGGTTTATGACATGGAGATGTTGCCATCCATTTGCCATTTGTCATTTCAAAGAAGTTGACCAACTATCTTTCAATTCTTCAATCATCTCTGTGTTGTTCCCTCTAATTATTAGATCATCTATATACAACAACGATTCTTATGTTGTGCTTGGCTATGAGATATCGCTATACACTCCGCAGACATTTCTTGTAATTCTAAATCAGAAATCAGAATTCGAAATCGAGATTTTATTTTTCTCCATGAATGACCAATATCTGTCTTCAAGTGAATGGTTCCACAGATGCACTTGAGAGTCAAGCAAAACAATAACTCAGGACAATGGATCTCAAGGCACTGGCCAATTTATAACTCATTGGAACATTTATGTTGCTACTTCTGCTATGAATAAATGAGTTCACCAATCCCCTATAGATTGGGGAATTTGCCTCACATAGTAGAATCATGACGAGGGAAGGCTAGAGGAGCTTACAGATGAGACACAAGAAAAGGGATACAAGCTGGATTGCCAGAAGGGTATGCACTAGAGCTAAGACCTGATCAAGGAGGTCACTAACAAAATGGAGGGAAGCTGGGCATGCTTCTGGATGAGACTATTGACAAGATTGTTTAGAAAGAAGATGGGAAGGTCATCAATGTCCCCATGGATGGTCCTGGTGATTGACTTTAATATTAATCAAGGTTGTCTGACTAGAATATCAAATATATGTACATAATATATTTTTTGTCTCCCCTAATGCAAGTAATGTTGGATGAACTAGTCAACTGACCAAAATATAGGTATTTTGCTATAAAAAATATGTACTTAAAAGAGTTGGGAATGTCAAAATCCTCTCTTATCAGGTTTTTTGTTCTAAGAATTTATGTACTAAATAAGAGCCAGCACTCTCAAACTTCTCTTATTTACACTCCAGTCACAGATAGCAGGAAGGTTGAAATACAAAATTGTACTTTATTTTGGGATATTGGTTGTTAATGTATTCAAAAATTGATTTTAAATTTAAAATCTCTTTCTATATATATAATTTAAAGCATTAATATCAAATTTAATTTAATTTTATTATTATTTTAAATATAATTTAAAGATTTCATTTACAATGCACATAGAAGACAAAATAAAGCAGAGCAGAATTACAGTACTGCAGAACATGAAGGGCTGGGAATGATCTATGCAATTTAGAAATTTTGACAATATTTATTGGTTCACTCTATAGTTTATATAGGCCATCAAACCCTGTTTTACTTGACCAATACACCTATTGCATTAAAGGATCTACAGGTTGCTACTACTACAAGAATTTATTTTATTGAGAAGTGGTCAGACCTGGGCAATCATATGTTGTAGCCAATTATTATGGTTTGCTTGACCAATACACCTATTGCATTAAAGGATCTACAGGTTGCTACTACTACAAGAATTTATTTTATTGAGAAGTGGTCAGACCTGGGAAATCATATGTTGTAGCCAATTATCATTCCATAATTACAACGGGAGAACCACCCATAATTACAACGGGAGAACCACCAATAGTAGATGATAAGATTCCAAATGCAAAGCCTTTTAGAGTTACAAGGGTAATAAAATGGTCCGAATGAATTCTTCATATTTATCAACGGGAGAATTCCCTCTAGATATGACTGGGGATTGCAAGAAGGAAAGCAACCCTCTTTCTGTTGATTGGATAAATGTTGTAAAGGATGGGACCAAACTTGCATCCTGAGTTGATACATGATGCCACAAGAAGTGCCTCATGTTTTAAGAGGAGCCCACAACAAACCAACCGATAGGATATCCGAGGCCTGTAGGCACAACAAGGAAGATACGCGTAGAAAGAATATTTTAGCTAATACTATTTATTGACACAAGGTAGTACAGACACACATGATAATGCCATAAGAACTCCCTCTCGTTTTAATGGAATCCCATAACAACCCAATGGGCAGGATATCCAAGGCCTGGAGGCACAACGAGGAAGATACTCTTAGCAAGACTAAAGAGTACTGTAGCTAAGACTATTTATAGACAGAAAGTAGTACACACATGCATATGATGATGCCAAAACCAAATAAGAAAGATTTTATAACACTGATCTATTACTCTTACTATTTAAATGTGTTTCTTGAATAATGGGGATCATATTTTGTTGGCCCCTTCAAGCAATTTATTACAACAGGGTAGTGAGAGAATTTATATTTATAAGTAAAAGTGGTGTTCTCGTTATTTTTCATTTTTTTTAAATGACACTTTTTATCTTTCATTTTCTATTCTTTTACTTTAAGAATTTCACATTGCCATTTAATATTATTAACTTCAATGTAGCTTATACAAAACCGATCATACCTAGTCTCCACGCATACACATACACCCCAGGCAGATTTGGATAAACTCGACCGAGTTAAAACAAAACCGATTGATTTGACCAGTTTGATACCGAACTGGACAAGTCAAGGTCTAGCTCAGTCAGTTCAATACCAAACCAATAGACCAAGCTGGTTTGAAGGCCAGTTCGGAACCCACAGCCAGTAACTCGGTTGAACCGACCAGTTCAAGTCAGACCGACCAAGTTTTAAAACACTGCCTGAGAAGGGTCAGCAAATTCTTTCCTTGTCACCACAAGTTTGCAAAGTGCGAGCATGAGACCACCAAAGGGTTTGGCCTATGGCACTTTAGATATTGGGGTCAATTTGGCATGCTGAGAGGATTTTTTAATCACTTTGATTCACTCGTCATTGATTGAGACCTTCTTGGCCTAATTCAGAGGTACAATAGTATCCTAAGCGTGAGGAATGTTGAATTTAACCATTAGGGGGCAGTTCCCAATGGGATGGTCAGCGATTTGACACCTAAAACAAGGATCAGGAAGAATGATGCACTTGATGGCAAACACAAGACTTTGTTCCCAACCCAAATTTAGACAAACTCCTTGAGCTCCTTTGAATTTTTGAAAGATTAACCCATAAGCAAACTTTGTATTAATGCCTAGAATTGAAAAAAATTACTTGAATCGTGGCAGATAAAACCCCATATGTGAGGAAATCTTCTCCAAGAAATCCCAAAATTGCATTAGAAGCCCAGGGAGACAACGCTGCCAAGGTGTTTTAGCATATCCAATGGCCCCAAGCAAGAATATCAACATAATAAGCTTCTTCCTTAGAGGAGAATGAGAAGAGACCCTTTTTCAGGCGACTGGTCACTGAAAATTGTTAGTGGGAAGCCTTTTTAAACCTCCTTTACCCAAAGCCATTACCAAATTTTTGGGTGGGATCCATCCATGAAGTAACCCAACAAAATCAACCATTTAAATTTATTGTTGGAGTCTTTCGGATCCATCGCAGTATCTTTTTGTGTCTTTTCTTAATTTTCTCAATTTAAAATAAAAATAGTTTTATAAAATTAACACTTTATAGTTTACCTTTATTATTTTTCTAATTAGAATTTAATTAATTATTTTATTTCTCCTTTTCAATTTTAACTTCTTTATACCTCCTAGCTTATGTTTAAAACTTTAATGTCGTATTAACCCCCTTTTTTCCCTATGAACCCTTTCTTCTCAATTAATTAATTATTCTAAATTATTTACTACGTTAAGTCTTTTGACTTAACTCTTTTTAATTTATATTTTTAATGTTTACTTTTTGGTCAACTCCCATTCTTTTTAGGGTTTTTAAGGGTCTCTGTTCCCTCCCTTTCTCTATTTAAGATGATTGTTCTTGATCAGAAATTCCTCATCCTTTTTTCATCTTTTCCTGATGATGGACCACATTAAGTTGGTCTGAAACGTTTATTTTGATACAAAAAAATACTGCGATGGATCTGAAAGACTCCCTCCCTCAATTATTCACTCGCAGAAGCCTGAGATCTGAAACAATAAATTCATCAATGCCATTATCAGCGGAATGCCATCACCTTGTAATACACCTTTGGGGCAAACTTGAGAAGTCTGTGGAGCATGGTTGTTACTCTCGTTGTTGGTGATAACCAAAGCTCCAAAATTAACTGGTTCAACAACCAAAGTATCAGGCAAAGGGCCGGCCATAATGAGGCCGCCTCCTGCCTTTTTGGAAGCAGGAAATGCCACTAAGGGCCACCACACAACAGTCATCTGTCATAGGGTAGTAAATGCTCTGTCATAGGGTAGTAAATGTTGAAGGAACAGGCCATTAATGTCATAATTTGAAGAAACCAAATCATAACCTGCTCGCCTCTGGAAACCCTCAACAACAATAGAGATTTACTAATTTAACATCTTAAATACAGATATATGTTGCTCACTGGATGCAGAAACTCATAAAAAATGTGAAGAACCTTCAACCCAATATGCATGTCTTGGATGGAAAAAGAAGGGAAAGAAATTACATTGATGAACTGGAACTACAACATGCATTATATGTGAAGAAAACCCATATAAATGTCTCTAAACTAACTGCAAAAGAAACAAAGTATGCAATAAATTGTAGTAAAACTATGCAGCAGTAAAGTAACAATCTACATTTGTAAGCAATTAAGAGAGCTATCCCTTTTTCCTTTAAGCTTCTTCCTTAAAGAAGAATGAGAAGAGACCATTTTCAGGCGACAGGTCACTGAAAACTGTTAGTGGTAAGGCTCTTAAACCTCCTTTACCCAAAGCCATTACCAACTTTTTGGGTGGGATCCATCCCACGAAATAACCCAACAAAATCAACCATTTAAACTTATCACAAACAACAATATATTCATCAATGTCATTATCAGTAGGAGCTTCATCAGCAGGAATGCCATCGCCTTGTAATACACCTTTGGGGCAAACTTAAGAAGTCTTTGGAACCATGGTCGTTGCTCTCGTCGTTGGTGATAACCAAAGCTCCAGAATTAACTGGTTCAACAACCAAAGTAAGGTTGGCCATAATGAGGCCCCCTCGTGCCTTTTGGGAAGCAGAAAATGCCACTAAGGGCCACCACACAGCAGTCATCTGTAGGAGGGTAGTAAATGTTGAAGGAACATGCCATTAATGTCATAAAATTTGAAGAAACCAAATCATAACCTGCTAGCCTATGGAAACCCTCAACAACAATAGAGATTTACTAATTCAACATCTTAAATACAGATATATGTTTCCCACTGGATGTAGAAACTCATAAAAAATGTGAAGAACCTTCAACCAAGTATGCAAGTATGCATGTCTTGGACAGGAAAAGAAGGGAAAGAAATTACATTGATGAATTGGAACTACAACATGCACTATATGTGAAGAAAATCCATATAAATGTCTCTAAACTAATTGCAAAAGCAACAAAGTATACAATAAATTGTAGTAAAACTATGCAGCAGTAAAGTAACAATCTACATTTGTAAGCAATTAAGAGGGCTATCCATCTAGTAAAAAATTCTAGAAAAACAAAAGCTTAAGGTTATTATCAAGTTAAATAATTGCAAAAATGAGCTTAAATCCATATAAATGTCTCTAAACTAATTGCAAAAGCAACAAAGTTTGCAATAAATTGTAGTAAAACTATGTAGCAGTAAAGTAACAATCTACATTTGTAAGCAATTAAGAGAGCTATCCATCTAGTATAAAATTCTAGAAAAAAAAAAACTTAAGGTTGTTATCAAGTTAAATAATTGCAAAAATGAGCTTAAATCCATATAAATGTCTCTAAACTAATTGCAAAAGCAACAAAGTTTGCAATAAATTGTAGTAAAACTATGCAGCAGTAAAGTAACAATCTACATTTGTAAGCAATTAAGAGAGCTATCCATCTAGTATAAAATTCTAGAAAAAAAAAGCTTAAGGTTGTTATGAAGTTAAATAATTGCAAAAATGACCAGGTTTGAAATTTTAATTGTGAGCAAATAAATGCACTCAAAATTCAAGTATCTAAAAAACTGGAAAGAAGTCTGCCAATAAAATACACATATAGTATGTATTTGGACCATACTCTTTCAATTTCAATGAAACCCTCACAAAGCAAAACTATTACATCAAGATAAAGTTTAAACATCGTATTACATAATTCACAAAACATAGCTATGAGTTATTAGTACTATGAAAGTTGATCAAAAATACTTATAAAAAACCAGTCTCTAGTCCTGAATTTGATAGTCTACTGGTCAGGTCAGGTAAGTATTGGTTAAATCCCCTTCACCAAAATTGTGCCATAATTTCCCCCAAAATGTAGGCCACAGTCTTTGTCCATGAGCTCAAAAATCCAAAGTCAACTGAAACAGATCACAGCTCCAGTTATCGAAAGAGAGGTCGAAATGCAGGTCAAAATCATTGCAGTTGCCCACCCGCCGCAAAATCCTCTTCCCCGCAATTTTCAAAGATTTGCAAGTTACAGCTTACAATAGGTTAAAAATCCTTCTGTCAATAAATTAACATTAGATAGCTTAAAGGAGAAACTGGTATGATGAATTCTGTTGTCCTTTATTTGACTCTCAATATGCGTATCAGTTTTATCGTCTATGAAAACCCAGTCACCAAACATAGAGACTTGTGTACATCTAATCTTTATCCCTGAAGAAAATGAAACCTAATCACCCTACTACTCTGAACAAATGTTAACATCTGTCTCTAAACTCATAATGAGACTTATAGATTTAAAGCAGAATTAGTGTAAACCCAAATTTATTTCACACAAGCTTGTTTCTTCAGTAAGTATGCTCTCACTTTGTTATCTAACAGAAGTGCCTTGAAAGTTGAAACTTGTTTGTCACTGCCATTTGAAGTTCTGCATCTACTTGCATTGGAGGAATTACAATACTCGGGAAAGATATATGATTTCTTTGTCTTGGTTCCCTGGAGAATTAGTGATTGCATTGCATTTAACATGTTAGTTAATCAATGATTTAATGCATATTATGTGAAAGGAATATGCTGTTTCACAATGAAATGGAACGATTCCTCGATTGACAACAGTAGGAAATTGCTAAAATTTGTGACTGTGCCATAATGAACAACATTGTTGGCACAAAAATGGCATCCGATGACCACAATGATTCAATAGGTGGGAAGCATGATAATAAAAAGCGGTCAATTTTCTTGTAGGCAACGTTGTTATTTTTTTTTTTTTTTTGGTTGACTATATAAAAACAACCAAAAATGGCAAGTCAGTCAACGACCCCATTGACCAGACTGGAATTTAAACTAGGGTTAAAAACAGCTGATTTTGTCTTCCCAACATTGATGCCATATGGTTTTGGGAATGCTAAGCATTCAAATTTGCAGGTTTAGGAATTGTGGTGTATACATGTGATGAATTTTAAGATTATTGTTGAAATTATTAAAAATCTTTATATTCTTAAAATTAAATAATATGCCTTTTTCAGTATATGTGTTCACTCTACCACTTTTTCGAATATCTGAGGTCCTGAGTACTGAACACATGGTATAACCTGCAAGCCCTAACCCTAACCAGACGCAAGACGAGTGTTCTGAAACCCTGATTCAAACAATTCTTGACTGGCATTGCTTTTGAATGATCCAAATTTGAGTACAACAATCGAAATTCGAACCCATGACGAATTCTGGAAGGAATTCGTTGAACTTACATCAACATAGTCGCCGGCGTCATTGCCGGATTGTGGCACAGCTCACACGGTCTGCCCGTTCTTCATCCATAGCAAGATTTTCCGATCTTCTCCGGCACTTGCAACGACGAGATCGACATTATCAAAGCAGATCAAAACAGGAATTACAGAATAACATAACACGGCAAGAAGAACCACTTAACATGCCAGAAAGAACCGTGGCGGTTTTGGATTCGCTCGAACGACGAGGAATCCAAAATTATAATCCTGAGATGATATTTCATTGTGAAAAACGCCTACCGTATCAGAAGGGCTAGTTTTTATACTGCCTCTTGCAGGCAGGGATATTGTAATTGGTTTTGGCAGGTATATTGTTATTGGTAGGGATACTGTAATTGGTTTTGGCAGGGATACTGTAATTTCATTTAGTTTTACTATATAGATACACATACCAACATTATATGCAATATAAATGTACAACTAACGAGAATCTTATATTTCTGCAAATGCTTATAATTCATTTGATGTTCATATATCTTGTGTAAATCATTTGTGTTATCTCCATGCTTATTTAAAATCTATAGTTCTCTCATGTTTTTTACACAATTATTGGATTTCTATGTCATAAAATATGCTACATGCTATGCCATCATTCATAATGGTTGTGGTTTTGAATTTTCAAAACTTTACCATATTTGTGTTTTGAGTTTTGTAGTTTTACTACAATTACTTTTTGCATAGGAGGTTGTTAGTAAGCAACATAGTTGCTGATTCCATTTGTTTTATTATCTTTTGCTTTTTGTAGCTATAAAGAGATTTACATCTTACACTTTTATGATCATATTATATGATGTAAAGGATAGTAGATGAATTTTTTCTACTATTGATGGAGAAGACAAATATGCATATGTAAAAGGGGCATATGGCTAGCGACAATAGAAGTAATGATGAGCAACAAGAGAGAATGCATAAGCGATAAACAATGAATGGAAAACTACGATGGGCATGAAACTCAAGAGCGCAAGCAACAACATGCAATGCAACAATGCAAATCAAAATAAACAACTTTCTTGGGAGCCCCTTGAAGGATGGCTAGAAAAAGACTAAGAGGAAGTTATGCGGCTTCAACGCAAAGTCATAGTAGGATTAAGAAGGGACTCTTGAGCCTACAAAAACTACAACATGCGTACCAATGAGACAATGAAGGTACTAACTAGAGCACCCATGTTTGGTAATCTCTACCACTTCAGTTACAACTTTTAATAAAAGAGAGTTAACGTTGTAACTTGGTGGAGTGGATCCTAAGGAGAATTGAAACAGAAAGAGATAATGCACAATGCAAGGCAGAAAAATCCTATCCTATATGTGAGTTCTGAGTCACATACCTATTAAGGGATCCATTATGGATCATAATAAATGCCATCAAAGTTTTGAAGTTTATCCTATACTTGCAATCACCATGAAACTAGTCTCGAAGTATTATATCAGTGGTGAAAATTGTAACATATACTAATAATTTTAATAGAAGATATGTCAAAGTATAGGAAAGTGGGTAAAAAGCAAATAAATTTATGTTAAAACAACAAAATTACACTCTCATTTCCAAAATTTCACCACAAGTTATTTTGGATTCCAACGCACCCACAGTTTTTCAACCAAAGATTGCAGAGTGACTAGGCGACCATTTCTGATTCTGTAACTACCATGTTCTACCTCTTGCTCTTCTCTTTCATTTCTATGGTTTGGTTTCCATTTTTCCTCAAAATTGTGGTGGTATGGACTCTTATTTCATCTTCTAATGCACCCACGCGTTTTTTCTTCACATAGGGTGGGTGTATTTGGCCCTACACACACCTTTCCTTCACAGGAGGTGTGTGTACACACGCTTGTCCTTAAGCAAAGGGGTGTCTACCCCCAATTTTTGTAAGAAAACAAAAACTAACACTCAAACTTTTCTCAAATATGCGAATATGTCTATCATTTGGAGAGAGAGAGGGAGCATGAGGATGTTGCTAGTGTTTATCTAGATGATGATGACACTTTAGATGCACTCTAAAACTATGGCCTACTTAAGCTTTTCGAGATCCAAATATGAGGGCTCAAAAGAATATACTTCAAATGTTGGTGAGGTGTTGGGAATTTGATCAGAATGCCTTTGTCATGGATGGTGAGGTTCTTGAGCTCATAGTTGATGACATTTACTAATTCCTTATGGGTTTATCTTAGCGAGGGGTGCTGTTAAACATCAAAGGAGGAGGAGGTGGTGGAGGAATACTCACTATACAAGAGTATGTGAATACTTATTACTCTGTGGATTGAGCTTTCCCTTGAAAGTCATCACATTGATTATTGTAGAAGTGGCACATTCGTCAGCATTTCACCAAGCATCACAGGCACAAAACTAGTCATCTTTAAATTTTCGCTATAAATTTTTTTAGGGACGTTTCAGTTAGAAAAACTTGGAGGCGATGTAGAGGACATAGAAAACTATTTGTGGTATGAAATTCAGGTTCCGATTCGTTACAAGTTCAGAGTCATACCCTATGGAAGTCAAGGTTTTTAACTAGTCCAAAAATGGGTCTCAAACAAGTGTCCTAGGTAAAAATGTTATATCTAAAACTTGAGAGATCCAAATTGAGTTAGACTTGTTGAATAAAAAAGAAAATGAAGCATATTTTTTGTGGTACAAATTTCAGACTCTAATCTGAAAATTGGGCTTGCGGTAGGCTGTACACTCTCTCTCTCCTAAAAGGGACAAAAACAACAAGTTTTGGGAAAGTTACCATAAATTTTTTCTTGCCACATCAGAATTGAGCCATATCTGTGGCATTGTAGAGAATACATATTAGGCTACTACAAGAAGAAATTTCAGACTCAAAAGGGCTAAAATTTTAGAGATATTTCAAGAGCAAGGTCGACCAACAAGACAAACTACAAACTGGGTTTCACAAGGTATGTTAACTTGATACTTGTATAACTATTAATTGGAATATTATTTGTTTTGGGTGAATAAAGAGGCAAATTTTGAATGAGATCAGACAATCTTCTAATTCATCTTCTCAAAGACAGAATAAGAAGAACATGATTGACTTGTCCCAACCACAAATTGATAGAATTGAAGAACGAGTGGAGAATAAGAGGTTTGAGTCCCCGATAATTGATAATCCACATCATCATGGGTTCAATTCAGGTCCAATGAACTATTCATTCCTAAGGTCGAATGAAGAAAGTTTGATGGAACATATGTGTTTAAATAGGTGATCCAAATAGAGAAATTATTTGAATTACATAATATTATGGATGATAAGTGAAGGATTTACTTAGCTACATTGTATTTTGAGATAAAACCCTATCAATGGTATCGACGGGTAGTTAAAAGGAATCCTACTTCTTATCATTATACTCGGAGACTATTTAGAATAGACCTATAAGTTGAATATGGTAGAGTTTGAGAACAAGATTAATTTAGTCGGTTGACAAGAATCAAGCACTTAGGTAGTGTGAAAGATTATAATTCATAATTTCAAGTATTATCCACAAGGGTAAGTAACATAAGTGACCAACAATTTTCAGAAGCTTACATGGGTGGATTAAAAGAAGACATTAAACTTGAGGTTTTCTTAAAACAACCTAAAAATGTTATGAAAGCTATCATTGCAATATTCTTGCCAATTCAATCCAAAAATGAGGCTACACATAGGTCTACAATTGGAACATATGCAGGAAGTAGAGACAAAAGTTTGCCTCATAAAGCAACATTACCTCAACCTACTTGAATATCACAAAAGGAACTGGATGCAAATAGAGAAAAAGGACTAAGTTTTGGTTGTAATAGAAAATGGTTTAAAGGGCATAAATGTCCAGAAACAAAATTGTTCACTTTGGATAATAATGAGAAGGAGGAAACATATGCACTAGCAAAAATTGGTGAGGAAGAACTAATGAGCAAACAAAAGCAAGGAACAAATGTAGAAATTATGCACAATTTAGATCTAGACCGATGTGAAATGTCAATTCACGCCTTGGAAGGTGTGTCAACACCCCAAACCCTCAATATTTTAAGTTACATTAAGAAGCAAAGGGTCATAGTACTAATCGATTTAGGAAGTACACGTAATTTCATTAATAAAAAAATTAGCAAAGCACCTCAATTGTTTTGTGTATCCAATCACAAATTTTCAAGTATTGGTTGCTAATGGGAGAAAGTATTTATTGTGCAGGGAAATGCCGTAACATCAAACTTAGTATGGGAGACTATAATCTATCGAACCCCATGTATTTATTCACATTGGGGGAGTAGATGTTGTTCTTAGGATTCAACGGTTGAGAACATTGGTACAATTTCTACAAACTACAATGAATTATTCATGACATTTGAATTGGAAGGAATTCAAGATGAACTCAAAGGGTTAAAATATACACCCTCTCATATAATCAACTCTCATAAAATGGAAAAGCTCCTAAAAAATGGTCGTAGTGGATTTATTGCTAGAATTTACTCCACGGAAGTGAAGCATGAAGATGGAAATTATCTAGACGACTTAAAATGTACCTTGGAAAAGCACCATAGAATCTTCCAAGATATTCCTAAAGGACTTCCTCCATCTAGAGATCATGAACACCAAATTGAATTCATTCCTCAAAGTACTCCTCCTAATAAAAGGCCTTATAGATATATGCATCAACAAAAAGGAGAGATTGAGAAAATGGTACAAGACATGTTGGATGCAAGTATTATTCAACCAAGTAGGAGTTCCTTTTCAGCACTAGTAGTAATGGTCAGAACAAAAGATAATGCTTGGAGAATGTTCCCTAATTACAAATATCTAAACAAAATTACCATCAAGGATAAGTTGCCCATTCCAAATATTGATGAGCTATTAGATGAGATTCATGGAGTGTCTTACTTCATAAAGTTAGATCTAAAATAAGGATACCATCAAATCATATTAAGAGAATGAGACATTCCCAAAAAAGCTTTAGAACACATGAAGGGCACTATGAGTTCTTGGTGATTCCTTTTAGATTATAACTAATGCTCCTTCTATTTTCAAAGCTTTGTGAACAATTTTTTTTGACCTTATCTTCGAAAATTTGTGTTGGTTGTCTTTGATGATATACTTATCTATAGAAAATCACTGGGAGAACAAATTAAACATGTGGATCAAGTCATACAAATTCTTTGTAACAATTAATTGTATGTAAAAAGATCCAAATGCGCCTTTGGGAAGTAATAAGTAGAGTACTTGGGTCATATTGTTTCAAGATAAGGGATCAAGATGGATCCTCAAATTATTGAAGCCATCACAAAATGGCCTATTCCTAAGAATATCAAGAGTTTTAGAGGATTTTTGGGTCTTATAGGGTAGTACCGGAAATTTGTTAAGAATTATGCAGGCATTGCAAGTCCACTCACACCTCTCTTGAAGAAAAAAACATTTGTATGGAATGAAAAAGTTACCATAGAATTCTCACTTCTAAAGGATGCTATGTCTTTGGCACTAATATTAGTAACACTTGACTTTAGAAAAGCATTCATAGTCGAATGTGATGCATCATGATAAGGAATTGGAGCGGTATTGATGCAATAAGGGAGGCCATGAGCTTTTGAAAGTAAACAATTGAAAGGAAACGACATGTTGAAATTTACATATGAAAAAGAAATGGCAACAATTTGTGTGCAGTAAAAAAATGGCGATAATAACTCATTGGGAGACACTTTAAAGTCAAGACAAATCATGGAAGCCTAAAATATTTTTTGGAACGAAGAGTGTCATCAGAAGAGCAACAAAAATGGGTATCGAAAATGCAAGGGCTTGATTTTGAAATAATCTACAAAAAAGGGAAGGAAAACGTGGTAACAGATGCCATCTCTAGAATGGAAGAATCCTCCAACTTATATTCCATGACATCTCCCAATCTTGTGTGGTTGGAAGAAGCTTGCCATGAATGGAAAGAAGATAATAATACTATACAGAAAATATAGTGTCTAAAAGAATGAAATATCTCTATGGAACATTGGGAATGGAAGAGAGAAATCCTTTGGAACAAGGGTAAAATATTTGTATGCCCTCAATCAAAGTTGAAAGAACAAATATTAAGGGAGTATCATAACTCTTCGATGGTAGGGCATTCAAGTTTCCTTAAAACTTATCAAAGGATCAATTTTTTTTTTTTTTGAAAGGAATGAAGAAATATATTCAAATATTTGTAAGAGAATGCTAGGTGTGCTAAAGAAATAAAGTTGAGACCATCAAGCATCTAAGGTTACTTCAAACTTTACACATACCTAATCAAATATGGGAAGAGATATCAATGGAATTCATTATATGTTCACCAAAGGATACCATTTTTGGGGTTGTGGATAGACTCACAAAATATGCACATTTTTGTGGAATTCAAAATATATATACTGCAAGCCAAGTGGCCAAAGTGTTCATGAAGGAAGTTCATAGACTTCATGGATTCCCAAAAGTAATCATTAGTGATAGAGATCCAAAATTCGTTGGAATTTTTTGGAAAGAGTTATGGAAGACAATGGGAACAATATTGGATATGAGTTCAACATATCACCCACAAATAGATGGACAAACATAAACTGTTAACAAATGTTTAGAAGGTTATCTCCGTTGTTTTTCTTCGGACAAGCATTCTCAATGGGTCAAGTGGATTCCTTTAGCAGAATGGTGGTATAATACCACCTATCACACATCTACAAAGATGATTCCATTTGCATCTCTTTATGGTTATGTAGCTCCTACTATTACACCTTTTTTGTAGGATCATTCCAGAGTACATGCAATGGATGCACGTATGGAAAATACTAAAGAAACTTTGCAAATCCTTGAAGAAAACCTTCAAATGGCCCGAAATAGGATGAAGCAACAAGAAGATCAACATAGAAGTGAAAGACAATTTGAGGAGGGTGATAGGGTATATTTGAGGCTACAACCTTATAAGCAATCTACTCTCAAACATAAGAAGAATGAAAAATTAGCTCCAAAATTTTATGGACCCTACAAGATTATTCACAAGATTGGAGAAGTGGATCATGAGTTAGATTTTCCTTCCTCCCTCATTCATAAGGTTTTTTATGTATCTTTATTGAAAAAGGTTTTGGGACATACTATGCCAGTAGAAATGAAACTACCAAAATTAGATGACGAAGGGAAGTTGATTTTGGACTTGAAAAAAGTTGTTGATGGGCATTCTCTATCTCTTTGGTATAGAACCATTATGGATTACCTAATCAAGTGAAATAATATGTCACCAGAAGAAGCTACATGGGAAGATGAGCAATTCATGAAGAAACACCCTCAATTACAAGCTTTGAGGGCAACACTTTTAAAAAAAGGGGGGCTATGTTAAGGCTTTAACCATAATTATTATTATTATATTAGTTATTGTTAGGTAAGCTTAGTATTAGGTCACATAATGATCACTTCATCTCATAGTTATAATAAAGGAGATTCATTTGTATAATCATCTCATCTTGTTTTATGTATTTGATACATTGTATAAAGAGGTTTCCCTCTCAAAGAGGCTTCTTATTCATCTCTTGTCTTGATTCTTAAGGTGTGGATTACTCTCTCTTGGTCATTTTATTCTCTTTTAGAGAATTTGGTGCATAATGAGGTACAAGAGCATTCTTGCTTCCTTATTTATCAAGAGACTCACATTGATGCATCCACACATTAGGCTTACTCCTCCCTGGCCTCGACAGCCTAGGATGATCTGACAAGAAAACATGATGTACTGATTGGGAATCAGGCACATTACTAACGTCTTTGATGATGGTTTTTAAGATTGGTGGTCATATCAGTTACCAATGATTGAGGAGTACCCCTAAATTGGCATGAACTATAGCCGATATACTAATCTATTTCTACCTCCCAATGCACATTGGGGCACTATCGGTAAGAAAATATTTTATTTTTTTATTTTATATCATTTTTTGGGGGGTTTGGTAATAATATTGAGAAAAAAGAGGTAAAATGTTTTTGGTATGCGAGACCATTAATAAAAAAAATTGATGGTGCAGATGTAGGACCTATAAGACCAACATGGCACTCCCATCTTATGTGTGGATACTAGGGTAGTTGACCCACTGAAGAGGCTGAGCGAGTACTTCAATCTATGTAGCAAAACTTTGAGGGGTTGACCCTTGTGGTATTTATGGAACGAATAGAGGACCTTTCGGAAGGGGGTTTAGAGGTAGGTGATTGGAGTTCCATGTGCATGGGTATGTGTCTTTCGTCGATTGGCCACAATGATAGTGTCCTACCATGGAGTACATGTCAGGTCGGAGACCTGAGATGTACCAATTGTATCACATTTTGTATTATGTAGTCATCAATATGCATCATAGTGGGATAGGATACCCAATTTTGTATATTATCCTACATGTTTTGTGCTTGATGTAAAAAAATTTATGATTTTTTAATGGATTTCTAATCATTTATATATACAAATGTGTTTTCTCTTCATGATATTGACACATGTACTTGATCTTTTTTAATGTTAATGTGACAAATATAAATCTAAAACATAATTAGCTAACACATCAGATACATAATTAAAACTCATTGAAACATGAATATACATAATCAATTCAAAAGAATGCTAGAGAAGTCGCGCCCATACAAAATTTCATAGAAGCATAGGATCATGAACATGGAATATGTCGTTAAGTTGTGACACTGCCAACTATGAGTCTAGTTGAACTACCAAAGATTGGACTCCATGTGAAATGGAATCTAATAGTAATTCGATTATTGCACTATATTTGGTGATGTTATTGGTCATCGATCCCATACAAACTCCTCTCGAGCTCACAAGTTGACCCGTGTGAGAGTAAATCACCCAAGTGGTGGAGGTGAAATTCAAATTGTGGCGGATAGCACCATCTGTGAATTCCAAAAACACAAGTGTGTCCAACAAAATTTCCCAATCGAGCACAAAGCATGATAAGTGACGACTAAAAAGGAAATTGAAAAATGAAAAGCAAAGCAAAAACTACTTATAATACAACAAATGCAAGGGCATTACTCGACATTACTACATAGGCATAATGTCTCTTTAAATAGACCCTGTTGTAAGGCTCCTTTTCCACATTCCCTCCATAATGTTCCAATTCGTAAGCCCCTTTACTAAGGGCTCGCCTCAGAATGTAAGTGTCGAGCCACATAGAGTTAAATTTACATGATCCTAAGTCATCGTTGTCTTGGTCATAAACAAGCACCATGTCTCCTTCCAAGAAGATTCGGGGATGGATTGATTTGTCATATTGGGCATCGACAAGTTTCTTGTGTGGCTTGTTCATGGTAGCCGCATCTCTATGGTGCTTGTCGATCCATTCCAAATAAACTAGACATTCTTCGAAAGAACTTGTATCGGACATAAATTATATGGATAGCTTTACTGAGGGAATTTCACATTCAATAGGAATAATAGTTTCGATTCCATGTACAAGATGAAATGGAGTGAACCCTGTGGAAGTTTTGATTGAAGTCCAATATGCCCAAAGTGTTGGATATAAGATAATGTGCTCGTTAGATTTAATCTTGCTAACTGTCCGTTGGAGAACAGTTTTCAAGGACCCGTCAACAACCTCTATTTGTCTATTCACTTGTGGATAGTATGGTGATTAGTGTTCATATCATAGCCCTAGCTTGGATTCTAATTATGTCATCATTTTGTTCTAAAAGTGACTTCAATGGTTCGTGGCAATATCTTGAGGCACACTAAATCTAGTGATCACTTGGTTGAATATGAAGTGTGCAGTTGTTTCACCTTCATTATCTAAAGTTGGCATGGCTTCAACCCACTTGGTGAAGTGGTCTACGACCACAACAATGTACTTATTACCTTTCATCGATATATGTTTACATGTCGTAAAATCAACTGCCCACTTTGTGAAGGGACTGATGGTGATACCATGATATAATAGAGCTAGATGAATGTGCTTTTTTCTCATGAACATTTGGAACGGGTGGCATTTATTTACTGCTTCTACGTAGTCTTTAAATATCAAAGGCCAATAATGCCTTGCATGCAATATTTTATGGGTTGTTTCCAACTTGAATAAGTGACCGGCACAAGTCCACTGTGGAAATCATTAAGAACCGTATCAAACTCCTCATGAGTCATGCAAAGGTGCAAAATTGAATCTACTCCTCGACGATATAAAGTGTCATCGATGATAAGATATTTTTTTGTGTTGTGACAAATACACCAATGATCTTCACGTTGAGAGCAGTTGGATGGGGACCTTTGAATATGGATATATACAAAGATGTCTCCATACCAAGGGTCATTCAAGGCGATGAGAAACACATGTTCATTAGGTAACAACTCATTTTCAACTTATTCCTCATCTTCTCTAGGTAGTTTCAACATTAACTCATAAAAAGCCAAGGATTTCTTAGATTTAGCTTATACACAAGTTCTAGGTTGAACTCATGTAAGATAACAATCCATTTATCGTACTTTCCTCTGATTATTCATTGGGTTAACATGTGTTTAAACGGATTAGTGTCTTCTACTACTATAGTTCGTTGAATAACTATATAGTGTTGGAGCCTTTGGAAAACATGCATAGTTTCTAATGCATGAGAGTATCTCAATTCCAATTTGGCGATGTTCTTGCTTAAATTATAAACTACATGTTGCTGATGTAGTTTATCTTCCTGAACCAAAACCACACCCATGGTTGATTCAGACACCACTAAGTATAATAAGAAATATTTGCTACAGTCTGAAGGAATCAGTAATGGGGTAGAGATAAGGGGCCTTTTTAACACATTAAATGACCATTGAGCAAAATCATCACATATAAATGGGACCCCTTTCTTCAAAAGCCACATGAAACCTTTTGTTACTTCGATATAATTTGTGATGAATCTCCGTAAAATGTTTGCCTTCCCTTGAAGAATCCGAAGTTGATAAATATTATGTGGGGGAGGCAATTGAACTATCGCCTCAACCTTAAACAAGTCTACCATGATCCCATGTTTGGATATAATGAAATTGAGTAAACATTTAGATATCACACAAAAGATGCACTTATGAGGATTCTGACAAATTATATGATATCGAAATATGTCAAATACTACTCAAAGATGATTGGGATGGTTAGTTCTCTTAGAAGACCGGGTAGTCAAATGGTTAAGGTAGGCTTTGACAATATTTTTAATGTTGTGAAATGCATATGACATGGCCTACCGAAAAGTAGCTCCAACATTTTTTAGGCCGAAAGGCATTTTCTGATAGGAAAAGTACCCAAAGGGAAAATAAAAGAAGTCTTGTCCTAATATTTTGGTCAGATTTGAATTTAGTTGTAAGTGGAAAATCCATTCAATACACGGTGAGGTGTATGGTTTTGTACATACACAACTGTCCTTGTTGCTTCTGCCCATAAGTGCATTGGAATATCTTGATCATGTAGCATTGCCGTCACTGCTTCCTTTATTGTTTTGTTCTTTCGTTTTGCAATGCCATTTTGTTGAAGATTGTAAGGAGTGCTCAACTCCCTCTTAATCCCATATTCTCTGCAAAGTTCTTTGAATTATTCTGAAGTAAATTATTTGCCATTATCTTATCGTAAGGTATTGATCTTCTTCTCAGTGTGATTTTCAACCAAGGCATTGAATTTCTTGAATTTACTGAATACTTCATCTTTTCCTTTTAAGAAATAAATCCATGTCTTATGGGACAAGTCATCTATAAAATAAACATAGTATACATACCCGCTTAATGAGTTGGAAGACATGGGACCGCACACATCCGAGTGGACTATCTCCAATATTCCTTTTGCCTTGATTTCACGGTTGAGAAATGCCTTCTTTACGTTCTTTCCTTGCACACATCCCTTGCAAATGCCTTCATGTTTTGTTTGGATTTCTGGTAGTCCTGAAACTACTTTGCTTGCAATAGGTAGTGCTCCATAGTGCACATGTGCAAGCCTCTTGTTCCACAATTCACTTGGTTTCATGGAGCCATGGACTAATGCTTGTTCGGGTTCACCTTTCAACTTGTACATGTCTCCCTCTTGCTCTCCAATTACTGTTTCATCATTTATTGTCTTTCCTTTTGGCCACATTAGAACTTGGCCATCAACAAATGCAGCCCGCATTCCTTTAGCATCTAATGCTCAAATGGAGAGAAGATTCTTCTTCAATCCTGGTACATAGAGAACATCTTTCATCTTTAATGATTTGTCAGAATCTAGCTTGTATGAATATTCTCCACTTCCTTTGATGGGATATTGATAATCATCCCCAAGTTTCACCTTGTGAGGTGACTCATGTTCTAATAGGTTGATGAAAGATTCCTTGTACCCTATCATATGCTTAGATGCTCCACTATCTATAAGCCAATCATTCCTCCCATGTGTGATGGTTCCTTTGAGTCCTAAGATTAAGACATATTCTTCATTACTTGAAGAATCATCCCTTTCTTCTCTGGTTCTTTTCCTTGTTGGTTCATCATCTTCAGCAGTGTGAGCATGATGCCTCTTTTTGTTGGTCTTCTTGGAGGATCCTTGATTTTTGGGACAATTTCTTGAGTAATGTCCCTTCTCATCACATGTGTAACATCTGATAATGTAGAGATCCCTTCTGGATCCATGATGCCTTATGGATCTTCTGTGATGGTGGTCCTCCCTCTTATTGTGATTTCTTTTAGTGTGAGTTGTTAGAGCTTGATCATCATTAGCTCCCATATTTTCTTCTCTTGCTACTAGTCGAGCTTCTTCTTGGGTGCAATCTTCCCATAGTCTGTTGAAGGTGATCAACTTCTTCCTGGAACATATTCCTTGAATGAATGAGTCCCACGATCTTGGGAGACCATTCAAGGTAGTCATAACAATCTCTCCTTCTTTTTGTCTTCTATTGCTTCAAGTTGATCCTTGATTTGAGAGACCCTTGTGAAGTAAGATTGCACGGTCTCTGAGTGTTGGATCTTCACATTCTTGAGTTGGTTCCTTAGTGTCATCTTCTGATTGATGTTCTTCCCTTCGAATATCTTTGTCGAGGCATTGAACATCTCCTTGGGAGTCTTCACTGATGACACAAGAGGGATGAGATGATATTTGATGGAGTCTGCAATAATCCTCTTGGCCTTGACCAAGTTCTTCTTGTGGATTATGTTTGACTCTTCTCCCTCTGGTTCTGGAACCTCCTCACTGACATACTTGTCCAAATCATTTTCTTCTAGGACAAGAGAGATTCTATACTTCCATGCCCGAATGTTGTCAGCTCCTTCAAGCTTATCCTCAAGCTTGGTGTGATTTTTCATTTTGAAATGAGAACCTCAAATGGAAATAGCAAATATTTAGATCTTACCAATTTGAGATTCCCAACCTGGTTCTGGAGCTGGCTGGCTTAGAGTTTGTTAGAGAAACCCTAATTTTCCAAACTTGGAATTTTGAGCTTCTGATTGGACAGGAAGATGCACCTCCTCAAGGCAAGTTGTCCGGTGTACTCCTTTGTCTGAATTGATGGAGGAAAACCACAAACGTTTGATGCCCTAGTTTTCTCCCAGCACAAGTCAGTGGGTCAAAAATGAAAATTATTCAAACTAGATTCTGCTTCCTCGAAAATATACGCCCTCCTAGGGAGAATTATCCTAGCCCTCTTTTCTTGATGATCTATGGAGAGAAGACCTTGAACTAGGAAGCCCTAGTTTCCCGCTGCTGCACAATGCCTTCTTTTCATATTGGATTTGAAACCATGTTAGAGTTTGCACTTTAACTCAATTTAGTTAGATCTTTGAACTGAAAGATAGACAAGCGTAGCAAAACACAAAAGACACAAGAATTTTCCTCGGGGAAACCATAAAGGAGAAAACCCCGCAACTTCCTCATAAATAGATTTGTCACTAGTACAATATCAAACAAGATGGAAAACCCAAAATATAAGATGTCTTCTGCAACTCTCTTTCTTTCTCCTATAGCGAACTTGTCTTCTCTCTCACTTGGTGCAAACTTGCTTGAGTGAGTGTAGTGTCCAAATGAGAGAGAAAGCATCTCTATTTCTACTTTATGTTTGAATGATCTAATTCCCAATGGGGCCGACCTCACTTACCTAGCTGGGCCAACCTCTCCTAGGAAAACTCAAAAATACAATTTATATTTGACATTTGGGGATATAATGCCCCAACTTACAATGGAGGTTTTACTTCAATAATCTTGCATGACCAAACACAATAATGACATCCCCGAACGGAGGAAAAGCATCTCTGTTGGAGGTACAAATAAAATACAATAATAATATAATTATAAAATACAAATGAATATCTTCCGAAGTTACATTTACAACAACATCTTAAAACCCAAATGAAGACTATTTTTTCTGTTTCCCTCAGGACCATAAATGACCCCCCTGCACTTGCCTATCCTTATAAAATGAAAATATCAACCATTTAACAATTGTATAAAAAAGTTCCAATTGATTATTGTATGGTTAATAGAAGTATTTATTTTAATAAAATGATTTTTTTAAGATGTTTTATATTTTTTTCCAAGGAATAACCTTGTGGAAAACCCTTTGAGTATTTCCCCATGATTCATGGATGGTAAATGGGGTAAACTGTTAGCCTTGATTACAGATCCTGACCTTGAGGGGATCAAGAGAGTCGAACCCATGACCTCTCCAACTTTAGGGGAAGAGATCTCATGTCTCGCTCATGACTGCTTGAGCTAACCCTCGAGGCTTATGCTTTATACTTCTATAATATATGAAAATAATTATTTTCATAAAAATGAAAATGATTGATATAATCCAACAAGAGCCACATAACGGCGATGTCCTTGTATCCCGATGTACTATTGCTACAAGAGCAATAAAGGAAAAAAAAGTGATGGAGGCATTTTAGGCAAGTTAAGCTGAAAACATGGGGCATAGACCTACGCTTCAATCTTTAGAACCAATGAATAGATTTTCAACAATTGACGAGGTATCTATCCAAACTAGAGCTAAAGGTTTTTTGTTGCTTAATGATGCTAGGAATATCCCCCCTATGGAATACACTCTAACATCATTGTAATGTTCACTATGCTAAGATAGAGATGCCCCTATATTTTGTATACATATAGATTTTCTATATAATACAACAAGTATTATTTCAAGAAAACAAGTGTCCTAGATAGTGGAGAGAAAGATGGGACTAGAAAGTAAAATATATTTTGAGGCAAAGAAAGATTATAATCCACAAAATAACCCAAAGGATTTCAATAATAGCTCAAGTCTAATAATAAAGTAGACATCACCTCTAATGTTCCATTGATGATAGCACAATAAGTCCAAGAAATTTCAATGGTTGCTTTGGGGTAGCAAATCTAGGTTCATTACAATACCAATGCCATGCATTATCTACTGATATTCAATACTAGATTAGAAAATGTACTTTGCAGTTTATACCATTACGTATTAGGTTCTCTTATTAGTAGCCATAATAACTTTAGCAAGTATAAAATGCCTGTTACTATTAAACATAGTAGCGATACATAAGTTTTGAAATTTGGATTAACTTCAATATATGGCAAAAAGTTCACCTTGAGAATAAATTATACTAGGAATGATAAATTGATATACCGAAACAAAACAAAAAAACGATCTATAATAAAATGATGTACACAGATAATGACCTCAATATGTAGCAAGGAGTAGACAACTAGAGAAACCGAGGAAAATGTAGGTTAGAATACAAAAATTAAAACACACACATTAAAATTTGTTAGTGATACTTTGTACTACACAGGGAAATTTGTTTATGCCAAATGAGCTCTTGTAGATTGTATTTGGCATAAACAAATTTCCCTATGTAATACAAAGTACCACTAACAAGGAGATTCCAATGTGTATATATAGTAAAATATGAAATACAATCTACAAGAGCTCATTTGGCATAAACAAATTTCCCCATGTAATACAAGGTATCACTAATAAGGAGATTCCATTGTATAATCACAACCTTGGCTAAGACTGGCTATCACCACATGAAACCAAAAAACAATAGAAGCATGGCTATAGGAAAAATATGTCATGACAACGCCGAGGCGTTAAAATCAAACATCTATTAATACAACAAACCACCTTGTACCATTCCAATTAATTAGTTCATCTCTAAGATGATTTTGAGGGGAAAAAATACTTAATACACATCAAATTGATTTTTTTGCATCAGTCCAAAATACTTGGGACATTAAACCACATAAATCATCTTAACACATCCTACAAAAAAAAATAACTAAAGAGTTAAAGCTTTATCATTTTATGATTATCCTCATCCAGTTACTTGCTTGATGGCCAAAGACTCAAAGTATTATTGGAAGGTTTGCACAAGATCATTCTCGACTTCAACAAAGGGCTCAAATACAACACCGATGAGAGGACATGTTATCTTCCCTTCACCACACAAAACTAAGATGATATGAAGATAATGCTTGGCTCCTCTGCCAGTCTTCATGTTGGTAGCAACAAGACCCACATTGCATTTGTCCGTTGAGAAACCTTTCTTGAAGCCATTGTGCTATTGTTTCTTCCATGGAGAAGAAGCATCCACTATAGGAGAAGCAATAGCATGAGCTCTGAGAAGTGAGGTCACAAATTGAATCAACCTGGAAATGCATACAACATACAATCTTGTACTCATATAACCACCATAAAAATTCAAATAAAAATAACCATTATACAACTTATATCTAACCCAAAATAAAATTGATACAACTGAAATCCATTACTGCAAACCCACCATTAGAAGCTCTACTTAAAATGACCTTACGCTGAAAATACAAATGCATGTCCACAAATAGCCAGCTACTCAAGCCCCATCATGGACCTCAATATAAGTATCATCACACTTAGATTAAAATTTTCACTAGAAAAATGCAGAATAAATGAAATCAAACAATCAGTCAACAACTAATTAAAAGAATCAACTAGCCCATGTTTGATTATGGGCACAAAATTGCATGGAAGAATCCAAACCTAAAAACCACCCACCATAAATATAAAATCAGATTGGCACACAAAAGGGGCCATCACGGAACATAAGCCTCACTAGAGCTCCCTGAATCCTTTATGAAAACCACTAGAAAATGCCCCTGACATATCCATGATCACTTCAAAAACAAAAACACTATGACAACATTTCTCATCATGAGCTCAATCTAGAGTACACACCCAAGATATTGTAAATTTAAATAACAATATTACCTCCAAGAAGAAAATTTCTTAAGTACTCCATAATTCTCTTAGACAGAACCTCACTTACATAGAAGCTTTTCTATACAATTCCTACTTAAAATAAGATTATGACCATCCCCTTTTAAAGAATAAGATTACGACCATCAAGTCGAAAGGAATGTAAAGGAATTCATAGCTAAGTTCTATGAACAACTAAGGCTACATAAGTAGATGTCTTTACTGCAGTACCAAGAGATTGGAGGAATTACCAAACAAATGATCAACAATGAGATGCCCAACACCACCAATAACTCAATGCAGTGAATGCGGCATACAAATGGTAGGTGCAGTGCCTATGGAAAGCCCGTGGAAGTTATAGGAACCTGCAAGGGATGGACAACATGACAGTGTGTACATCAAATACTTGTTAAATGAAACCAAAGGGGTGCTATCCTATCAACTAAATTAAACTGAAAAACTTTGGCAAAACTATATAGATTTTTTTAGATGTAATATGTACTAAATTAATAGAAAAAACCCATCACTATATGTCCCATAAAAACATAATAACAAGTTATTCATATATATTTTTAATAAATACAATTAAATATTTATTTAATTTAATTTTATATTTATATGAAATAAAATTGTATCAATCAAACTTTAATCATATTAAATTATTAATTTAATTTAGAAAATCACAATTAAATCATCTTTCTATTCCTTATGGTGATGTTTGGTCTTATTTCACATTGCCTATGTTCAAGTTTGAAAGGATTTCCTTCTCTTTATAAGTGGTCTGCACTTCTTTTAAATGTTTTTGTAACACCTTCTTCACTTTGTTTGAATTTGGAATTGATTCTAAAAACTTGAATTTTACTTTCAGTTACATATCGGTTACATAACATGTCATATAGTGAGATTTGTATCCAAGTGGGGAGTATAACAACATTCCTCCTAACCACCCGATTTACACTCAAAACTCTTAGTTTTAAACAAATCCAAGTTAAATGAATGATGAATACATACCTCTCAAGTAAAGAAGTAAAAGAAAAAGAAAGAGAAGAATATTGACACGGAATGAAAATTCAACACATGCTAGTGTGTGACATCAACATCATAGAGATAACACTTATACATTAATAAGCGTTAACGAAATAGGAAAATGAAATCGTTCAATAACAATAACATTAGTAAATCCGCTTCACCGAACCACCATACAATTGCTTCACTGAGACAATTGCTTTATCTAACTAATGGAGTGAAAACCACTTGCCACGCCCAACCTTAATATTGGACTAGGAAACTTATCAACTTATCAAAGCTAATGTAAAACAACTGAAAATATATGGATGGGTGGCTCCTTGGACTATGAGTGTAAAACCCATTTACATAAAATGTTTACATAAATTGTTATCGGTACCTTAGATTTCTTAGTCAGCCCAATTACCACCACAAATTGTGAAGAAGTCTTGTTCGGTTGTCTTCAAGTCTTTGTTCTCAATGGAATGTCAAGGATCCCACTATCGCCATGACAGCCATCCATTCCCTTATCCTCTTATCTACACAAGACACGCACCCTGCGATGCTCCATTAGGGGATAGCGTTCCCCTAATTTGCATTCCTACCAAGCAACACAAACAGTCGAGTCTGCATCTGTAAGTTTGATATTACAAGATCATCATCGAGGTAAGGGGAGAATCCATGACCAAAAATCTGATGTATTGTTCGACTCAAATTTTAGGGATTTCTTTGAAGGCCAGACGAGCCAGTTTGTGATGGGCTTCATTCAATGTTTACAATTAACAATTCTCTGAATTTTTTTAGTTTTTCTCCCATAGGTTTTATCAGATTGAAACAGGGATGTATTATTTACTAATTTTTGCGATGCTTGTGTGTTCAAAGCTTGCAGAGAGTTGAGTATTATCAGTGTTTTGTGTTCTACATTTGACTGGATTTTTGTTTTGTACAAGGAAAGAAGATGGCAGTAGCAGCAGCTGCTACATCGGCTCTAACTGTTGCCTCAACCATTTCGGCTTACAGTCATGGAATTTCATCCAAGCCAAAGATGAACAAAGTGTCCTATATAAGAGGCCTGAAATCATATGCAGGCCTCAAACCAGAGAACAAAGTGATGAGTCTTGGAGTGGCCATGGACAGTGACAGGCAATTCGCTCGATTGGTGACCATGTGCAGAGCATTCAAAGCCAATTCTGGTGGTGGTCGTGGGGGAGCGCTGGCTTCAACTTGCAATGTTGCAGCAGAAATAGCGAGGATTGTGCCCATCATGAGCGCTTTGGTTCTCGTTGGCATTGCTGTTGGATTTGTCCTCCTCCGTGTAGAAGCAGCTGTTGAGGAGTCTGAGGAGTAAGTAATGAAAAAATACAGAACTTCATTTGTATGAAATAGGTAAATAGTTGTATGCGTTGTAATGTTTTTGAAAGATTGTTTGGGAAATATCTGAGATTGTATTAAAGCTTTGTTCAATGCTTTCTGCTTTAAGAGAAGGCCCTCCATGCCAAGAAATCAACAAATCTTTATGTAGACAGTTTCCTTTATAGTTGAAACTAGTTTTGTGGGTTTGGTTATTTCTAGTTCAGATTGGAAATGAGCAGAACCCACTAGCTGCTTTCAGGCTAATATAGATTTGCTTCTCCTGTCTTGGGGGCTTCAAATTTTTATGAAATTCTTATTTATAATTTTGTGCTCTGAAGTTTATATTCCTTATTCAAAGGAAAATGTGGTATATTCATTATTCAAGAGGAAAAGATGTCATTCTATATCCCTGTGAGAGTGGGAGTTATTCATCATCATCTCTTGAATAGGTGTATCTCTGTATATCTACGCATTACATTGGACGTACAAAATATGGGCACTAGCACAGATTCATCTAAACCTGTGTTTGATATGAGCTGTATATCTCAAGTTCAAACAAATGGCCTATGTATCAAATATTGGAACTCTATATATGCAACTTCAAGGTACATATCCAACATAGGTTTAGGTGGGTCAATGCTAGTTACCAGACTTTTTGCGTGGATATTAGAATTGTGGTTCGTGGATTATTACACAGTAAGTTTGAAGAAATATAATACTTTTGTCAACAGCTTGTGATAATGAAATTGTAGATCAATCCCATACTGAGAGTTTGACATAATCTGTGGAAGAAGTGTTTTATTCTAAAATAATTAGTATAGATTCATCATAATCATAGATCTTTTAAACATGGAGAGATCAGGAAAATCCAAATGTAAACCTGGTCATTTCAAAGATTCAGAGTTAAAATTAATTTATTTACATTTAAAAAAAAAAACTAAATTATTTTATTGGTGTTATGGACAGAGAAACATAAATCTCTCTCACCCAAGAGCACTTTGCTTCTCTAGGTACAATTACAGTCGCAATTCCATACAAAATTTGAGAGTAAAAACACACCATCATAAGAAATGTTATGAATATAAAGAATGGTTTCCTTATAATCGTACTATAGTTATTCTTTTGCTGATTTCAACTGGATTACCTGAGTAGCATATTAAAAGCTAATTAGAGTATAATTTTTGAATTATATATATATATATATATATATATATATATATATATTTTCACATGTGGTTCACAAACCTCTCTGGCAGAGCTGCTACGTTCACGGTAAAAAATCACAGGGGGCCACCAGAAGGGGCCGCACCCCATTCGCTCTGATTACGGAGCTAACCCGATGGGAACATCAGGTGAGGCCCTTATATAGCAATGTATAGTCACCTGGGGATTTGACCCCGAGACCTTCTACTCACAACTTACAGCACTCAACCACTTGAGTTAACCCAACGAGCATATATGGAACTTTCTATATGAAAAGCCCATTCTTCTGTTCACAGTTTTGCAAGTGTTTTGTGAAGCTTGTCAGTGAAACATAACTTGTAATGATCCCTATTGTCCATTGGGGAAAGCATTACATATTCAGTGTTCTAAGCAGTTTTGTAAAACTTGTCAATGAAAAGTAACTTGTCCTGATTCTGTTGTCCATTGGGGAAAGCATTACATATTCACTGTTCAGTGTTTTAAGCAAGTTTAACGGGCAAACCTTATTAAGCCCTTTCTCTTTCATTCATCCAATCCTGCGAGTTTTAAAATGATTGAAGGCAGTTGTATGCACTATAATGGAACATACAGTTAGGCAGTTGTATATATAGATTTGTTTGTAAGACGAGATTTCAGAAGTTATTGAATCTAAAAGGTAAAACAATGGTTTTGTAGGGCAAACTTGGAATGTGTGCACAGTTCCCTTAAGAAATCAAAATGAGATGCTTTAAAATAAATATATAATTGCAACAAAATAATTACAATGAAAAGGGTGTTTTAACTTTCAACTTTGGAAGTAAGGATTTGCTTGGATAAGCAAGAAATCCTCCTTCAACTTCAGTGTATAAAAGTCTGTTTGTGAACTGTATCAGGTGGTAGGGGTGAAATCATGAGATATTACTTCAGTGCATAAAAGTCTGTTTGTGAACTGTATCAGGTGGTAGGGGTGAAATCATGAGATATTAGATAGTTTTACATTTTGTTTATTCAAATTGCCTATTATTAAAACCACATATTTTCCTAAAGTAATGAAAAGAACTAAAACAAAACAAGAAGTACTAGATAAATTTGCATGGAACACAGGGATGTGATATTCGAAGTATCACTGATATCTCACTGCTAGCGTTTTATTTATTTAATTGTTATTCTATTTATTTTTATAACGGAAATGGGTACTTTTTGTATGAAAGAAAGGGAGCCTGTGGCCTAACTGCGCAGCTGTTTAATACAAAGAAAGGGAAGTAAATCAGTCAAAATTTCCCAAAAGCTACTGCTGTTCAGCATTCTCAAGATTCTAATACTATTGTTTATATTGCTTGTATAAAGCCTTACATACTGTCACAATAGAAAAATATCTTTAAAAAACATAAACAAGTTCCAAGTATTTTTGCCACCATACCCGTTATGGGATTTTTTCTTCCTTCTTGCTGTAGATGAGAGAAATGAAGGGTCTAATTTTCAAGCTTGCTCTGACTGCTGTTGCATTCTGTTCTCTTCCATAGTTATCACTTGGTGCTGTCCTGGAGAAACCACCGAGAGAATTGAGGATGGATAATTTCTCATCTCTTCAAATCCAGGTCTTTGCTCTAATTCTAATTTGTCCCCAATTTTCTCAAGTTTCTCTGTGTTACTTTCTTCCCCATTTCTAAAAGGACCAACTTGCCGTTATGCTTCTCTAACTAAGCTTTCATCCTAAACATTTACCTTCTCATTGCTTTTAAATTCCTGGCGTAATTTTGTTCCTAGTCCTTGCTCCAGATCTCCCATCTCCTCGTAGCCAGAGCAATACTCTCTTGATTGTCATCACAATGTCTTTTGCAATGACAGATTGACCTATGAAGATCTAAGGGCTCACAAAAGCACAACAATTAGGGTGTCCATGAGGGTTGACCATCACTTTAGCTAGAATCCCCTTTGCCGAAACATAATGCCTGAGTGCCAATGGGAAAACTTGAGAGAAATCGAAACCGGCTCCTTTTTCCTGAGGTTAAATGGTTAAACACCCCAAGAGATAAAAATCATTCTAGATATCCTATGCCACATGTTTAATTGATTCCTACCGTGGAATGGAAGGAGAGGAGTCCAAAAGATATGCTATAAACTCAACAGAGCATTCAACTAGTATAGATCCATCTTAACTCCAGATCTACCAAGCACCTTAAGGGATTTGATCCCTTTCGATACTTGGTAGATCTGGAGTTAAGATGGATCTATATTGGTTTAATATGTAATTATCTCGTATTTGCTCAAATCTCTTGTATATAACCCTTGGTCTAATCATGGCTAAACTCCCACATTGCATAGCAAAAAGTATCCAAGTTTAATTACACTTTTACCTCATATTGGTTTTGAACTTTAGCTTAGGGTCGACATTGTAAAAATTTTATTTACTTAATATTTTATTATTTTATTAAAGTGCCCCGTGTCATTGACTCTAGGTTAGGGACAAAATCGGAAAATTTTTATTCACTTAATATTTTATTATGTTATGCCAAGTGCCAACACTGGGCACCTAATTACACTTTTCCCTCATATTGGTTTTGAACTCTAACTCAGGGCCGACATTGCAAAATTTGTATTTACTTAATATTTTATTATTTTATTAAAGTGTTGCGTGTTAACTCTACATTGAGCACAAAATTACACTTCTCCCTCATATTGGGCTGTAGAAAGTGCCTCTCAATGCAATAACTACCACATTTTCACAGTCTGGGATTTTGATTTCACTTTTATCACTATTAAAACTTAGTTCAAAAAATATGTGCCTTTAAATAACCATAATTTAGTTTCTAAACTTGCAAATTGTTAGTGAATGTAACAAAGAAGGGGATGCGACTTAAAACATGTAAATTTTCTCGTGGATGTTTACCACAATGCTTAGGAATGTCCAACCACTTGTTTAGTGTATATTTCTATTTCAATGTTGTTTTTCAAACACTTTGAGGTCAATTAAAACTTGTGGTGAAAACCTTGACTCCCTTCAAACTGTATATAAATTATTCAATGCATGAGATGGGTACATATTCTTGGTTGTAATCTTATTGAAAGAACATCAATCAATGCAAAGAAACTCAATACAAGATTTCTTCAAAATAAGAATAATGGGGCTTCTGGAAGGAGAAGTGCTTAGCATGATGTGTCCCTTATGCAAGAGTTCTTCTATTTGGTATTGAAGCTCCACGAGCTAAATCGATATGATGTTGGACCAAATAGTATAAGGTGCTCCCATGGGGCCCTTGAAAATATTACTGCATTCATTTGAAAGCGTGTTGAGGTACTTCTATTGCATAAGACTCACACAATGAAGGATACTAGCTACATGGGCATGATGTGAAAGATGATACTACACTCTATCAACAACTTGTCAATAGCCTTGTTTATTTAACTCACAATCGACCTGATATTTATTGTTCAACAAAACAGGGTAATTCCACACAAGTCAAGCACCTTAAGAAACCAATCACACACACATATCAAATATCGACACACAGTAAAGTTGAATTGCAGTTATGTGGCCTTCGAAATACCAACTTGCCAAATTCCAAGTGTAATGTCCCCATTCCAATAATTTCATAGTAAGACAATCCCATCAATCCTACTAGTTTCCTAGGTTGGATGGGCACATGTGGAATGGTAATAAGGAAGCAAATAAATGATGTTTAGACATTAGAAGGGTTCAAGTATTTAATAAATATAGTGAATAAAGAAATTCAAGAGAAATCATAGGTGACAAATGGTTTTGGAGACATATGGAGGATGTGGGACCCACACTAGCTTGATTTTTCATAATACATGGTATCTCTCTTTTGCAAATTCGAATTAATGGGAATGTGAACACTCTTGGGTGAGTTGGTAACTCATAACATATTAGGTCGAATTGGGAAGGATTGGTAACCTCCATGGAAGATAAAGAGTCAAAGTGGAAGTTTGTGGACACTTGGGCTAGATTCCCTAGCCCCTATGACACCAATGATGGAGCATCTATGACAACTATGACAAATTGCAGACCTGACCTCTGACATCTGACCACTATGACATGTCAGCCCCAAAAATAGGCTCAAGGAACTCGAATTTGGGAGTTGGAGAAGCCAAAGAGACTTAAAATCGAATTTGGGAGAAGATGGAAGGTTGGAACTAGGAGACAAGTGGCAAATGTGGAATAATTCCTAAATGGAAATCTATTGAATCTATTGAGAGGATTTCGACCCTTAGAAGGCTAATGTTGGTTATAAAATGTAGAAATGAAGTATGAGAATGGCTTTTGATGATTTGAGAAAAATTGCATTTGTGAAGAGAGAGCTAGTGGATGACTAGTTTCTTGCCTTAGCCAATTTCGAGGGTGAAAGATTCCCATCCAAGTTGGTGTTTGGAGAGGCCACTCAGGTCTTTCATGGTGCTTTAGTGGAGTTTGTATTTGCAGGTAGCAGCTACAGGAAGTTTCATGGTTTGGTTTAGTGCAGCACTTTCTCTCCACCGTTTCCAGTTTTGAAGGCATATTCATGCTCCTTGAGGGAGGGCGTTTTTGGTGAGCACTTGTGCTTCTTGAGAGAGCTTCTCATTATATATTTATGATTGTAATAGCTTTATATCCTCTGTTATTCACATTCAGAAAGTCTCAGGTCGAAATACCCACTGGTTGTATGCAAAACTATTGATTAATGAGCAAACAATGTCCATTTCCCCAATGCATTGATGTATGACACTATAATGTTGATTATTTCGAATGGATGGATGATTCTCTGATATATTTGTGATCAATATAATGCCATGGATGTCTTCTACAAGTTTCATGTACTGTACTTGAGCA
The DNA here is from genome assembly GCA_027924585.1 of Larix kaempferi. Lineage (NCBI taxonomy): Eukaryota > Viridiplantae > Streptophyta > Pinopsida > Pinales > Pinaceae > Larix > Larix kaempferi. The sequence continues at coordinate 9,658,695 of BSBM01000613.1, forward strand.
TTTGAAACATTTTTACTCAGTTTAGTTGTATTGGGAGATGAAATAGTGCCATTTCCCCAAGGGTCGAATTGAGGGTTTTTGCTGTTGAATGTGAGAGAGTTAGAACAGTAGTAAAAATCAATTAATGGTGCATATGAGACCTCAATAACATACTTAACACATTATATACCTCTGTTCATAAATTTGTGGGAGTTTGGAGGCATTTGGAAGGCCATTTTCAGTGTTACCCGGGGGGGATTTGATGCACAAATTACTAGTCAAAATTACCTATGTTGATCAGAATACAAATCAAGTCTACAGCAGTATTTGTAGGTCCATAAAACATCCTTGAACCTGATATTCAAGTCTAAATACCATTAATACACTCATACAGAAGATTTGGGAGCATTTGGATGATTTGGAGGTCAAAACAGTTAAACTAGTCAAAGGTCGAAATTGGGGAAAAAGTTGAAAAATTGGCATTTTAATAAAATTTGAAAAAGGGATATTACACCAAGGCATCAAGTGGATATTTTCCTTGCATCTAACCCATAAGTAGTCAATACTTCAATCAATAAACATGGCTAGGAAGAGAGCTAAAAGGGAATATTTGAGGCTCAAGCTTGCAAATAAAGCGGTAAGAATCATGGGAATCACAAGCTTCTTAGGGGTAGGGGAAACCCAATTCTTAGCTACGCCTTCCACAATGCCCTTGGCATCCTCACCTTTCTTTTGTAGAGGTCAATTATTGGAGGAAAACCGTCTACTCGATCGATAATTAAAAAAAGGGATAAGGAAGAGGTTGACATGATTGTGGCCATATGTTTTGCATGGAGTGGCATTCCTTTCAACATTGCCAAGAAAAATCCATTCTATCATTCCATGTTTGGATTCATTGCTATTGTTGGCATGGGGTACAAGGTGTTGGGAGTGTTATATTCTTTGCATGGAAATCGACAGTCAAAGTCTATAGTCCACTGGTTAACAAGTTGAGTGGAATTGAATTCGATAGACGGTGGAAGTCTAGTCCACTAACCAACTAGAATAGTCGGCGTCCACGAGCATAAAGTGAGAAAGAATTCGACAAACACTTGGACGACGAGAAGCTCGACTAGCAGTCAACCAAGGTTGACTTAGTCAAGTTGATTGTAACAGAATAACCAAAATTTGTTAGGAAGTTATGGATCGCCATTAATGGAGCAGTTAGTTGCAACTAACTCGGGTATCGCAAGCTAGTGTGTATTGCATCTATAAACATGATGTAATGTGAAAGGCTAAGTGTAACAGGACAATATAGTACAATACGGTACTTGTATAAGTTGAGAAAGTGTAAGTGAATTTGCGCTTGAGCTTTTGTGATCTTGTAAATCGTTGTTGTAAACACTGGTTAAGAGTGTTGTTAATAGATGAATGGTAAAGCTCACGGGTTTGTTGGTTTTTCCTTGTAAAGGGTTTTTCAAGATAATTTTTTGTGTATTATGTGACTATATGTTTTTGCCATTGTTTAATTTTTGTTTTATAAGAAGCATTATGCATACTCATTGCAATAGGTATTAGAACCCAACAGTTGGTAACGAAGCTATATTTGGCTTCAAGGGGACGCCTTTGTTGCCGAGGGTTTGACTTGTCCCGGATATGGATAATACCTAGTTTCAGTGGGAGTTTTAGAATTATTGATTCATAGTTGAGAATGGTAGGTAGTTTGAGGTTGGAAATTGAAAGTTTAATGGATAGAATATTGAGCTTTGGAATCTTAAACTGGAGGATCTCCCTATAGATCGAGAGCAATGGGTTGATGTCGACCTCAAAACCACTTTGACAAGTATGTTGAAGGAATATTGGCATAAAATCGACAGGAAAGCAAGTAAAATCCGACTTTGTTTAGTAGATTTTGTTTTGTTGAATATCTTCGAAGAAGACACTGCATAGAAACTATGGGAAAAGTTGGGGAACTTATACCAGTTGAAATCTATGGATAACAAGTTGTTTCTTTAGAATAAACTATACCTCCTAAAGATGAATAAGGGAGACTTGGTTAGAGAGGACCTGAATGCATTCAACATTGTGATTAGTCAGTTTCTATATGTGGATATTAAAATCACTAAGGAGGAGAAATGTATTAGTTTGATGTGTTTTTTACAGACTCATGGGATAGCCTGGTCATGGCTATTGGAAGCAATAATACCACATTGAAGATTGATGATGCAGTTGCATCTATGTTGTCAGAGGAGATGAGATGAAAGAACATGGAAGGTTTGACCCATGACACTTTCATGGTGAGAGGTCAACTGGACGATAGAAGAAAAGGAAAATCCCACAATAGAAGATTAAAGTCGAGGGGTAGATCTAAGACTGGATCTAGATCCCCTGGAGCGACGACGAGAAAATGTTGGCAATGTGGTAAATTCAGGCACTATAAGTGGGATCATTAGAAGAAATTTAGGGTCTAAAATGGGCCTTATAAGAAAACGAGTCATCACATAAGAAAACGATCCAACCATAATTTCTTGATGAGTTGGAATTCAAGAACCAATAGAAATTCAATAAAATGAATCAACCATAATGGTTCACTTGAGATATTTGTCATAAAAAAACTACTTTTTTTGTTCGTATTTTCAACATATCTCCATGTGTTTTTACTCAAATTTCGAGGAGGGGCAATCGTTGGATGAGGAATTAAATTATGCATCCAAAGAGTACCCACGCTGCATACTTTTGACGGACCCCGCTGCACCAAAAACAAGAATTACTTGAAAAACGTGATGGTCATCATCACATCATCATCAACATCATCATGGTCATCATCACATCATCATCATCATCATCATCATCATCATCACGTTTTTTAGGTAATTCTTGTTTTTGGTGCAGCGGGGTCCATCAAAAGTATGCAGCGTGGGTACTCGTTGGATGCGTAATTTAATTCCTCATCCAACAATTGCCCCCCCTCAAAATTTGAGTAAAAACACAGGGAGATATGTTGAAAATACGAACAAAAAAGTAGTTTTTTTCTTTCTTCCTCCAAAATTAATAAATATTATTTTATTATTTTAACTATTATTTCATTATTTAACTATTATTTTATTATTTTCCTTAGGAGGCCCATTTTAGATCTCAAATTTCCTCTAATTTGTAAATCAGTGAGTCGAGAAGAGAAAAGGATCTGAGGAAGGATAGTCGACTGATGGTATGCCTTTGCCAGAAGAAAAAAAGGATGTGTATTTGGCTTCGACAAGTACACAATCATATCATGACTCTTGTTTGATTGACTTCGGTGCATCATATAATATGACACCATGTAGAGAGTGGTTCTGTGAATATGAGAAATAAAATGGTGGTGGTGTTCTTCTAGGAGATGATTCACCGACTATGATTGTCGAACGAGGCAAAGTTCAACTATCATTAAAATATGGAAGGAGAGGAACTCTTCCAAGAGTGTTGCATATCCCAAGTTTGGTTCGAAAATTGATATCTAACAGTAATATGGGGATTCCGGAATGCAGGTGTGGAGTTTGTATTTGATAAAGATACGTGTAATATTGTGGGAGAAGTGATGGTATTGATGAGAGGAGTCTGGACTGGAACATTGTACAAGCTATTGGAAAGAACAAACACCAATGAATGTGCAAAAAAAAAATTCCTAAATCCGACAATATATCCTCATGCCTAGTTGACTCATCCATGTTGTGGCGTCAACGGATTGGAGATATTGGTGAGAAAGGTATTTGTGTTATGCACAATAAAGGTATGGTCGAAGGTATCCCTAACTATTTTGAAGTAGACTTCTGTGAACATTGCATTTATGGTAAAGAGAGTTGTGTAAGTTCCCCATCTAGGACCACAAGGGCTAAGGAAATACTGGAGTTAACACAAAGTGATGTGTTTGGACATATATCAGTCCCATCACTAGGGGGATCTCAATATTGTTAATTTTTCAGAATTTACTTCAATCTGATCTAGGATTTTAACTGAGAGAACAACATGTACAACATATCTACAGCATATCAATCATGGACACAATAATGCAAGCACACAAGAGACACAGAGTTTACTTGGGGAAAACCATAAAGGTGAAAAACCCCAATAACTTCCTCAAAGATAGATAGAGTAATGATACAACCCAAGCATAAGAGATTAACATCTCCTAGCAGCAGCTTCTCCTCCTCCACAAGTGCGCCACTCTCACAAGTGTGTGAGAGATAATAGAATGATGAAATAGAGTGCCTCCCGCACTCTATTTATACTTGACTTGACTTGCCTAATAACCTTTACTAGGTCGGCCTTAACTTAACCACATAACATAATGCTGACTGGTCCGACACCCAATAGGGTGGTCTAATAACCCTTTGACCCACATGGCCGACCCCAAATAGGGTGGTCTAATAACCCTTCAACCCACATGACTTATACAGGGCCGACCCCAACAAGGTGGTCTAATAACCCATCAAGTATAAGTTACGACACTTACAATATAAATGACGACACTTCCGTATAGAGGAATAATAACATCTCTATAGGAATACAAACACTTCCGTATAGAGGAATAATAACATTTCTATAGGAATACAATATACATATATGAAAGACATTCCGAAGTTACATATACATCAACACTCCCTCTTAACTAGGAAGGTATTTCTCGACACAGGTCTTCTAGCACAAGTCTTCTTCTCTGGAACATCGTCACTGGATAGTCGTCATCGTCACTACTGCTGCTATCTCAATCAATCTCTGAATCTACTTGTCATAGGAAGTTCTACAGAGCTAGTCCTTTTTCATACTGGATGTAGGCCCACCACCTGCAGGTCTTCATCATCACTGGCCATATTGTGGAATCCTCAGGACTTATTACGTGTGTCACAAAACCTCGCAAGAGCATCCCAGGCTGTTACGAGCACACGGCTCTACCTGTAGGATCTCCCAAGGCCATATTATATGTGACCTCACCACAAAATCTCGCAAGAGCATCCCAGGCTGTTACGAGCACACAGCTCTACCTATAGGATCTCCCAGGGACATATTACATGTGGTCACCACAAAACCTCGCAGAGCATCCAAAGCTGTTACGAGCACACAACTCTACCTATAGGATCTCCCAGGGCCAAATTACATGTGGTCATGGCAAAACCTCACAAGAGCATCCCAGGACTTATTACGGGCACACAGCCCAACCTATCAGATCTCCCAGGGACATATTATATGCCATAGGACAAAACCTCGAAAGAGCATCTTCCAGATATCCCAGGGCCAAATTATATGCCATAGGCAAAACCTCGAAAGACTATCTACAGATCTCCCAGGGCCAAATTATATGTCCTCCCAAAGCAAAACCTCGACAGAGCATTTTCCAGATATCCCAGGGCCAAATTACATGCCATAGGAAAAACCTCGAAAGACTATCTGCAAATCTCCCAGGGCCAAATTATATGCCTTATCTGCACAACCTGTTCCACGGCCATAGAGTATCAACCTGATACTCACTATACATCATCCTGATGTACACATAATCATCCTGATCATCATCACTGCAACATCCTGCTGCATGTCATCTGGAGAAACATCCTGAAGCTCATCATCCATGATCATCCTGATCATACTATGCATCTACCTGATGCATACCAAATATCTTCCTGATACATATCACCATACATGATCCACCTGATCATACAATGTATCCACCTGATACATAGATACATGATCCACACAATGTATCCACCTGATATATATCAACATACATGATCTACCTGATCATACACAGTATCCACCTGATACATATACAGATATATGGTCCAAGCATCCAACTTGATGCATATACAAGTACATATAAATGATCCAACTGATCATATCCGGCATCCAACATGATGCGTACATACATATACATATAAATGATCCAACTGATCATATCCAGCATCCATCATGATGCGTACATATACATATAAATGATCCAACTGATCATATCCAACATCCAACATGATGCATACATACATAAATGATCCAACTGATCATATCTAGCATCATCCTGATGCATATATAGAGCAGTAACTGAAGCATCGTCCTGATGTTCATCATCCAGCGCTTACATCCACAGCCATGTGAAGAGTCCTCTTTCCAACATGCTTGGAATGGCTTCTTTAAATGTGTCCATCACTTCTTCCTCGAAGTGTCATCAATCTGAAGAACACCAAGTCTCTCTCTGAAGTACTCGAACATCACTCTGGCTAGTGGTTTCGTCAGCACATCTACAATCTGCTCGTCCGTCGCAACATACAGGAGCTTCACTGCTCCTCTCTGCACCATATCCTTGATATAGTGATATTTGATCTCTATGTGTTTCGACCTGTCATGAAACACTGGGTTCTTAGACAACTTCACACAACTCTAGTTATCACAGAAGATACTAGTAGCATCCAACGGGAGATCAAATAACTCAGATAGTAGCTTCTGAAGCCATACTACCTCACAACTAACCGAACAGGCTGCAACATATTCTGCCTCGGCTGTACTCAGTGCTACGCAGGACTGCTTCATGCTAAACCAAGAGATCACACCTGATCCCATATTGAAGCAGCACCCAGATGTGCTTTTCCTATCTGCAGCACTGCCTACCCAATCTGAATCAACATAACCCTACAGGTTAAACTTTTGATTCGCATCATACTTGAGCCCATAATCAACTGTACCCTTCAGATACCTTAGAATATGCTTTACAGTAACCAGGTGAACACTCCTCAGATCCGTCAGGAACTGGCTCAATGTGTTCATCGCAAAGCAAATATCTGGTCTCGTGTTCGTCAGGTACATCAAGGACCCAATCATCCGATGATACATAGAGACATCAACCGGGTTAGATGAAGCATCACATAGAAGCTTCAGATTCAATGCCATAGGTGTGGCCATGGCCTTGCAGTCCATCATCCCGAACCTCTTCAGGATCTCTACTGCATACTTCCCTTGTCCAAGGAAGATTCCATCTGCACTCTGCCACACCTCCATACCTAGAAAATAGTGCATCATCCACAAGTTCTTCATCTCGAACTCGGCAGCAAGCTTCTGCTACGTGCTGGCAATCAATCTATCTTCACCTGTAATAAACAGGTCATCCATATACAAAAGTAGTATCACTGGATTGCCTTACTCAACCTTGTAGTAAAGGTTGGAATCCGTTTTACTTTTGGTAAAGCCCCCAAACTGGATAGAAAACTATCTATCCTACCATACCAAGTTCTACACATATATGACTCCCTGTCATGTGTCTCAGAACCAAGTGGCTGCTCCACATACACTTCTTCTTCAACTACACCATTCAAGAAAGCTGTCTTGAAATCCATCCGGTATATCTTCCTTTTCATCACTGCAGCCAGAGCAAGTACGAATCTAATGGAAGTGTATCTGGCTACAGGAGCAAAAGTCTCTATGCTACCACCTGCAGCATGCTTGATCTTGTAGATCCTCTTGGAAGTCACTACAGACTCCCCTTCAGGTCTTGGGACTGCATCCCAAACATCTTCATGATCGACTGGTACTCCTCGATCATGGCATTCTTCCCAGATCCTGGGAACTTCAATATCTTCAATGTTTTCAATAGATAACTTTGTTGTTGAACAAATGTTGTAGTCCTTCTTTTGTACGTGATGGTATACGATCTTTCCTACACAACAAGTTAAATTGCATGATTAGAAAACATCTCATAGTTTTCAGAACAAATTCTTACACATAAAGAAATATGTCATACAGTCATGCAATTATCTTAGCCAATGCTTCAATACAACATTTATCCATATCCCGTAACTTTCTAGATGCCTTCCAATCTCTACCAGAACATTGTTAAGAGTGTGCACAACTCCCAACATGTCAACAAAGAGGTTTCATTCTAGATAAGTAGCAATGGAATGTTGTACAGTGCCATAGGCCACTTATCCATGTATATTAGTAGTATACTGTTCATCAATGCAACTATTCTAATATGCATAATACACAACCTAATTCTAGGAACATGAATATATACATTATTGAACAATATTATTTAAACAATAAAATATGCAAGGAATGATAATTCAAATATTTATCTTTGTTTGTTTGTTGGGTTGACTCCCTCTCAGTCTTTGCTTCTTTTCTGCAACTCCATTCTGATGTGGATTGTGAGAAGTGGTCAACTCCCTCTGAATATCTGCATCCTTGCAGAAACTACTAAAGTGTGCTCCTTCTTGATCTTTGCTTCCTTGCAGGAACAACTGGAGTGTGCTCCCTCTTGATCTTTGCTTCCTGGATTACTTGTCCTTGAATTATATCCATCACTATGCATGCTTATTAGTATCATCATTGTGTTATCCTCGAGGTCTCATACATAATCACACATTCATTAGTATAATCTTAATACTATCAAAATACAATAATCTTAAACATGTATAGTCATGATCATTTCAAACACAGATAATAAACATTAGTATTCAAGGTTTCAGGGAAGTCTTCTTTTATTCATGCATATTCTTATTTGATCATAGGACTCTTCTGGTTAGTTAAATCATCAATCAAAATAAGAGACATAAAATGCATAAATCCTTGATTACTTACATTTTTAACTTTATGAATAAACATAACCAATCATACCAAGTATACTTATATAAGGGATCCTAACACAAGGTAGGATTCTAACTTGATATAGGAAAAACATACATGGATTGGTATGTTAGCTAGTTATGTCTAACATACCCACATGATGTCTTCTTGTTCTCTTCAATGACTTGTGCTAGTAACCTGCATATCTCATAGGTTAACCATTATAGAACCAAGTTATACATACCTCGTAATTAGATCTTCTAAGTGATCCATGACAATGGATGAATCTTTGTCTTCATGTCATCATGATCATATGTTCTTGAGCTAGAACATGATTTGTCTTTCTTGGTGTACCTTTCATGTTAGTGGACAACATAAATCTCATACAACACCATAATGCATTAGTACAATCATAAGTGTCAACACCCTAATCAATGAATATCTTCTATCATGCATTCATAATTTTATTAAGGTGATACGACAAGTCTAAATTTAATCAAGATTGTACTAACCGTAATAACATGAAGACAAACATACCATAAACTTAATCATGAACAAATCTTGAAACATACCTAGATAAGTCATACCTGTCGAGATTGCTTGTAATCTTCTTATGTAAGGCCTTAGCCTCATCTCCCTCTGAAACATGAACTTCTTCACTTATGCAGGTGACCAATCCATTCTCTTCTAGGATTAACCCAATCCACTTGATTTGCAGGAACTGGATCTAGAGCTGGATTAGGCTTTGTTAGAGAAACCCTAAAAATTCAAACTTTGAATTTCAAACTTCTGAAATGATAGAAATATGCGCCTTGATGAGCTGATCAAGCTGGTATACTCAGAATTTCAAAACTGCAAAGTTTTACCCCTCAAATTTTCCTTTGAAACTTTTGGATTCACTGGACATGACCCCGAACTAGGGTTTGATAAAAGCCCACCCTTCTTCCCAATCAAAAGGTTCAATCCAAAGCTTTAAGCTTCTAGTTTTCTGAGGAGCTTGCAGCCGTGGTCACAGATTTCAAAATTTCTCATTTTTGCAGAAGCCCTAATTTTCCACTTTTCCGGTCAAAGTCCCGAACTGGGGTCTGATCAAGCCCGGCCTTCTACCCAACCAAAAATTCTGATCTTGGTCTCTAAATTTCGATTTTGATGAGTAGCATTCAGCCGTAGTCTCCGATTACAAAAATTCCAACTTTCTCTGAAACCCTAAATTCCGGAAGCCATGAATGAAGGTGCTCAAAAATAATTTTGTTTTGACAGAAATATGTACCTGATTGTTTTTGGTGTAACTCCGAACTTTTCAATCCCCAAGGTCTGAAAAATTTTCCTGTGATATCCCGACCTGTCATCTTTCCAACCCCACAGGTTTGACCTCAAATGGATTCTCTGAGAGAGAGTTATGCCAAGTGTTGCAACATGAATTGTTTATGGGATAAAACAGGAGAGCGAACTTGTACGGCGTGCCACGTGTCACTGGTTCAATTTCAGCCTCTGAAAAAGTTGCCTGAGAAAATACAGTCCGTGCACTACCTATCTCTTTTTACGAAATTTCATTTGGAGCTTCCTAGCCCAAGTTATGACCTTTTTTCCTAGGTCACCTGTTTATGACTGAGATCTGGAAGAGGAAGAAACCCTATATTGTACAGATCATAAATCACAAAGTACAACGAATTATAGGTTGTCCTTTGGACACAAAGTACATGGGGATCTTAGCTTTTCCCTGTACGATTTTCAGACCCTGAAACCTCGCCGAAATTTATTTATAGCGAAAGTGCTGCGATGACTAGTTTTTGCTATATCAAGCTCTAACATTGCAAGTGCAACAAGTGTCATACATGCCATAACATGCCTTCTTTCAGGTTAGCTTTGATACCATGTTAATTTTTCAGAATTTACTACAATCTGATCTAGGATCTTAATTGAGAGAACAACATGTACAGCATATCTACAACATATCAATCATGGACACAATAATGCAAGCACACAAGAGACATACAGTTTACTTGGGGAAAACCATAAAGGTGAAAAACCCCAATAACTTCCTTAGAGATAGATAGACTAATGATACAACCCAAGCATAAGAGATAGACATCTCCTAGCAACAGCTTCTCCTCCTCCACAAGTGCGCCACTCTCACGAGAGTGTGAGAGAGAATAGAATGATGAAATAGAGTGCCTCCCGCACTCTATTTATACTTGACTTGACTTGCCTAATAACCTTTACTAGGTCGGCCTTAACTTAACCACATAACATAATGCTGACTGGGCCGACACCCAATAGGGTGGTCTAATAACCATTTGACCCACATGGCCGACCCCCAATAGGGTGGTCTAATAACCCTTCGACCCATATGACTTATACAGGGCTGACCCCAACAAGGTGGTCTAATAACCCATCAAGTATAAGTTACGACACTTACAATATAAATGATGACACTTCCATATAGAGGAATAATAACATCTCTATAGGAATACAAACACTTCCGTATAGAGAAATAATAACATCTATAGGAATACAATATGCATATATGAAATACATTCCGAAGTTATATATACATCAACAAATATTACGTTTCTTTCATAGACGATTTCTCTAGAATGACATGGTGGTGTTTTATGAGGAAGAAATTTGACGTTTTTGAAAGGTTCCAAGAGTTCAAATCTCTCGTAGAAAATCAGGTTGGAAAAAATATCATGGGGTTGAGAACTCAAAATGAAGGAGAATGTTGCAGTAAGGTGTTCAACCAATTCTGCAAAAAAAACAGTATAGATCGACAAAATACAAATCCATACACGCCTCAACAAAATGGAGTTGCTGAAAGAATGAATAGAACACTGATGGAAAAATCAAGGAGCATGCCCAATGGTGCAAGTATCACACAAGAATTCTGGGCAGAGGTAGTCAACATGGCATGTTACTTGGTGAATAGGTTGTCATCGATGGACCTAGTTAACAAGACTCCACATGAGACATGGGATGGGAAAATTCCCTCTCTTGCACATCTCAGAGTTTTTGGGTGTGATTCCTTTGTGCATGTCCCAAAGGAGAAAATAAGCAAACTCAACATCAAGTCTGAGAAATGCATCTTCATCGGGTACAAATGGCGTGAAAGGGTATAAGCTTTGGAATCTAGTCATGTGGAAGGTATTTTATAGTAGATATGTGATCTTTATAGAATTCGTAGGTACTTCAAGGATTGAAGAGGATAAAATAGAAAAGGAACCAAAAAATCTAGAGTTTGAATGGAAAGACAAAGGTCATGATTCAGATGAGTCGACTGAATTCGACGAAGAGGTGGAACAATAGACTTCGGTCGTCAGGAGGTTCAGCCGAACAAAGCAACAAAACAAAAGGTATATTTCACCATATTTTCTCTCTGATTTTGCATTAACTACCTTCGAAGATGATCCTAGGTCAGTAAAGGAAGCAATTGACTTGAAAGAGGGTAAACTCTAGAAAAAGGCTATGGAAGAAGAAATTTAGTCCTTGCGGAAGAATGAAACATGGGATCTAGACACATTACCAAGTGGAAGGAAACCCGTTGGGAATAAGTGGGTATTTAAGAAAAAGATGAATGCAACAGGTCAGGTTGAGAAGTACAAAGCTTGATTGGTTGTGAATGGATATTCCCAAGTCGAAGGGCTTGAATTTGGTGAGACATTCTCTCATGTTGCAAAGTTAAATTCCATTAGGGTGCCATTATCTTTAGCTGCAACATTTGATCTTGAAATAGAACAAATAGATGCGAAGACAACATTTCTACATGGTAATATTGAAGAATAAGTTTATATGAAGCAACCTAAGTGTTTTACAATGAAAGGAGGGGAGGAGCTGGTCTGCAAGCTCAAGAAGTCTCTCTATGGTTTAAAGCAATTACCCAGGATGTGGTACCATAAGTTTGATATATATATCCAATAGTTGGGGTTTGTGAGAAGTCAGGATGATCATTGTGTGTATAGAAATAAAGTTGGTGACCACTTTATTTATGTAATTTTGTATGTCGACGACACATTGTTGTTCAGTAACAACATGGATCTGATTAGGAAGGTGAAACTGCAGTTTTCCTCCAAGTTCGATATGAAGGATCTTGTTGCATCTCATTTCATTCTTGGAATTGAAATAAAGAGAGATCGAGCAAGTAGAAGGATCTAGTTAAGTTAGAGTAAATATGTTGAGACAATTTTGAAACACTTCAACATGCAGGAATGCAAATTGGTTAAGGTCCCTATTTCTGTAGGACTTAAATTATCTCTTGAACAGTTTCGTAAGGCACATGAAGAAATAGAGTTCGTGGTACATTTTCCCTGCTGTGCTAGTGTTGTAAATAGTATGATGTATGCAATGATATGTACCCAACTTGATATTGCTAATTCAGTGGGAATATTGAGCAAATACATGTTGACACATGGAAAGGAGCACAGAGCCACAGTTAAGAGAGTATTCAGGTATATGCACGACACGACGTATTATGCAATCTGCTATAAAGGGAAACTTGAAATCAACAAGGAAATAATTGTACATGGTTTTGTTGACTTCGACTAGGTTGGAGATCTTGATCGCAAACAATCGACAATGAATATGTTTTCAATTTATTTGATGGGGCAGTTGATTGGATGAGTAGGAGGCAGTCGGTAATTGCACTATTGACTACTGATATTGAATACATGGCAGCCAGTCATGTGAGCAAAGAGGCGGTTTGGTTGCAGAGATTGTGTTCAGATATTGGCTTCAAACAACATGTTGTTTGGTTGGGTTGTGACAGTCAAAGTGCAATATTCCTGGAAAAGAACCCAACATATCATTCAAAGACAAAGCATATTGAAGTGCAGTACCATTTCATGAGAGATACAATGGAAAACCATAAAGTGGCTAGAAAAGGTAGACACTTTGAAGAGCATTGGAGACTCTTTGACAGAGTCTATGAGCACCGAGAAGTTTACTAGGTGTAAAGAATCAATGGGCTTGTTATCCCTGCTTAATTGAACTAAAGTTATGAATTTCCGGTTAATGCAAAGAAAACAACAAGTGGGAGAATGTTGGGTGTGTTATACTCTTTGCATGGAAATCAATGGTCAAAGTTGATAATTGACTAGTTAACTAGTCGAATGGAATTGAAGTCGACAGATGGTGGAAGTTTGGTTTATTGTCTTATTAGAACAGTTGATTGGTCGACGGGAATTCAATGAGAATAAAGAGAGAAAGAATTCAATGAATAGTTGGATGACGAGAAGCTCAACTGGCGATCAACCAAGGTTGACTCAGTCAAGTTGACTATAACAAAATAACTGAAATTTTTTAAGAAGTTATGTATCTCCATTAATGGAGTAGTTTGTTGTAACTAACTCGGGTATCACGAGCTAGTGTATATTGCATCTTTAAATATGATGTAATGTGAAAGGTTAAGTGTAATAGGACAATATAGTACTTGTATAAGTTGAGAAAGTGTAAGTGAATTCACACTTGAGTTATTGTGATGTTGTAAATCGTTGTTGTAAACACTATTTAAGAGTGTTGTTAATAGATGAGCGGTAATCTCACTGGTTTGTTGGTTTTTCCCTATAAAGGATTTTCCAAGATAAATTTATGTGTATTATGTGATTGTGTGTTCTTTCCATGTTTAATTTTTGTTTAACTATAAGAATCATTATGCATGCTCACTAGAATAGGTATTAGAACCCAAAACAAGGGCACTTCCTATAATGACCTGAGAGGGCCTCCCCTTCAAGGAGAAAGGACTAATTGCATTCAAAGATTGGTTGAGTTTAGGGAATCATAGGATATCACCAGATGGACTGTTTTGTCAAACAATTGGATAGATGGGAAGGATAGTTCCATTCTTAATTTCTTGGTTAATTTTCCCATGTGGTCATTGTTTATCAAATCCATTGATATATTTGCATACATAATTTAAAGATGCACAATTATTATGTAAATTGTTGGATGGGTTCATCTAGGAGATAAGTCCATAGTATGTTTTCAAACTCATTACAGACAATGTTTCTAATTACATTGTTGTCGGTAAGTTTCTTATGAAAAGGTATTGAACCTTGTATTTGACTCCTTGTGCTACCCATTGCATTGATTTGATGTTAAAACATGGGAAAATTTTCTTACATCAAAGAAATTGTTGATTCAACTAGGAATGTCACAATAAATATATATATTCTTACACTCATGAGGCAGTTCTTAAGGAACAAAGAGGTGTGTCCCACAATCACATATTTCACACTAGCTTTGTTTCTCTTAGTCTCTTCACAATTCTATGTTGGATTTGCAGAGGATGTTTATTTCATATGAGTGAAATGATTGTTTATATATCCCTAAAGCAAATGGGTAAACCATCACCCAACTTGTCAGACACAATTAGGGTTTTTGGATGGGTATGCAGGATTTGTGTGCCATTAGTGAACCTTTGGTAAAGGTTCTTCACTTGGTTGATGGTGACAAGCCTACAATGGGATAGTTGTATGAGGCCATGGATAGGGGCAAGGAAGTTATCCGTCGATACTATGAGGATAAGGGGAGGAGGGAGTCACCAAACGAGCCTATATATGGAGTGTGATTGGTGAGCGATGGAATAATACTCTCCATCATCCAATTCATCCAATAGGTATCTACCTCAACCCTGCATACCCTTGTGCACGTGGTTCTAGATTTGATGCTAAGGTTATTGATGGATTTTTCCAATGTGTTTAGAGTATGGTGTTTACTCCTACTAAATGATGATGTATTTCCAAACAAATGGAGATATATAAGCTAGTTTCTTGGAAATTTGGTTATGATATGGCTATCCAAGATAATACCACTACGATGCCATGTAAGATTCAAGTACAATTTGTTTCAAACTTTCAATTTTTTTCTTAACAAGAACAAGAAAAGGATTATATTATATAAAAGAGGAAATTACATACACCCCTAGGGCTGCAGTAAAGATTCAAGAGACCAAAAATCAAAGTTTCAGTGCAGTACAAAGCAACAGAGATTTCCAACTATTTAGCAGTTTTACAAAATTTGACAAAATTGGTTCTCCTACTTCTGACTATATAAATTCTTATAAACTGTCCAACCAAAATTATGCAAAAAAACATTTAAAGCCTGAAAACTAAAGGGAGAATAAATACTTAATTCCTGGAGATCTGCTTCTTATATTTCTAGCTTTGCGACCGATGCATCATGCATGGGGGAATCCTCTACGTGCTCTCCTTCACGGTTCCAGGGCTAGAGTCCATTTACATCAACCTACACTGCTTCCATTGTTTCCGTCAACTGATTGAACCGGATCTCATGGTGTTCCGCATCATTCATACTGATGTTCTGAATAACCCTGCGAAAATCCACCAGCTTCCCATTGACCCCATCTAATTTTGCACCCATAACTCGTTCCATATCTGCCACAATCCTCTTCAAATCTTCCACGTCTCTCGTCTGAACATGATATATGTTTTATGCATCCTCCAGGCGTGTTTCAAAACGCGTTAAGTCTAAACCAATCTTCTTAGATTCCTCCAAACAAGCCTTAGCCACTTCATAGATGCACTGATTCATTTTCTGAAGATCCATCATTCCTTCTTTGAGGGCATTAATCTCATGCGAGACATAATTCAAACCAACATCTTCCTCTGGGTGGCTCAGGTTCGAGCTTTTCATCCTCAAAGTACCTTTCTCCACCATCTCAATGTCTTTGATATCCTTGTTACTCTCACTGCATGCAATGTTTCCAACTTGGAGAAGTTGAGGAAATAGCA
Organism: Larix kaempferi; assembly: GCA_027924585.1. Lineage (NCBI taxonomy): Eukaryota > Viridiplantae > Streptophyta > Pinopsida > Pinales > Pinaceae > Larix > Larix kaempferi. The sequence continues at coordinate 9,674,975 of BSBM01000613.1, forward strand.
ATTGTATCTCCCATATATCTTCCCTCTGCATACTCGGAAGTGAAAACGCCATCATTCTACAGTGATTTTCGTACCAACTTCTCACCTCTTCAGCACAATAATGCATGTGCCAATTTAATGGAGAAAAGAAGGGTCCAGAACCATTCATTCCAGCGATAGTCTCAAACCTTCCATCTAGAGAAATACATACATGTCTTCGACCTCCACCTTTATGGCGCATTTTCTCAAGCTTTGAATACATTAAATGGATTTTTGAAAGTTGCAACACCACTTGAACGTGGTACGTTCTTGGTCAAGGGATAACTTCCCCTCCTGAAGGTTTGCTCCAACTTTGGCCAAGAGATCCACCTTGGCATTAATTCTTCTTTTGACGTGATAAAATTTGATGTTGGATATATTGGGGTAGTAGTAAATAATTATTTTCTGAAGGCTATTATGTGTTGCTTCACTGTGAGTTAGGTTTTTCATGGATTGAATGGCGATTCGAGAGTCACCAAAAACTATGAATTCCTTCACCTGAAGTTCATACAAGCACTCTATTCCTTGGGATAGATCCATCCACTCTGCAAAATTATCCGTTCTCTTGTCGAGATCCCAAGCATAAGTTCTAATAACTTTTCCTCCAGGATCAAAGATGACTCAAACTTTCAAATTTCAATGTCTTTCCTTTCAATATATTTATTACTTGATGGAAATATAATTTATTGTATTTTTATTCCATTTATACTGTGTAGATGTTTGGAAGACAAAATATGGTAGAAGAGCCCTAGAGTTACAATTTTTTTTCCTTTCGGGTGCTTACTAAAACTTGTAACTCTTCATGGTGTGTAGGCAACTGGAGTGTCTTTGAAAAAATACACTCCAAGTAGTGCAACAAGTTAGAGATTTTCAAACTATAATTTTATTTTTTTGTAATTTTAATTTATGCCAATGTACATCATCCTCTAATTACAAAATGGCATTCGCATAGATTAGATTTCCACTGCCTTAATGACATGGTCTATGTTTACTACAATCTCAAGCTTTGGGTGCAGGATATTATCAAAGCACCTAACACATATGCCATTTCATTAGATGTGATTGACACCACGAGTCCATGGAGGATGGAGACCAATAGGCCTATCGTGGAGGAGGACCCTAAGTGGTTGGAGCATGATGCCAATGAGTTTGAGGAGCGGTAATTAGAAGAGGATGTTTCGCTTCTAGTAGAGACATATTTGAAGGAGGATATTGAGAGTATGTTGTATCCACCACCTCCATAGAGATAAGCAACCAGGGTAGAACTCAAAATACATCCCACTTCAGCTTCCACCTTATCCCCAACACCCTCCACCTCAACCCTAACAGTTTCATAAGAACCCACCACCTAAAGATCAAGCTCAACATGTCTAGCTACTAGTTTCAAAAGAAGAGTAGTGACATTTTCCCATAGAAGGGGTAGAAGGAATTGTTGATTCCTTTGTGCATTATCCTTGTAGCATCTAGATGCCTCATGATGATTAATCTCATGAGATACATTTATTTTTGTTTTGATGGGATTTTGTATCATCCCGTTGGGACTTATGACTCAGAGGAGATATCATATCTTAATATCGATGTGTGACGTATCGCTTGGCATATTATATATTAAACTTATTTTCGTATTTATGTAGCAATTTGTTTGTTTGATGTTCTTGTTTCTTTAGATGTTTAAAATTTTGAAAAAAAAATGTTTTTTAGTTTCCCAATATTTCTCCAATATTGTCAATACCTTATATATTCCAAACCCTCAGTGACAAATTTACTGACAAGATAAATGTAACTGTTATCACACAACTTGTAGTTGCCCCTAGTGGTATCCCATCCGGGATGGTAGAGGAGATGGACAACTAAAGAGGTGACCCAAGAGATGCCATGGTTCCCAATGCAAGGTGGGAGTCACGTCAACCGAGGCACTTTTCACTTTAGATCTAGATGAATCAAGACCTAGGGGGAGACCCTATTACCAATCAAAGATGATTGGACCCAAACAAAGGTTCCTAGGAATAAGTAAATGATGAGTTACGGAAACCAATGCAAGGTTAAGTGGACCTAGAAGTTAAAGTATGGTTGATGATGGTTTGAGAGATGATTAGTGTTTCAACCAATGTATGATTTAGGCCACATGATGAGCTAAAAAGACAAGATCTAGTACCATGTATTACACAAGTGGGACCTACTTTCTTGGGATATGTGAATGGTTCAATTGGGACCTGTTATCACACAACTTGTAGTTGCCCCTAGTGGTATCCCATCCGGGACGGTAGAGGAGATGGACAACTAAAGAGGTGACCCAAGAGATGCCACAGTTCCCAATGCACGGTGGGAGTCACGTCAACCGAGGCACTCTTCACTTTAGATCTAGATAAATCAAGACCTAGGGGGAGATCCTATAACCAATCAAAGATGATTGGACTCAAACAAAGGTTCCTAGGGATGAGTAAATGGTAAGTTACGAAAACCAATGCAAGGTATAGTGGACCTAGAAATTAAAGTATGGTTGAAGGTGGTTTGAGAAATGATTAGTGTTTCAACCAATGTATGATTTAGTCCACATGATTAGTTATGATGACAAGATATAGTACCATATGGTACACAAGTGGGTCTTACCTTCTTGGGATATGTGAAATGGCTTAAAGTGGACCCACAAGGTGAAATTAAGGGATGAAATTGGCACTAGAGGATATGTAATGAGTAGATCTATGGATCTAAGTTGAAATTAGAAGTACCCACTTACTGGATCTAAGGTTTGACACAATTCCCAAGGAGTGCGATTTGCTTAAGGAAGACTAGTGCCTTGTTGGATGGGTTAATGGAGTCAAAATATATGTCATAGTGTAGATCGGGACGCCTAGAGGTCAAGTCAAGTGGGCTAATTGAGATAGAATGGTTGGATCTTGCTAGATCTAGGATTTCATGAAATGACCCAAGTGAACCACAATCCCTTAAAATAGGGAATGCTATCCCCAAGGCAGATCATCACAAAATGATACTCTAGATATAGGTTTCAAGGTATGCCCATTCCAAATCCACTGACTCTCAACTACCCAGGTCCTAGAAGTGGGCAAACTCAGTCACCCAAGGAACTGCGACCTTGCTCAAGGATGGCTAAAAGGTGGATAAGGTGTGTCAAAACAAGTCCAATGGCCACCAAATTGTAGATCCAAGTAGCTTAGGCACTGATCTATATGGATCTAGAAAATCAAGCCAATCCAAGGCTTAGATCTTACTAGATCTGAGTTTTAAGGTGCCAAGTAATTCAAAAGGGGGTTTTAATCCCTTAAAATGTGGAATGATGCCCACAAGGTAGAAATCACCCAAGTAAAAGTCTAGGGGTAGGTTATCAAGTGTGTAGATTGCAAATCAAGTGGGATCTCACCTACCCACATGCTAGATCTAACCCAACAAGCCTCTCCAAGGAAGTGCGATTTGGTTCAAGAGGGCTATATTGCCTTGAAAAGTGTGTTAATTTTAACCCAATCACCACCAAACTATAGATCCAACTAGGGGTGGATGCTATAGAGGTGGGTTCTTAGGATCTTTTCAAAAGCAAGGCTAGATCTAAGTAGATCTAAGAAAAACCAAAATTAGGGTTTTGATTAATTAGGGTTTGTGACCAATGAAGAGAGAATGGATGGATAGAGGCACATACCTTGTAGATCTTACCTCAATTGCTTGTGGCCACCTTGCAAATTGATAGCATTCTCCTATGTGTATATTCAAGAGTGAGATCCAAGAGCTCCAAACAAAACGCCCTCCTCCAAGATAGCCAAATCGTCCTCCTCCTACAAGACAAGATCAAAGAAACAAGTCAAGTAAGATGATTATGAAAATGATAGAAAGATGTAATAGAAAGCATCAACTATGTCATGAAGATACAATAATGATACTCCCTGTCACAAGATCAACCCAAGAGAGAATATGTGGATCCCTCCAACAATAACCCTCAAGAAATCGCCCTCCTCTCCACCAATTCGACTTTCCTGCAAGAAAACTAGTAGAAGCACCAAAATACACAATGATACATAGAAGAGATACTGTATACTCAAGATGCAAGAGAATCCACAAGACAAGAGAGATATGCTCCACAAAGAAGTGTTCTATTCCAATATTCCAGAGCTCCAAAGGTGAGCTATACAATAGGGGGTCTCCTCCTTATATAGAATAATAAAGACCAAAACCCTATACCACTTTACAATACTGCATCAAATGAGTGGTTGAGATTAAAAGATCTCAATATACAATCAATGGCCAAGATGAACCATAATAACATAACACATGGATCACTCATAAAGTGATGACATCATAGTCTAAAATAATCATGGAGGGTGATGTCATCCACTAGAGGGGGTAAAAGTACCGAAGCCCACCTCATAATGACTAGGACATGACATAAGAAGCACATGGTGGGGCTAGGAGGCATCAATCCTTACTAGCTCATCCCCAAGGCACAATAAAATAATAAAATATGTCCAATATAATATAAATGATCAAATCTGTCCTCAAAATCTGTGACAGACAAGCAGTAAAAGACCTCCTGTGACCGCTGTGGGCCTACCCACAAGGTGAAAACTGGCTGGAAGATAGTGGGATCACCCTGGAAGACATCTGTGAAAACCAAATGCCAAAACCTTGCCTCAATTTCCCAAATCGAATTCCTTAGTGACCACTTTATCCCATTTTTCAATTGCCTCGGTAACTGTGAAAGTGCCAAAACTGCCTCCTAGGGCATCTACGCTGTCCAACTAAGCCCACCAGGCTCTCTAGAAGGGGGGGTAAATGGTAATAACAAGTGTCTGGACCACCCCCTCCTCATACAGTGCCCTAGGTGAATTGGCCTCTCTTGGCCCTTGCTGCTCAGGCTGGGAAATTAGCACCAAATCTGGTCAACAAGTGTAAAACTGCATCAATCACTGTCAGAAGTGCCCGGAACTAAAAGATAAGTGTCTCGTTGGATCCAGAAGACCCAAATCCACTAGGAATGTGTACTCATACACCATGGGTTTCCCTAATGGGCCAGCTGTAGGGTCCACCCTATATGGATAGTGTATAATCTGGTGATCTGAAGTAATAAATAAAACTACTGAACTGCATCAATCATCATCAATAGGTATATATATATGGCCCACATCATCACGGATCCCAATAATATACAACCACGGATAAATCACATCAGTAGACTAAAACATGCTTCTCTAATCATTCTCACAGCCAAGCTCAAAGTATAACATCCATTCAGTGGCATTAATCAAGTTAGCATATTCCTTTGTTATATAAAATTACTTGCACAATAGTTCAAATGACAAACTCACACATTCGACATGGTCAAACTGCTAGTGAAGGATGAAGGCTAGGAACAAGGTTAGGCCAAGGGGTTGACTTGTCTAACTTAACTCAAAAATACTTTGGACTAAGAGAAGGGGGAAGCGACAAACTCTGTGCTGGAAAAAATAACACGGGGGATGGTTGTGCCTCACAAATGGATAAGTTGTTTAGAGAGTGCTTATTCAACTTAGGCATCATGTCTACATCAAGTTGATCCAGGTTCATTAGGATCATTCAACTTTTTGGCCTACATAACCCTTCGGATCTCAGGTGTGCTGAAAAGCACAACTAGTTGCAGCTTGCATCCAGGGCATGTTTTCATATAAATATAAGGTCAACAATTGTTTAGATATAGCTTTTAAGAACCATTGCTTTTTGGACCTTTCTTATACTCTTCGAGGAGTATTTTTAGCTGTTCATCGCTCTTGCCCTTTTTAGTTTCCATGGGCGAACTTATAAGTTTCCATAAGTAGAACATGAGCTTTCAGTTTTAGCCAACACCATCTCAAGTGACTAGGGGGAGTTCGAGCCAATGCCAAACATCGGGACAACCGACCAGAATGATTTAGGCCTACAATCCAACTCACCAAAGGCAAGTTTTGTCACCAACTTAGAACCGAGACACTGAACATACAGGGATGTGGTCCAAACACAGAGGTAGAAAAATGGGGAAGTCCTCAGTATCAGAAAGTCAAATGAGACAGGTCAAGGTTTAAAGTTAAATAGGAAAGTCATGTATGGATGGAGTCAAGTGAATATGGAGCCTACACTAGCAGACAACTCGTGTCAGGAAAGACCATATCTATGTAAGGTGGAAAACCAGTGGGTTTTGTTAAATGACCTAAATGTGCAAGCAATTGTCCATTTTAAGATTTATAGTTCATTTTAAACAGTTTGCCACATCAGGAATAATATACCAATCAGATGCTGTGATCATGACTAAATCAACAAGATAATAATCCACAGTCAATGATAAAACATCTATATATCATACAACATCATCATAGTAATAAACATCATATACCATCTGAAACACTTCTGCAATACATCTCTAAGCACTGAACTGAAACTGTATGGGATAAAGGGTCACATCGGTCATCAAATCTGAACTCTCAAGGATCAGCCTTGACACAAGGTCTAACATAAGTCTGAATAATACACTGCTCTGATCATGAGTGATCACAAAATATACAATCATCATAGCCGTGCTCTGAATAATGGAAGCTCTGGAATGTGCAAATATCTGCTAAACAAGAATAGTAACCCTGCTACTATGGTGTGATAACAGGACCCACAAGGTGAAATTAAGGGATGCAATTGGTACTAGAGGATATGTAATGAGTAGATCTATGGATCTAAGTTGAAACTAGGAATACCCACATATGGGATCTAAGGTTTGACACAATTCCCAAGGAGTGCGACTTGCCTAAGGAGGACTAGTGCTTTGTTGGATGGGTTAATGGAGTCAAAAGATATGTCAAAGTGTAGATCGGGACACCTTGAAGTCAAATCAAGTGGGCTAATTGGGATAGAGTGGTTGGATTGGGTTAGATCTAGGGTTCCATGAAATGACCCAAGTGGACCACAATCCCTTAAAACAAGGAATGCTACCCCCAAGGCAGTTCGTCACAAAATGATACTCTAGATATAGGTTTCAAGGTATGCCCGTTCCTAATCCACTGAAATCTCAACTACCCATGTCCTTAAAGTGGGCAAACTCACTCACCCAAGGAAGTGCGACCTTGCTCAAGGAGGGCTAAAAGATGGAAACGGGGTATCAAATTAAGTCTAATGGACACCAAATTGTAGACCCAAGTAGTTTAGGCAATGATCTATGTGGATCTAGAGAATCAAGACAATCCAAGGGTTAGATCTTACTAGATCTGAGTTTTAAGGTGCCAAGTAGTCCAAAATGGGGTTTTAATCCCTTGAAATGTGGAATGATGCCCACAATGTGGAAATCACCAAAGTAAGAGTCTAGGAGTAGGTTATCAAGTATGTAGATTGCAAATCAAGTGGGATCTCACCTACCCATATGCTAGATCTAACCAAACAAGCCTATCGCAAGGAAGTGCGATTTGCCTCAAGAGAGCTATATTGCCTTGAAAAGTGTGTAAATTTTAACCCAATCACCACCAAACTATAGATCCAACTAGGGGTGGATGCTATAGAGGTGGGTTCTTAAGATCTTTTCAAAAGCAAGGCTAGATCTAAGTAGATCTAAGAAAAACCAAAATTGGGGTTTTGATTAATTAGGGTTTGTGACCAATGAAGATAGAATGGATGGAAAGAGACACATACCTTGTAGATCTTACCTCAATTGCTTATGGCCACCTTGCAAATTGATAGCATTCTCCTATGTGTATATTCAAGAGTGCAATTTTGATTCTCCAAACCAAATCGTCATCCTCCTACAAGAAAAGATCAAAGGAAACAAGTCAAGTAAGATGATTATGAAAATGATAGAAAGATGTAATAGAAAGCATCAACTATGTCACGAAGATACAATAATGATACTCCCTGTCACAAGATCAACCCAAGAGAGAATATGTGGATCCCTACAACAATAACCCTCAAGAAATCGCCCTCCTCTCCACCAATTCGACTTCCCTGCAAGACAAATAGTTGTAGAACCAAAACCCACAATGATACATAGAAGAGATACTGTATACTCAAGATGCAAGAGAATCCACAAGACAAGAGAGATATGCTCCACAAAGAAGTGTTCTATTCCAATACTCCAGAGCTCCAAAGGTGAGCTATACAATAGGGGGTCTCCTCCTTATATAGGATAATAAAGACCAAAACCCTATACCACTTTACAATACTACATCAAATGAGTGGTTGAGATTAAAAGATCTCAATACATGATCAATGGATAATAATGAATCATTACAATATATCACATGGATCACCCAATATAATGATAACGCCCTAACTAAATGGTACAAAGGGAGGATGACGTCATCCACTAGAGGGGTAAAAGTACAAAAATCCACCTCATAATGCCTAGGACATAACATAAGAAGCACATGGTGGCTCTAGGAGGCATCAATCCTTACTAGTTCATCCCCAAGGCACAATAAAATAATAAAATATGTCCAAGATAATATAAATGATCAAATCTGTCCTCAAAATCTGTGACAGACAAGCAGTAAAAGACCTCCTGTGATCACTGTGGGCCTACCAACATGGTGAAAACTGGCTGGAAGATAGTGGGATCACCCTGGAAGACCTCTGTGAAAACCAAGTGCCAAAACCTTGCCTCAATTTCCCAAATTGAATTTCTCGGTGACCACTTTATCCCATTTTTTTAACTGCCTCGGTAACTGTGAAAGTGCCAAAACTGCCTCCCAGGGCATCTGCGCTGTCCAACTGAGCCCACCAGGCTCTCCAGAAGGGGGGGTAAATGGTAAAAACAAGTGGCTAGACCACCCCCTCCTCATACAACGCCCCTAAGTGAACTGGCCTCTCATGGCCCTTGCTGCTCAGGCTGGGAAATCAACCCCCAAATCTGGTCAACAAGTGTAAAACTACATCAGTCACTGTCATAAGTGCCCGGAACTGAAAGATAAGTGTCTCATTGGATCCAGAAGACCCAAATACACTAGGAATGTGTACTCATACACCATGTGTTGCCCTAATGGGCCAACTGTAGGGTCCACCATATATGGACAGTGTATAATCCGATGATCTAGAGTCATAAATAAAACTGCTAAACTGCAATCAATCATCATCTGTATCCTATATTCATCATATGGCATCATCATCAAGAGTATGTGGGTCCATCAATCATCATCTATAAGCATATGTGGCCCACATCATCACGGATCCCAAGAAATTACCATAGTCAAACTAGGTTTGACTAGGTCCATATATGACCAAGGAAAAATCATATCAGTAGACTAAGTCATGTTCCTCTAATCATTCTCACAGCTTAGCTCAAAGTATAACATCCATTCAGTGGCATTAATCAAGTTAGCATATTCCTTTGTTATATGAAATTACTTGCACAATAGTTTAAATGACAAACTTACCCATTGGACATGGTCAAACTGCTAGTGAAGGGTGAAGGCTAGGAACAAGGTTGGGCCAAGGGGTTGACTTGTCTAGTTCAACTCAAAAATACTTTGGACTGGGAGAAGGGGAAAGCTACAAACTCTGTGCTAGACAAAATAACACGGGGGATGGCCGTGCCTCACAAATGGATAAGTTGTTTAGAGAGTGCTTATTCAATTTAGGCATCATGTCTACATCAAGTTGATACAAGTTCATTAGGATCATTCAATTTCATTTCATGGCCTTTTTGGCCTACATAACCCTTCAGATCTCAGGTGTGCTGATAAGCACAACTAGTTGCAGCTTGCATCTAGGTCATGTTTTCATATATATATAAGGTCAGCAATTGTTTAGATATAGCTTTTAAGAACCATTACTTTTTGGACCTTTCATATACTCTTCGAGGAGTATTTTTAGCAGTTCATCGCTCTTGCCCTTTTTAGTTTCCATGGGCGAATTTATAAGTTTCCATAAGTAGTACATGAGCTTTCAGTTTTAGCCAACAACATCTCAAGTGACTAGGGGGAGTTCGAGCCAATGCCAAACATCGCGACAATCGACCATAATGATTTAGGCCTACAATCCAAAACACCAAAGGCAAGTTTTGTCACCAACTTAGACCTGAGACACCGAACATACAGGGATGCGGTCCAAACACAAAGGTAGAAAATGGGGAAGTCCTCAGTATCAGAAAGTCAAATAAGACAGGTCAAGGTTTAAAGTCAAATAAGAAAAGTCATGTATGGATGGAGTCAAATGAGTATGGAGCCTAAACTAGCAAACAACTGGTGTCAGGAAAGACCATATCTATGTAAGGTGGTAAACCAGTGAGTTTTGTCAAACAACCTAAATGTGCAAGTAAATGTCCATTTTATAATTTATAGTTCATTTTAAAAATTCTGCCACATCAGGAATAATATACCAAGCAAATGTTGTGATCATGACTAAATTAACAAGATAATAATCCACAGTCAATGATAAATTATCCATAGATCGTATAACATCATCACAATAATAATCATCATATATCATCTGAAACACTGTTGCAATACATCTCTAAGCACTGAACTGAAATTGTATGGGATAAAGGGTCACATCAGTCATCAAATCTGAACTCTCAAGGCTCAGGCTTGACACAAGGTCTAACATAAGTCTGAATAATACACTGCTCTGATTATGAGTGATCTCAAAATATACAATCATCATAGCCAAACTTTGAATAATGGAAGCTCTGGAATGTGCAGATATCTGCTAAGCAAGAATAGTAGCCCTGCTACTATGGTGTGATAACATCTGGCTCCAGTTGGGACAAGTGCTCTAAGGGAGAGAGCGCTTGAGAACCTCAGAATCTCTGGTCTCAATCTGCTCTTCATCAATCTTCAATCCAGCATTGCACCATCCTTGCTTTCAGCTTTTATTTTGCACCTGTACCTGCACTCACAAACACTAGAATATCTCATGGAGCATGTGTGGGAAAAATATAAAATAAAACTGAAACTGAAATCTACTCTAAAACATAAACTGAAATGCATAAAAGAAAAATTTAAACTAACATGGCATATATCATTTATTCATCATTCATTATTATTATTATTATTTTTTACTGTGCAGGAGGACAAGAAAAAAAATTTTAAGCAGGCAATCTCACTTGCACAGGCAGCCAAAAATGTAAACAGAAATTAAAAATTCTTTAATGCATGCAGGAGAAGAGACAAGTTTAGGAAGGAGCAAGGCTCAACTCAATCAAAAACAAAAACAAGCAGACACTCCAAAAAGAAAAGGGGGCAATACTCAGCACACAGAAAAAGAGAAAGAGACACAAATCCTACTGCTCAAGTGAGCTTATTCAAAACCTACCTACCCTACTCTAACCAGTTAGCACAAATGTTAGGTAAAATCATAAATCCAATGCAACTATTCATCAAATAGGTTAATGATTCTTATTTGATTTTTGTTGATGAAGCAAGTCAAGATTGGATTAAGGAGTACTGAGTTTGTAAGCACAATCTTCCTGACTTGTTCATCAATTGAAGAAGGATTTGAATGGTGCAAAATGAGATCAAGCCAAAGGGAATATTTGTTGAGGCCAACATTCTCCATCCAAGAATTTATAGGATCAATAAATTTATGCAAGCTAATCTTTAAAATGGATGGGGGAAAAACATAAGGTATGCGACTTAAATCATTTTCCCACAAATTACCCTCCTCATTCATTGCTCTCATATATTCAATTTGGTTTAAATGGTGATCAGTGACAAGACAAATTGGTAACAATTCATAAATTAGCAGCCTGATAAACAAGATTAACCCAACTTGCTGTTCTATAACAAAGAAAAAGTGAAATTGATTTTTATAAAGTTTCTCAATTAAGCAACAGATGGAGTAAAATGGAGATGATAGGATAATAGAATAAAATGTTACAAAATAAATCAGATGGCAACCCATAGAACAATGCCTCAGAATCTCAAAAAAAATATTCAGACACAAAACCAAGCAAAAAGATTTAAACAAATGGGAAGGGAGGGTGGATTGAAAACTTATGTTGCTTCTCACATGACCGATGAGAGCAGATCTGGAAATTTTAAATGATTGAGAGGCATTAACAATACCCTTGATTTCAGATAGAGTTTCCAAGATCATTATATGAGGACAGACTTTAATGGAACTATCCAACCCAAAATATTTAACTAACTTGCCCTGATTAATGATGGAATCAGATGGCACAGGAACACTTAAAGATTTATCATACAAAGTTGGACAATGATTTAAGCATCTGATTTGATTTTCTAACTCAATCTGACCTTGACACTATTCTTTTACTGATTTATCATTAAATTCATGCGAGGACGAATGACCACTATCTATCGATTGACCAGGGGAAAAATTTACAAGTTTATTTCTTATGTCCTGATTATTTATACAGTGATCAAGTGAAATCATCTCAAGAGGGTCTTGGCTTATGTCCTCATTTTCTTCTTCTTCAAAAAGATGATGAGAAATTAAATGATTGTTAATGATAGAATGATTAAGGAGTTCTTTTTATGAAGGATCCACAGAATCAGAAATTTCTTCAAGGTCAGAAGAGGGGCTACTCAAGGATTGATTTGAAGTGCCATTATTATCATCATGGTCCCTATCAAATTTATCCTCAACAGTACACTTATTGCTTGATGGTTCTGTTAAGAATTCTTCAACATTACAACCCCATTTATTCTTTAATAACCTAGCAAACATATCATACCCATTGATGGATCTCGGGGCTAAATTATCAAACCATAAACCGGCATTTCCACCTAATGTCTCACCCAGGGCCCGCACATAAACATCTTCATCATCAACACCCCTAACTACCATATAATCCCAAAATCATTGTAAGTGATTTTCAATTGACTCAAAATAATTTCCATAGAAACGAGGCAACCTTTCAGAGTAATTATTTGGCATAAGATGAGGTGCCCCATGAATTTCAGAAAAGTCAACAGGAGATGGCTTAGCTGGATTTCTAATAACTCTGGCCATTCTACTAGGGATTAGTTGTGGATGTATAACTGGAATACTAGAGTCATTTGACCGAATGCTTTGGTTGTAAGTCCTTGGTTGAGATTGAATTTTATTTGAATTAATTGGGTTAATATTTTTACTTGAAGAATGAAAAGAATGATGAGAGTCATATGAATTATGTACATAATCACTCCCATATTGATATGTTGACTGACTTTCATTACTTTCTTCCAACTGCCCTTATAGCGAGATAGATTCTCATATATTTCATTCATACACCTTGTCATTTGGAAGAAAACGTCTGAATTCATTTATGATTTACAAATTACAAAATTGAAATATGGGAATGGGGCCGATCCTCAGCGGAGTCATGAATTGGAGTCGCCAGGTAGATTTTTAAACTCTTCTACCAAGATGTATGTCGTTTAAAGTGTAGGGAGAGAGTGAGACAAAACAGGTATGTCGAACCAAGGTAGGCCTCTACCTTCCCCGGCAACGGCGCCAAAAATGTTATCACACAACTTGTAGTTGCCCCTAGTGGTATCCCATCCGAGATGGTAGAGGAGATGGACAACTAAAGAGGTGACCCAAGAGATGCCATGGTTCCCAATGCAAAGTGGGAGTCACGTCAACCGAGGCACTCTTCACTTTAGATCTAGATGAATCAAGACCTAGGGGGAGACCCTATTACCAATCAAAGATGATAGGATCCAAACAAACGTTCTTAGGGATAAGTAAATGATGAGTTACGGAAACCAATGCAAGGTTAAGTGGACCTAGAAGTTAAAGTATGGTTGATGATGGTTTAAGAGATGATTACTGTTTCAACCAATGTATGATTTAGGCCACATGATGAGCTAAAAAGACAAGATCTAGTACCATGTATTACACAAGTGCGACCTACTTTTTGGGGATATGTGAATGGTTCAATTGGGACCCACAAGGTGAAATTAAGGGATGCAATTGGTACTAGAGGAGATGTAATGAGTAGATCTATGGATCTAAGTTGAAACTTGGAATACCCACATATGGGATCTAAGGTTTGACACAATTCCCAAGGATTGCGACTTGCCTAAGGAGGACTAGTGCCTTGTTGGATGGGTTAATGGATTCAAAAGATATGTCAAAGTGTAGATCGGGACACCTAGAAGTCAAATCAAGTGGGCTAATTGGGATAGAGTGGTTGGATTGGGTTAGATCTAGGGTTCCATGAAATGACCCAAGTGGACCACAATCCCTTAAAACAAGGAATGCTACCCCCAAGGTAGATTGTCACAAAATGATACTCAAGATATAGGTTTCAAGGTATGCCCGTTCCAAATGCAATGAAATCTCAACTACCCACGTCCTTAAAGTGGGCAAACTCACTCACCCAAGGAAGTGTGACCTTGCTCAAGGAGGGCTAACAGATGGAAACGGGGTATTAAATTAAGTCCAATGGCCACCAAATTGTAGATCCAAGTAGTTTAGGCAATGATCTATGTGGATCTAGAGAATCAAGACAATCCAAGGGTTAGATCTTACTAGATCTGAGTTTTAATGTGCCAAGTAGTCCAAAATGGGGTTTTAATCCCTTGAAATGTGGAATGATGCCCAGAAGGTAGAAATCACCAAAGCAAGAGTCTAGGGGTAGGTTATCAAGTATGTAGATTGCAAATCAAGTGGGATCTCACCTACCCATATGCTAGATCTAACCAAACAAGCCTCTCCCAAGGAAGTGCGATTTGCCTCAAGAGAGCTATATTGCCTTGAAAAGTGTGTAAATTTTATCCCAATCACCACCAAACTATAGATCCAACTAGGGGTGGATGCTATAGAGGTGGGTTCTTAAGATCTTTTCAAAAGCAAGGCTAGATCTAAGAAAAACCAAAATTGGGGTTTTGATTAATTAGGGTTTGTGACCAATGAAGATAGAATGGATGGAAAGAGAAACATACCTTGTAGATCTTACCTCAATTGCTTATGGCCACCTTGCAAATTGATAGCATTCTCCTATGTGTATATTCAAGAGTGCAATTTTGATTCTCCAAGCCAAATCGTCCTCCTCAAGAAGCCAAATCGTCCTCCTCCTACAAGAGAAGATCAAAGGAAACAAGTCAAGTAAGATGATTATGAAAATGATAGAAAGATGTAATAGAAAGCATCAACTATGTCACGAAGATACAATAATGATACTCCCTGTCACAAGATCAACCCAAGAGAGAATATGTGGATCCCTCCAACAATAACCCTCAAGAAATCGCCCTCCTCTCCACCAATTCGACTTCCCTGCAAGATAAATAGTTGTAGAACCAAAACCCACAATGATACATAGAAGAGATACTGTATACTCAAGATGCAAGAGAATCCACAAGACAAGAGAGATATGTTGCACAAAGAAGTGTTCTATTCCAATACTCCAGAGCTCCAAAGGTGAGCTATACAATAGGGGGTCTCCTCCTTATATAGGATAATAAAGACCAAAACCCTATACCACTTTACAATACTACATCAAATGAGTGGTTGAGATTAAAAGATCTCAATACATGATCAATGGCTAATAATGAATCATAACAATATATCACATGGATCACCCAATATAATGATGATGCCCTAACTAAATGGTACAAAGTGAGGATGACGTCATCCACTAGAGGGGTAAAAGTACAAAAATCCACCTCATAATGACTAGGACATAACATAAGAAGCACATGGTGGGGCTAGGAGGAATCAATCCTTACTAGCTCATCCCCAAGGCACAATAAAATAATAAAATATGTCCAAGATAATATAAATGATCAAATCTGTCCTCAAAATCTGTGACAGACAAGTAGTAAAAGACCTCCCGTGATCGCTGTGGGCCTACCCACATGGTGAAAACTGGCTGGAAGATAGTGGGATCACCCTGGAAGACCTCTATGAAAACCAAGTTCCAAAACCTTTCCTCAATTGCCCAAATCGAATTCCTCAGTGACCACTTTATCCCATTTTTTTAACTGCCTTGGTAACTGTGAAAGTGCCAAACTGCCTCCCAGGGCATCTGCGCTGTCCAACTGAGCCCACCAGGCTCTCCAGAAGGGGGGGTAAATGGTAAAAACAAGTGGCTGGACGACCCCCTCCTCATATAGCTCCCTAGGTGAATTGGCCTCTCATGGCCCCTGCTGCTCAGGCTGGGAAATCAACCCCAAATCTGGTCAACAAGTGTAAAACTGGATCAATCACTGTCAGAAGTGCCCGGAACTGAAAGATAAGTGTCTCATTGGATCTAGAAGACCCAAATCCACTAGGAATGTGTACTCATACACCATGGGTTGCCCTAATGGGCCAGCTGTAGGGTCCACGATATATGGAGAGTGTATAATCTGATGATCTAGAGTCATAAATAAAACTAATGAACTGGAATCAATCATCCTATGTATCCTATATCCATCATATGGCATCATCATCAAGAGTATGTGGGTCCATCAATCATCATCTATAAGCTTATGTGGCCCACATCATCACGTATCCCAAGAAATGACCATAGTCAAACTAGGTTTGACTAGGTCCATATATAACCAAAGAAGAATCATATCAGTAGACTAAGACATGTTCCTCTAATCATTCTCACAGCTTAGCTCAAAGTATAACATGCATTTAGTGGCATTAATCAAGTTAGCATATTCCTTTGTTATATGAAATTACTTGCACAATAGTTTAAATGACAAACTTACCCATTGGACATGGTCAAACTGCTAGTGAAGGGTGAAGGCCAGGAACGAGGTTGGGCCAAGGGGTTGACTTGTCTAGTTCAACTCGAAAATACTTTGGACTGGGATAAGGAGAAAGCTACAAAATCTGTGCTGGACAAAATAACACGGGGGATGGCTGTGCCTCACAAATGGATAAGTTGTTTAGAGAGTGCTTATTCAATTTAGGCATCATGTCTACATCAAGTTGATCCAGGTTCATTAGGATCATTCATTTTCATTTCATGGCCTTTTTGGCCTACATAACCCTTCGGATCTCAGGTGTGCTGATAAGCACAACTAGTTGCAGCTTGCATCCAGGGCATGTTTTCATATATATATATAAGGTCAGCAATTGTTTAGATATATATTTTAAGAACCATTTCTTTTTGGACCTTTCATATACTCTTCGAGGAGTATTTTTAGCAGTTCATCGCTCTTGCCCTTTTTAGTTTCCATGGGCAAATTTATAAGTTTCCATAAGTAGTACATGAGCTTTCAGTTTTAGCCAACAACATCTCAAGTGACGAGGGGGAGTTCAAGCCAATGCCAAACATCAGGACAACCGACCAGAATGATTTAGGCCTACAATCCAACTCACCAAAGGCAAGTTTTGTCACCAACTTAGAGCCGAGACACCGAACATACAGGGATGCGGTCCAAACACAGAGGTAGAAAATGGGGAAGTCCTCAGTATCAGAAAGTCAAATAAGACAGGTCAAGGTTTAAAGTCAAATAAGGAAAGTCGTGTATGGATGGAGTCAAATGAGTATGGAGCCTAAACTAGCAAACAACTTGTGTCAGGAAAGACCATATCTATGTAAGGTGGTAAACCAGTGAGTTTTGTCAAACAACTTAAATGTGCAAGTAAATGTCCATTTTATAATTTATAGTTCATTTTAAAAAGTCTACCACATCAGGAATAATATACCAGGCAGATGCTGTGATCATGACTAAATTAACAAGATAATAATCCACAGTCAATGATAAAATATCCATAGGTCATATAACATCATCATATATCATCTGAAACACTGCTGCAATACATCTCTAAGCACTGAACTGAAACTATATGGGATAAAGGGTCACATCGGTCATCAAATCTGAACTCTCAAGGCTCAGGCTTGACACAAGGTCTAACATAAGTCTGAATAATACACTGCTCTGATCATGAGTGATCTCAAAATATACAATCATCATAGCCAAACTCTGAATAATGGAAGCTCTGGAATGTGCAGATATCTGCTAAGCAAGAATAGTAGCCCTGCTACTATGGTGTGATAACCGTAACATTGATCCATATCCCATGTATGTCTTCCAATCACAAGGAAAGTGGTCATATCATCATCTTCTTGGTAGTCATGTTGTTTATCACATAGGCTGATGAAAGCAACTACAATTTCTTCATTCTCCAAGGGTTCATCTAAAACATACATCATATTCAAATCATTAAAGGTTTCATCATCAAGTTCAAAAATTTGAAATGCAAAATGACTTACCAAAGCCTTGCCATCCTTGGAATCAATGATGATAACTATTGGAATGTCTTCAAAGGTTTCATGACAACACATCTTCAAAGTTTTCATCACAACACATCTCTTCTGGATCTAAAATCCATGTGATGAAAAATAATGATGGTCATCCTCATGAAAATCATCTTCAAGCTTCTCTTGGTCTATCTCAACATATTTTCTTTGGCATATTCAACCAAGGATGTTAATTTCTCACTCTTTTCTTTGATTTCTACCAAGAGAGAATCTGAGGGGTTTCTCTCATACACAAGCATTAGCTATTAAATTTCTCTTTATTTCGTGGCAAGCCCCAACTAGATCCTCAACCTTTCTTATTTATCATAGCTAGAATCCCAATGCTCACAAATTGCTTCGATCAAACGTACAAAATAGGATACTTCTCCTAGGATATAAGAATCAAACCAGCTTGTTGCCTCATTTTCCAAGGTACATGGAAACATTCTATTAGTTAATACTTATATTAGTAATCAAAAAAATTGATAGACATTCATAATATCAATTTTGTGGTCGGCATGAAGGAAACCCGGACCACATATTAAAAAAAAATTTAACATTTCCAGTTCTCTCTATCGAATTGAGTTTGTAAATAGTATGGAAATTAAGCTTAAACAAAGCTTCTATACTATGCGCATGTCTACTATGACCATAAAGAAAAGACTAAAATAACCTAATTTTGGTTTGCAACATAGTCTTCAAGAGAGTAGTTGGATGATATCTTCTTCTCACTAATCGTGGAGGTTCCTCTGGAGAAAATTCCATCCATGTAGTATCCTTATAAATAACATCCAACTTGCTCTCTATCCTTCTATTTTGGGCCTAGATTTTATTGTTTTGTTCAATGAATCACTGCATTGGTAAGACTAATTTGTTACGTTCCTCCTTTGTATCCAACAGAACCTTGCCCAACAAGGTTTTAATATGCCAGTATAATGATATGGTCCTAAATATTTCTTCTCTTGGAATCTATTGTTTCTAGCATCTAGGACAAAAGAGCCCATATTTTCTTGTATATCAATGTCCTGAGTGCAGTCACCCTCAATTTTTATCCATTCTTTATTATCTTGTAGCTCCCTTTGAATGAAAGTTGGGTTAGTCGAAAGCAGGTGGATTTCATGTTGACTATTTCCTTTTGGAACCAAATATCATTGGCCGAGATTTTTCCTTTGTGAGGATCTCGATCTTGAGGGCCTCTAGCCATATTTGAAGCAAGGGAGGGAAACTGAAAAGGAGTAAGGTTAATTGTAGAGGCTTGGGGTACATGTTCGAAACTGGTATCAGATGGAGATGAGGCTGGGAATATTGTCAAATAATTGTTTGTAGTAGTTCTGAGTTCGAATAGCTAAGAAAACATAGGGAAACAGGTGGGGTGGGGTCTAAACAGAGGGCTAACCAGAGATAAAACCAACCATTTACAGTGTCATGAATTATAACTACTTGAAACTGAATGAGGAATGAAGTAGAGTTCATTAAGCAGATATCAACCTATTTATAATTCTTATGCACCATCATAGTGCTAAACCCATTGATCATTGTTACCAAACCCATTAATTGTGAATTCATGTGCCTATCAGCACAATGATTTTGATTGTCCACCTCCTCACTCTACAAGATGTTTCCATAATTTCCCCTACAATCTACCGTTGGATCGGTCTGAACCCACACGTAATACCCATTTGCATGTACGGGTGAAGGATCCTATTGCAAAGTGGTATGATCATGTAATGGTCAACTAGATAGGAACGTCACTTGCAGGTTGACATCTGGCTTGCTAGATGTCCCCATGGAACGATCGAGATGCCCTTTATCTTCACGCACTAGTATTACAAACACCCGATTTGGAGTTTATTATTATTTATATTAATACAAGCTCACTTATTTAAATGAATAATACAAATATGAATAAAAATAACAGTCAATTGGGTCTATCCCATGTGGTTGTGGGATAGAGTGTTATCCTCCCCACCTGGATTCGATTCCCATAAGTGGCATGTTGAGCTCATAATGAGTATATTGTTGTAACAACTTTCTGATATGTTGTTGATTTGGCCCTGTGCCCTGAAGAATCTAGTGTTTACCCTAGGTACCATCCTCAAAATGAGGGAAAGTGCCCAAGGGTTTTCCCGGGATAATTACCTAGAAAAAAATGAATAATAATAATAAAAGCTCACTTATTATTATATAATATTTACATTATAATAATAAATAAATAATAATAGATTATCGTAGAATATGGTTGATATTCAGATGATGCTAGGTAACTATCATACAATTAGGCTAATTTTGGTTGACTATGTTTCTATGTTGTTGACAAGGGTTAATTATAGATTAATTAAATATTATGTCACATTGTGACATTATGGTTGGCTTCAACATTTTAGCACTTTGCAACTTTAATATTACTACTATAATTATTATTTGGTTGTTAAAATAATTTAAAAAACTATTATAATAGTTTTATTGTTGTGGTTATTGTTATTATTATTATAGTTATTTTTAATAATAGTAAAATTAGTTTTCTAAAATTAATTATAACAATTCAATAATATTAAGGCTAATATTCTTATACTTATTTATTTTATTATTAAAAGTATGATATATTTACAAATTAAAATACTATATATGAACAACATTAACCATATGTGATATTTAAAATAAAATAAAATAAAAATGGTTGGAAATGCATGATTATAGTTGACAATGGTTGACCATGCATGACTATGGTTGATCATGTTTGAATATTTCATTACGAACTATGGTTAACCATGTTTTACTATGGTTGTCTGTGGTTGAATGTGGTTAAACATGTCAAATTATGGTTCACCATGGGTGACCATGGGTGACCATGGTTGACTATGTTTGACTATGATAGAGTAAGTTTTACAATGGTTAGTTATGGTTTGCCCACATTTAACTATGTTTGACCATGTTTGAAAATGGTAATCGTAGTTTTCGTAGTTGACTATGGTTAATCATTATTAACCATGGATGACCAAAGTTAGTGAATAATGTGGTTATGCCGCATTATAATGTTCATCAAGGGTTATATCACCTTGACCATGGATTGTGAAGTATTAGTAGATTTGTGAATTAAAATGTAAATATCAATAATATTAAATTAAAATATTTATAGATAAATACAGGGGGGGGAGCCTGGGCGGCCAGGGCTTGGCCCAGCCGCCCTTTCTCCTCTCAGCTGTGTGTTTGTTGCAGGTTTTGGAGCTTTTCATCCGGTGGTTCAGGGGATCTTTGCTCTGGCGGCAACCTTGCGATGGAGTCGGAGATGGCCCTTTGTTTGATGACGGTGGCGGGGCAGTGCCCAGAGGGGACAGAGCAGTGCGGAGGCAGAGCCGAGCAGGGCAGAAGAGCGGCCTTTTCTTGGCAGCGACTCCCTGTGTTCTGGTGGCGGCGGCGATCTTCCTCGGAGCGGCATCGGCACTTCGGCAGGCTCCTGATATAAGGTGCCCTGGATCCCATCTCGACTCAGCACATCGCGGAGTCGATCGGGAAGCTGAGGAATGGCAAGGGAATGACGATCATGGTCTCCCACCGCGTTAAACAGATGCGCCATCGAGCAGAGAACCCCAGTCGAGCATTTAAATCGCAGAAATATTTCAGAGGATCTTATCAATAACCCTGAGCTTTTACATCGCAGAAACATTACAGGGGAGGATATGATTTAGACTGGTTCCTGCCGATCGATCCATAAGACCATTTCTCGACCAGAGCGTCCCGGCCAATCCAGGAACACGCCCTAAACCAGACTGGCCGCTTTGCCTGCTCTCGGCAGTATGGGATGGAGACGCAGATTCAAGAACCTGACGTTGCAGAGGATGATGGACGGCGTGCGGTGGAGGCATCGCAGGTCCTCGTGCGTAGGGTGTCTGGCCGTTTTCCTCATCAGTAGTTGCTGGCTGAGTTCGCCGGTTTGGGAGATCCAGAGTTTGTTGCTTGTCCACAGACTTGGATCTGCTGTTTCTTCTGCTGAGGGTTTTGGTTTGAAGACGTCTTGCTTTCTTGGTGGCCGACGGGGGTGTCTCAGGGTTCGTGTGGCTTTGCCATTGATCTTGAAACGGTGGCTCTTCAAGATCGGGCACCTGATTGGTGGTTCAGCTGATGGATCCAGTAAGATGGATCCAGCTGTTCACGATTCATCTTTGTGGTGAAGTTTTATTGGGTTTATCTTTTTTTGGTTCAGCTCTTTATAAGCTGTTGTATCTGCTAATATGGGACAGAAATATGTGAAAATGTAGGGATCCTTGTGATTCTACTACATCTGCAGAATGTAATTTTAATCATCTTTTTGAAATAAAATTACGGACTTTTTCCCAGGAAAAAAAAAAAATTAAAATATTTATCATATTTGACTATGGTTGTGTGTGTTTACATATGGTTGACCATGGTTGACTATCGTTTACCGTGTTTGATTATGTTTGACCATGGTTGACCTTAATTGATTATGTGTGACTATGGTTGAATATAATTGGATTTGGCCACTCATGGTTGACTTTTATTGATCATGGTTGACCATGTTTGATTTTCGTGAACTTTGTTTGAATATGTTTGAATTTGGTCGACTATGTTTTACTATGGTTTATTTTGTGAACCATGGTTAACTACGTTTTACCATGATTGACTAGTTATCTATTTTTATTTATCTAACTATGGTTGACTTTGGTTGAGCATAATTGACTTTGGTTTGGTCATGGTTGACCATGGTTTTCTATGTTTGATTATGCTGACCATGTTTGGCTATGGTCAGCCATGTTAAACAATGGGTGAAAATGGTTGACCATGAGTGATAATGATTCATGACCATGGTTGACTATGGTTCACTAGGGTTAATTATGGTTGACCAGGCCTAGTTATGGTTAACCATGGTTGAATTTGGTTAACCACGTTTGACTATAGTAGAATTTATTAGACTATATTTGGAAATGGTTAATTGTGGGTGTACATGGTTAAACATGATTTACCATGATAATTTATGGTTGACTATGGTGCACCATGTTTTACTATGGTTGAATTTTGTTGACCATGGTTTTCTTTGGTTGTCCATGGTTAGTTATTGTTGAGCATAGTTGACTATGTTTTCCTATATGGTTGATCATGCTTGAATTTTGTTGAGTATGATTGAATTTGGTTGACCATAATTTACTACAATTGACCATGGTTAACCATGTTAACTATGGTTGACTATGGTTATGTTGATTGCGACGTTCATCTTAGTTGATCATATGTCAAATGGATACATTCCTCAATGTTTGTGTCCAATTGTGATGACCATCAAGAGTTATGTCGCATTCAACTTTCCTAAATGGTTATGTTGGATTGTGATGTTCCCCGGTGGGATTATTGCATTAGAACGTTCATCTTGATTAATTTATGTCAAATTACTATGTCCCTTAATGGTTAGTTCACATTGCAACATCCATGAAGGGTTTTGTTGCTTTGCAACATTCCATAAGGGTTATGTTCCAAAATGGTTATGATCTATTAGTGATATTCATTTTGGTTGACTTATGCAGAACTGCTACATTCCTCGATGGATATGTCAAATTGTGATATTCATCAAGGGTTATGTCGCATTGCAACATTTATCAAGGGTCATGTCAAATTTGTGATGTTCCTTATTGGTTAAGTCACATTGTGACTTTCAACTTCATGGACTTTATTAGCAATGGTTAGCCATGCTTACTATGATTTACAATGGTTGACTATGGTTATGGTTCATTGCAATGTTCATCTTGGTTGACTTATGTCAAAATTACACAATCCTCAATGGTTAAGTTGCAATAGGACATCCATAAAGGATTATGTCACAGTTGACATTCCTCAATGGTTTTGTTGGATTTCATGTTCCCCAATTGTTTTGTCGCAATGTGATGTTCATCTTTATTTACTTATGTCAAATAAATATGTTCCTCGATGATTATGTCACAATCCAACATTCATTAATGGTGAACACCGTCAGAAATAAGCGAGCATGAACCACCATGTTTGACTGAGCTCTAGAGTTTGTGGTCAGTCTAAAACCACACATTTAGCAGAAGAATTCAGCATCTGCTAGACATTAGATGGTGTTCCCAAAAACCACCACATTTGAGATAGAACCTATGAGCCTCTGTGCCAAGTTCTAGATAGAACTTCTGAGCCTTTGTGCCAAGTTCAAGAGTTTGTGGTCAACATTAAACCACCCACGTAGTAAAAGACGTCAGCTTCTGCTTGCCCCTTTGGTTAGTGTCCATCCAAAACCATCTCTTCATAGAGCACTTTTATTTATCAGGAGATGTTAGCTTATGCTAACTTTCTTGGCAATTCAAATTTTCAAGTTGGAAATGTTCAGCAAAGGTAGCTATCCACTTCCAGTTATTCAACTCTCTTTTCTTGGACTCATATACACCCTTCATATTGAGGGGGGAATTATTGGGAACATAATCCTTGGTGTCAGGATTATCTCCCTTTTTACGTAAGGAGAAGACCAAAATTTATTTGTAAATACAAAGAGTCATTCAGGAGTCCAAGAGTCCACTTGGGAAGTTGACCGCAAGGGACACTCTCATTGTATAAATTTACATCTAATTAATGAGAAGTGTGTGCTTAGCACTTATTGTTTTCCGTCTTTATGGTTATTCATCTTGCGTATTTGGCTTGTGTTCATCCAATTTTATTATCTACCCATTAGGGAATCTAAAGTGGTATTAGAGCTCATTATGAGCCTGTGGCTTGTGATCAAACCTTCCCATTCAAATTCCCTCTGCTCCTTATCAGAACTCTGCCATATTCCATGTCTAATGCCCATAATGGTTGTACGTTACTCTTTCTCCTCCTGATATTTTCTATGTTAGAATCTCCATACTATCTATTCATTATGCGTTGCACCAGTTCTCTAGATGCAAACTCTAATATCCATGTGCTACTGCACCCCGCCATTTTTTAGTTGTTGCATATCATTTGTGAACCTTCTGCATAGAAGAGTGAGACCATTATCCAGAATCCCATGGTGAAATCTCTGTAGTGAAGCATTGGTGAAAGAGATGCTCTCCATCACATGGAGATCACTCCAAATGAAGACTGGTGGCTAGATTTTCCTAATGAGTTTTGAGATATATGTGAAGGCCCCAAAACATATAACTTTGAAACTTGAGGTTGTGGAGATAACGGAAGCACCCCAACTACTGAAGCGGTCACAGTATTTTCCAAAGACAACCTTGGAGCTATGATAGTGCAAGAATTATTATGTTGATTACCTAGTGGTTGTCCAGAACTCTTTGTGCTTGTAGAAAATGAACCCTGATATGGGGAAATTGCAGCTATGGGAATTGATGGTGCTCTTCCAGTCATTTTCCACTGCTGAGACTCTTGTCCCTACTTACAATTCTGGCCTAGAAAAGGTGGAGATGCTTGCAATTTCATATTGGAATATACTCCAGTTCGATCGCCATAAATGGAAAAGTGGTCTATACTAAAGCTATTGGTGGTAGTACAATTTGCTTAGTCCTAGATTTTGCATGACCCACTATCGGCCTTGCACTTTGAATACTCTGTTGGGAGGAAGTTGGCTGAAGATTGTTATTTACATGTAGACTTCTGGCATTGAGAACCATAATGAAGACTCCACGATTTTGCAGCTGAAATTTTGAAGTTGAAGTTTGGACTGTGTGTTTTGTGAAGAGTTTTCAACCAGTATTAATCCATAGCGACGGCTCTCCTTTCCACCACAGCCTGGAACTAGTGAATTTTTTTCATTTGTGTTGGGAACTGTGCGATGAAAATTCACTATTCTCTGAAAGAGTTGTGCATTTCATATATATGAGAATCCTCTTTGTGTGAGGGTCTTTGATTCCACTTTCATATTGAACATAAACGTGGTATATCAATTAATATCACACTGTGGAGGATCGAGACAACTAAAAACTCTTGCACATTTTTTTGAAGCATGTAGAAGAGCGTTGGTGCTTGTGTGAAGAGCGTGGGTGCATGCTCACTTGAAAGAAGAGCATTGGTGCTTGCTCGCTTTATCTCTTGGAGATCCCTTGGAGATAATGTGAAGAATATCCAAACCTATTGAATCCCCAATGAAATCCCATGGATAGACTCTAATTTTTTATCATGGAGTTATGACCTCCATTTGCTAGTAGGTCGTAGTTGTTGTGAAGTCTGTGCTAGGTGGAAGAAAGTGTGAGTTACATTGTGGAGTTGGAAATTATGTGTGGATTTGAACCCTAATTTTGACTTGCATTAAATTTAAAAGTTTTGTGGATATGCGCCTCTCTCCATCTGATGTGTAGTGTAAGCCTTGACAACTAGTGATGCTATGATGACAACCCTATGATGATGAAATCCATCATTGGTGAAAGCATTGGTGAAGGATCCTTAGAGAGTTGTGGCCTTTCTCTCTATGCATTGATGATCATTGGTCTCTCTGAAGACTGTAGAAAATTATTGCAAAGACTATAGTAATCCACCAATGCATTGAAGGCCCTCCACCGTGGGATCTTTCCAAGTGTTGCGTGTGGGATTTATCACTGGTATTTCTCTCGTGTTCACCATATTTTTTGGCACTTCACCATGGAAAGTAACCTACAAAACAAGAGGGATAACAACTCATATCTGATAGAAGACTCACATGGATGAGTTGCAACCTCTCCTCCACATTGATATGCACTGCGATCTCTCTCCTTTCAGCGTGAAATGCCATTAATGTTGTGCTAAGGGGAATTCACACCTATCCTAACCAAGTGGTGTCCTCCCAAAGTATGAGGACCATTTTGAGACATGGAGACATTGAATGGGCTGCAGAGTGTCGAATCACCTCCCCCAAACCAAGCATAAAGGTTTCAGAACATCCGGAGGAGATAAGGAAACTATTTCACAAGTATGAAAAGGTTTTTGGAGAACCCCCCATGGAAGGCCACCTAATAGGGGAGTTGAACATGCCATTGTAATGGAGGCAGGAACTCAACCTATCCAAATGCACCCATATAGACACCCAAAAAGGTTCAAGGATGAGATTGAGAAGGATATCAAAGAACTTTTGGAGTTGGGACTCACAAGTCCAAGTTCAAGTCCCTATGCTTCATCGATTGTCTTGGTGAAGAAAAAAGATGGAACCTTGAGAATGTGCATTGATTTCAGAGCTCTAAACAAGAAGACAGTGAAGAATAGATATCCCATTCCCTAGATAGATGAGCTCATGGATGAACTATTTGGAGAAAATTTATTTCAAAGATTGATCTTCGATCTCGTTACCATCATATTCGAATGAAGGAGGAAGATGTGCAAAAGACTGCTTTTAGGTGCCATTATGGTCATTTTGAATTCCTTGTCGTGCCTTTTGGTTTGACAAATGCTCCTGCAACCTTCCAGTCATGCACGGAAAAAATATTTTGCAAGCAGCTTCGTAAGGTTTTTTTGGTTTTCTTTGATGATATTTTGATTTATTGTAAGACATGGGAGGAGCATTTGCATCATTTAGAACTTGTATTGAAAATATTGCATGAACAATCTATGTTTGCTAAGTTGTCCAAGTGTGAGTTTGGGTTGACATAAATTATGTACCTTGGGCACATTATTGGGAAAGATGGTGTAAAGGTGCACTTGGAGAAAATAAGGGTCATTCTTGATTGGCCACCACCCAAGAACATCACTGAATTGATGGGGGTTTATTGGGATCTGCACTTACTATAGAAAAATTGTGAAAGGGTTCTCCCAACTAACAACTCCCCTCACTGACATGACTAAGAAGGATGCTTTCAAATGGAATAAAGATGCAAAAAAGGCATTCCAAAGAATGAAAGAGGTAATGAGTAGTTGTCCAATACTTGCATTACCATATTTTTCTAAACCATTTGTCTTGGAATGTGATGCATCAGGGGAAGGCATTGGAGCAATTTTAAAGAAAAATCAACACCCCGCAGATTTTGAAAGTAGGAAGATACAACCACATGAAAGAATCTACTCCATATATGACAAGGAAATGTTGGCCATCATGCATGCTTTAGTCAAGTTTAGACAATATCTAGTGGGGAAAAAATTTGTGGTCAAAACTGATCGCAATAGCTTGAAGCATTTTCTTACACAAAAAGATCTCAATGAAAGGAAACAAAAATGGGTGAGTAAGATTCAATCCTTTGATTTTGACATTAAATATGTTAAAGGGAAGAATGACGTTGTAGCATATGCATTTTCCAGGAGACCCTCACTCTCTCTTATGGACATTTCAGAGGATTGGAAAGCAATACTAACAATAGAGTATGCCAAAGATAAATTTGCTTGTGAAATTTTAGATGGGGCCAATGGTGATGATAGATATAAAGTTTTGAATGGCATAATCGACTATAAAGATCAAATCTATTTAGTTTCTTGTTCGAATTTGAAGCAAAATATCTTGGATGCAGCTCATGATTCTCCCTTAGTGGGCCATCATTGTTTCTTTAAAACATATAGGCAGCTGAGAGAAAGATTTTTTTGGAAAGGATTGAAGGGTAATGTTCTAAAGTATGTAAATGAATGCAAGATATGTTAGCAAAACAAATTTGAGCACAACTATCATGTTGATCTCCTACACCCCTTGCCTATTCTAGAACAAAAGTGGGAAAGCATCTCCATGGATTTCATCACAAGTTTTCCCAAGGCACTTGGTAAGGACTGTATTTTTGTTGGGGTGGATAGACTCACCAAATTTGCTCATTTCTTTGCTATTACCTCATCTTTTACTGCTGCACAAGTGACTGAGCTATTCTTTAGATATGTTTTCAGATTGCATGGAATCCCAAAAAACATTGGTAGTGACAGGGATAGAAGGTTTATGAGTGCATTTTGGCAAGAAATTTTCAAGTTGGTGGGAAAACAATTGACTCCTAGCACAAGCTATCATCCAAAAACTGATGGTCAAACAAAAATGGTGAACCAATGGTTGGAGGGATACTTGAGAAACTATGATAGTGGGCAGCAAAAGGCATGGGTTAAATGGCTACATTTGGGTGAGTTCTGCTACAACACTACCTTTCATATGTCCATTGGAATGTCTCCTTTCAAAGCACTATATGGTTATGAAGCACCTACTTTTGTTGATCACATTTTTGGTGATAGTATATCTCCAAAAGCTAAGGATTGGATTGAGGAAAGTCAAGAAATTTTGAAGGTTTTAAAAGACAATTTGCAGGTTTCCCAAAATCAACAAAAAAAATATCCAAGTCAGATAGGAAAGGGAGAAATTTTCAAGTGAATGATTTGGTCTATTTGAGGTTACAACCCTACAAACAAACCACTTTGAAGGGAAAGGGTTCAAAAAAGTTAAATCGCAGGTTTTATGGCCCATACAAAATAATTCAAAAAATTGGGGAGGTAGCTTATGAAGTGGAGCTTCCGGAAGGGAGTAAAATCCATAATGTGTTTCATGTTTCATGTCTTAAAAGGGTGGTAGGGAAGAAAATTTCAGTTTCAGAAACAATTCCTCCAATGGGTGATGAAGGCCAACTCATACTCATTCGAGAAAAAAAATTGAAGGTAAGGGAAAGGAAATTAAGGAACAAGACCATAAGAGAATATTTGGTGCAACGGAAGGATTTACCAAGTGAGGATGCCACTTGGGAAAATGAACAAATTTTGCAGCATCCAGGTTTGGAATTTCTTGGGGACAAGCAATCTTGGGTGGGGAGGACTGTAATGTCCCCAGCCAAATAAATTATCATGGAGGAAAAATTCCACTAACCTACTAGTTCCCTTGGTTGGGGTGGAAGCATTAAAATTTGAAATAAGGGATCTACAAGACCCAAAATGACCTTAGACTTACAAATTCACATTAAATGCACCAAATAAACAATAATAAAAAGAAAATAAGATGGCATTGGATCATCAAGGCGCATAAGAGGTTGTGGGACCCACATGTGGCAAGATTTCCCACTACACTTGGCATCATTCTCACACAAATTCAAGTTCAAGGTGGAGGGTAACGTAATTGGGGTAGATGAAGAGGAAATATTCATGGAAAAAATAAAGGAGACTCGACTTGGAGTGGAAGAGTAACTCCCAATGAAGAGGAAGAGGCATAAAAGACAAATTGTAACACTTGTAACAAGATTCCATGACATCCATGACAACAATAATGAAGGAATCTATGACAAATATGACAAATTCAGACCTGATGGCAGACCTATGAAAAAGATGACATATCAGGGCTAAAAATAGCCATGAATAGGGTGCATAGATGGAGTTATGGTCAGCCAAGATTCCCAATTTGAATTGGGGAAAGAGGAGTGCAAGAATGAGGAGGAAAAGTGTCTCATGAAGGAATCAAGCACTACCTCGAGTTGGGTGAGTATCTTGGAGGGAAATTTGAGCTCATGGAGGGAAGGAGTCCACATGAATTTAATAAAATGGGAGGATGAGGAAGGAGAGCAACTTTTGGATCATTTTTGTTTTGCACTCTTGGAGAGCTTAGCTTGTCCATGCACAGTGGATGTTTACCTTCCCTGCCATAGAACCAATTCCGAAGGTGAAATATCCATGTCCAAGTTGGTTGTTGGAGAGGCCATTTATACCTCTTATCAGAGCTTAAAGCAAGTTTTTTTTGCAGGTTAAAGTCCCTCTACAGTTCGACTCATCTCATAGTTCTTCTTCTACTATCTCTTCTTTCATTCTCTTCTCAATGCTTATGTTCTAGTGTTGATGGCGCACTAATGGATGCATAAAACTTGATGAGAGTGTCTTTGTGAATACATTGATGTAATATATTATTTATGGCACTATGTTGAGCTGCATATCTGAGACATAGCTCGAAACCTCATATGTATCATATATAAATTCCAAACAAACATCTCATTCGAGCTATCAGATTTGCATCACATTTTCTCTATGTTTTTGCAGCTTATTGAGCATCCTATGATGTACTGTAGATGACCAATTTATTTGATGCAAGCCCATTAGGAATTTGAGCAAATTTTAGGTAACAATTTCCATGTCTATTGTTTACATTTTCCAAGCAATGTTTACGTGTTACAACTTTCTGTTTTATGGGTGCAATAGCAAGTTATAGATCATGATAAATGATACATTTTGGTTACCATTGAATTCCTTTATCCAATCCAAGACTCTATTCATAAATTAATAAAGGTGTTACAACATTTGAAAATCCAAAAAGTCAGTGACTAGTGGGGGGGGTTCAACATCGAAATTGCTAGTATTTTTCCCTTTCATTCCTCCCTGATTAATGCAAGTCATAAATGTCTTTACAAAGTGTTTGAGTGTCCAATAGATGCATTAGGATGTCCTAAGACCCCTCAATCCCTTCCAGACATAATTCAAAAGTATTTGGCGGCATTTGGAACAACTTGGTTTTCATTAGTCCAAAGTTCAAAATTGGCCAAAATTGAACAAACTTCATGGTAGGGATGTTACACTCCAACAATTGACTATGGTTTGGACATGGTTAACCATGGTTGTCCATGTTTGATTATGTCAACAATGTTTGGCTCTGGTTGACCATGTTGGACCATGGGTGACAATAATTGACCATGTCTGATGATGGGGGACAATGATACCATGGTTGAATATGGTGGACCAAGATTGACTATGGTTCACCATGGTTGACCATGACTAGTTATAGTTAACCATGGTTGAATATGGTTGACCATGTTTGACTATAGTCAACTATGGGTGTACACGATTAAACATAATTTACCATAGGTAACTTAGGTTAACCATGATTGTTTATGGTTGACTATGGTGGACCATGTTTCACTATGGTTGAATTGTGTTGACCATGGTTGTCTTTGGTTGGCCATGGTTAACTAGAGATAAGCATAATTGACTATGTTTTCCTATGGTTGGCCATGCTTGAATTTGGTTGGATTGACTTTGGTTAATAATGGTTTACTGCAATTAACCATGGTTAACCATGTTAGCTATGGTGGATTATGGTTATGTTAATACAATGTTCATCTTAGTTTATTGATGTCAAATGGCTACAATCCTCAATGTTTGCATCGCACTGTGATGTCCATCAAGGGTTATGTCACATTTGAATTTCCTTAAGGTTTGTTGGATTACAATGTTCCCCAATGGGATTGCCACATTGTGATGTTCATTGCACCGAGTGTAACGAGGTGCTTACAACCCAGTATGGGGGAGATGTTGTAACGTTTGTCACATTTGTCACGTTTGTTACATTTGTCATGTTTGTCACGTTACAACCTAGTATGGGGGAGATGTTGTAACGTTTGTCACGTTTGTCACGTTACAACCCAGTATGGGGGAGATGTTGTAACGTTTGTCACATTTGTCACGTTTGTCACATTACAACCCAGTATGGGGGAGATGTTGTAACGTTTGTCACGTTTGTCACATTTACCACGTTTGTCACATTTGTCACGTTTGTCACATTTGTCACGTTTGTCACGTTACGTTTCCATGTTTGCTCATAACTTATAAAAAATCAAAAGTAATTAAAAATTTCATGTTAGCTCATAACTGATCAAAAATAAAAATAAAAATAATTAAAAAATTAAAAGAGAGGGATCCAATTTCTTGAGAGGTAATTTTTTTCTTAATGTGTAAAAAATTTAAGATAACACAAAAAAAATTACACCTCAAGAAATTGGATCTCTCTCGATGCTTAATAGATCCGGGTTTAAGATGGATCTATGCTAGTATTCATTAATTTATGTCAAATTAATATGTTCCTTAATGGTTAGTTCACATCGCGACATTCATGAAGGGTTTTGTTGCGTTGTAATATTCCATGAGGTTTATGTTCTGTTATGATGTTCCTGAATGGTTATAATGTATTGTGATGTTCATCTTGGTCGACTTATGTGGGATTTCTACATTCCTCAATGGATATGTTAAATGTTGACGTTCATCAAGGGTTATATCACATTATGACATTCTCCAAGGGTAATGCCAAATGTGTCATGTTCCTTAATGGTTATATGTAGCATTGTGGCATTCAACTTGGTGGACTTGGTTAGCAATGGTCGGTCATGTTTACTACAATTTACAATTGTTGACTATGCTTATGGTGCGTCTTGGTGTCCATATTGGTTAACTTATGTCAAATTTCTAGGTTCCTCAATGGTTATGTCACATTCCTTAATGGTTTTGTCATTGTGATGCTCATCTTGGTTGAATTATGTCAAATAACTATGTTCCCCCATAGGTTATGCCGCATTGAAACATTCACCAATGGTTGTGTTGCATTGGGATGTTTCCCAAGGTTTATGTTTAATTCGGATGTTCCTAAATGGTCATGATGTTCTGTGATATTCATCTTGGTAAAGTTATGTGGAATTGTTGCATTCTTGAATGGTTATGTTGCATTGTGATGATCATCAAGGATCATTGTCAAATTTGTGATGTTCCTTCATGGTTATGTTGCATTACAACATTCATCTTGGTGAGCTCATGTTAAATTGTAGTTTCCCCCATAATTTATGTCACATTGCAACATTTGTGATGGAATACGTTTGATTGTGAGGTTCCTGAATAGTTTTGTGGCATATTAACGTTCACTTTGTAGGTTTATGCTATGAAACATATAATGTATCATCCTTAATAAGACTCATTAGTAATGGTTTCATCACATATAATAAACATATCTAATTATAATGAGCAAAACACATATATGACGGTGCAAACATAGTTTGGTCGAACCTAGTGGTGCTTCCTCACCTAAGATGGGTGAGAAGGCTAGTGAATCCTCTCCCTATGGTCGAGCCTACTTTCACAATGCATCCTCTCCCTTATGGTCGAGCCTACTTTCACAATGCATCCTCTCCTTTATGGTTGAGCATACATGCACATCCTTCTTCGAGAAAGAAGTATGAGCTTGTCAATTTTGAAATTCTAATGTGAGCTCATAGAACAAGTGGTCAGCCAAGGTTAGCCCAAGTGACAAGAAAAAATGTTTAAAGATCAATCATGGATTGATGATACAATTATAGCTACAACAAGTCTCTAAAAAAAGAAGTATAAGGTTCGAAAATAAGTTGCAAAATGCAAGAAACTAAAATAGATACGATTGTTCTCCATCTATATGAATGCCACCAAGTCTAATAATGGTAACCCATCATCATGAATATTCGACACAGGATGATTTTAAAAGTGACTATAATAATGATACTAAATACTCTACAAATTATATCATAAATTTAATTAGTATTATAACCAATTATATTAACACATTTAAACATATTCTATAAAATGTATGTTCAATAATACAAAATGTTCAAGATTCAGAACTGAAATAAGTTTATAGCTAGATAACTCAAGCTATAGGACAACATTAGAACAAAAAAAATAAAACCATAAATACTAGAGTTAATCAAATAAACTAGATATAAATGGATTATTAGAGCATATGCAATAATGTTCTAGATGCTCTAACCAGCTTTGGTTCTTAATATACAATTGTAGCGAATCATGTCTCCACTATCAAAGTTCTAAATAACATGATAGAAAAGTCAATAACCCAACCACTAAATCATGTCTCCGCTATCTAAGTTCTAAATAACACGGTCGAGAAGTCAATAACCCAACCACTAAGGTACCAACCTAAAACATAAGTGTCCAAGCAAATTGAAATAGTCACATATGCATGACCTCTATCTTTTTTTTTATTTAAAATTATTGTCAGTGTGTGATGTGTATATTATGAATATATTTATTGCTATTATATATATATATATATATATATATATAGTGTAACTGGTGCTCAATAGTAGGCAAGAGCGCTGAATATGATGTGGTCTTGGGGTCTCCATTGAATCTACCTTATTTAAATATATAAAACAAAGTTCTAAAAAAAAATCTTGTGTTAAATTTGCATGATTCTTAAAATCTTGTTATTTTATTTTTACACCTAATACTTCTTGGTGTAATTCTCTCCACTTTTGATCTGGGATGGAGGTATATCTCCACAGATCTCAAATTGCACGAGGATGAGATAAGCGTACTGCCTAGATTGATTTTATGGTCATCATAATTCCGAATAAACAATTATGAAAAAAGAATATAATAAATAATTGGTAGTTAATGCATGGATAACAGCCAATTCGTGGTAGACAACCCGTTTAACTAAAAGAAGGGGACCTATCGGTGTTCAAAGGCCACAAGTTAAGTGGATCTGCTGGTATATAATAATCTCATGACATAAGCATTTGGCCAATGACTTCATACAACATCGATTTTGACCAAGCTATCGCTTAAAAGGTGATTTCATTCATAAGTTATTACTACTTGACACTTGTGCTTCTCTGTAATAGATCTATAAGTTCAACCCAGTGACTTTGTTCCCTTTATTTATGTTCATGAGTGACAATTGCCTAAATTTCCCATGTTTTGGACCATTTTGAATGTGAATCTACCCTTAGTTCTTGTAATAACATAAAATCCCATATTATTATTGAAAAAAAAATGAAATGTTAAATTAAATGCTATATTTTGTGCACTTTAATTTATATTCGTCCATAAGGATAAGTGATCAATTGAAGTGGTGATCCTTAATTTTAAAAAATGTTGGAGGGCAACTTAGTCCCTCCCTAATGTGCACATGAGTGGGCCTAATGGTTAAGAACATGTGTTATCTTCAAGAAGGTCACAGGTTCAATTCCTGCGGGGGTGGGGTTGCACATATTGACCCATCGACATAGTGAAGTTGAAAGGGTAGGCATCCCCTTGATGTGGAGTCTCCACCCAGGTTAACCTATGAGTTAGCATTGATAATGGAGGCAACATGCCAAACCGACAAGTTAGTAGGTAATAGAAGGCAACAAGGTTTAGAATATATATTTATTAAATATGCTCCATTGTCATGTAGATAAGCCTGAAACCTTTCCTCGGCAGGAAGTCGCAGGCTAGCACAATTATCCAGACACTTGAGTGGAGCGAATGACGCGTCAATCAAGATGTTGTCATCAACATTACAATGGATTCAAATGCATGATGCATTATTTAGTATCCCAAACTATCAACTCGACGTTATGCATTAGGCAATTTGAAGGCAAAAGAAGATATTGCTTGTGTTGGCTGGGTAACATTGTGGTTATCTAGATCGGGTATATTTGAATTTGTACAGGAGGGCATGTCAATGTTTGTAGAAATAGAATGGAGTTTAGAGGAGACACCAGTGCATGATTCTAGAAGTGATGAAATTGTATTGTGGTCAAGTTGGACATCACTATAGTATTTGTCATGTTGTATCTTATAGAGCAATGCATCACAACATGTGATTTAATCACATAATAGTGATAGCATTTACCTATTGTTCCATGCCTCCTCACAACCATGATATAAATAGTTGAAAGGTGGCGTGGAAGGAAATTTGAAACTTGAACAATTTGTTGGGGGGGACTAGTAGTGTGACCATTGTACTTGTATTTTCCACCACAAGAGTGCCTGACTTGCAAAATTGGGCTAACACGAGCAATGAACATTTCTTCAATTTGAGTATGTATAGTACAATGGGTTGGTCACCGGGGTATAACTATATCATAATGTGGCTAAAGGAATATACTTCGGAAATGCGGATAGAATAAACTTTTAATTGTATAGGAGAATAATTGTTTCCTCACTAGGGTAAAGAATAGGCAATCCGAGTATTAGTTTCATTTATTATGACTATCAAAATTATTTAAAAAAAAATGATAGTTATAATAATTATTTAATTGATTGTTTAAAATTAAAATTGGGTTACTTAAAATTAAAACAATTTTTTGATATTATGTATTAAGTTGGAACTTTATAGTTTTGTTTAATTAATGAGAATTTTGTTTATTAAATTTAATATCTTTTTTCAATTTTAAAATAAAATAAATTAAGAAATAAATAATTTTTTTAATTTTCTTTCTATTTTAATAAAATATAAAATAAAAATAAAATATAATCTAATAAAAAAATTGAGACGTTGTAATTCTTTACATTTCTAACCATTAAATAAATCAAAATATAACCTTAACATAAACACACGCATATATATAAATCCAATACAAACTAACCTTATTATACAAATAATTTACATTTCTAAGAATTAGATAAATAACAATATAACCTTAACTATAATAAATAAAAACCTAACCTTAATATAGAGAAAATAAAATTCTAATACAATCTTATTGGCTACTCAACTCAATATTGTATTCCAAAATGCATTAATATAGTCATAAAAAATGACATAAAAACTCAAGTATTTGAGGATGCTAGGGTTAAGCAAACATTCAATAAAATTTATTATTAAAATGGATAAAACTGTGTCAGCTAGAAGCCTTCTCGCATTAATTGGAATAAGTAAGCATTCTCTTTTTTCAGTTTAGCATATATTTTATGCATTCTCTTTTTTAGTTTAACATATATGTTATGCCCACAAAGTATGATCTTTTATCTAATCTAATATTTTATTGAATTAAGGGACGATGGAGATTCAAGACGATTACATATCATACTTCCTTCACTTTATTAATCTCTAAATATTCAAGCTATGTTTCTGCAGCACAAAGTTTGTGGAGCATGTTGTTGGCGAAATGAATTATGGGTTTAATTTGTTTTTATTAAAATCATTGATGGTAGGAACTTGGTATCATTTTTATTATTAAAATCATTGATCATGGGAACTTGCTATCATGGAAAGAGAAATTGTCATTAATGCCCATAACAATATATTTTTTAAGAATTCTAATATTATACTTTAAGTATAGTATCGTAGGTGATCATTTTGGATTTAAAAAAACCTGTCTATAGATAGGTAGACGAATATTAAATATAAAACATACAATTTACTATAAAAACGTGTAAATTTTGGTGAATATTATGATAAAAAAAATGTATTTTATATAAATATAAGCAATACTAGAAGCTAAAATTGACCAAAAAATGAATTTATTTTTTAAAAAAAATCTCAAAAATAACCAATTGACAAAACAAGATCGTATACCGAGAAATTGTTTTCATGTTCTATGCTTTCATTAAATAAAAAAGTGTCTTCTTCTTTGTCTTTTTACATAACAAAAATGTCTTCCTTCAATTGTTGGCCTAGTTGTTGCCCTATTACAGTTGCAGTTTTACACCATATAAAACTAGGTATGTGGTCGCGGTTTCATGTAGTTTGAAGTCCTCCACAAGAATTATTTTAATTTAAACAAGGGCGATTTGTGTTATCATATCTTCATACTAATCCACGTATTGGGGAGATTGATTGAATAAAGCCACACATACATTGTGGTTAAAATGCTTATTCGTATAGTGATATATCATTTATTTGGTCAATTTTCAACATGGAGGTTTAAATGAATAGCTACAACGTCATCCAATTAGCAACCTACCATTCCAACTTGTCTTCTTATTTCCTCTAGAGTGTTGGATGCATTGATAGGTGGTGATTCTTATCATTATATTTATTTTATTTTTATTTTTATTTTTATTTTATTTTGTTGTATTAATTTGGTTTACATATAACAAGGTTTTAAAATAAAATAAATAAGGCTAAACAGATTTTCTTTTGTTGGCGGGAAAGCATCGATCCAAGGGGAAAGAGTGCGGAATTTTTATAATAAAGATCATAAATATGCACTAAGATAGCCTCATTAAAAAAGGTCAGTTGTGGTCATAGAACAGAGATAAGCATCGAAGATGAAGATGAAGATGAAGATTCTAATGATCAAATCAACCAATGTCCACATAGAGCACGCCATCTAGGAATCTAGAAGAGGTAGAGGTGGTCATTTTGAAGAAGTTTTGTGTGTCGCCTCAAAGGAGTAAATGCACAAGAGAAACTCGTGCAAAAGCCATAGATCACTCTTAGAGAAATTGGTTCGCCACTGATGATGGGTGATTTAACTCTTAAGTTGTTGATTTTTTATAACGCTTAAGTCACCAACATGAGATAATGCTTAACAGCCATAACTTTTGACTTATGCCTCCATTTCAAGCATTTTTTATATTGTTTGAAATATATCTACGTGATCTATGCCTTTGTGGTTATGATTGTTTCAAGTTACTTATCAGATGGTTAAGAAATTTCAAGACAAAATAAAAACCACATCATCGACAACTAGAAGGATCGATTTGAACGAAGACTTTATATGGTGCAAATTCTTATCAGAGAAGCATGGTTCATACTTACGTGTTGTGTGGAGCAATAATTTACATTTACATATAAATTAAGGGCTCACCTTACCCTTATTTATTAAATGTGAAAGTTACATTTAATATATTTCATAAAAATTCCAAAATGGGAATCAATTTGAAACAGCTAGAAAAGACAAAAGTGGAACCCAAGGGTCATATTAATTTTCTATTTTAAGGAGTCCAAGATTCACCAAATGGGTGCATTAAATATATTTCTTGTAATTTATTAATTATAACAATCCTAAAAGTCACTAGGGAATATGGAAGGTCAAGGATTATTCCCTTTGGGTCTATAAATTGTAAATGACTCCATGAGTTAAGGTTTTTTTCCTCTATAACCTTTGATAAACTATTATGGAGTTGTTAATGAGGAGAAGCCATTTTCAGCCAAGTTACTTTCAGGGAAGCTTTGATTCATGTGTCCTCTATTGTGGACTATTTTGCTACATTTGTTATACATCGGAATTATGTATGGATATATCTTGCACTGTGGACTATTCTTCGTGTAGTTGATGCATTTGTATTTATGTTTTATGGAAATGTATATTTGGATCCGTGGGTGCAACACTGTTAATGAATCTGTAGTCATTCCCCCCATATTCCTTTCGTTATCCCCCGACGAACTATTTAAGGGGCATTGACAGGAGCATGTATGGTTTTGTGCTTGTTTCCTTTAACTTTTATCATGTCCGAACACTTTCATTTTGCATTTTAGATTAGCTGCATTTCATACTTAAATTAGAAAATCCATAAGTGATGAACTAGGCCACAACCAATGAAACCTGAATAATTAATGGTAGTGGGGCTAGAATCTAGACGAGTTCCCTATTCCAATGGTTTGAGGTCTAATTGGGAATTTTTACCAAAGAGAACCCCTACTGTTGACCTTGGGTTATCTCAACCCGTCAACAAAGCAATACACTTAGATTCTATTATTGATGGGATTTCAATTAATTTGGGCA
Organism: Larix kaempferi; assembly: GCA_027924585.1. Lineage (NCBI taxonomy): Eukaryota > Viridiplantae > Streptophyta > Pinopsida > Pinales > Pinaceae > Larix > Larix kaempferi. The sequence goes on from BSBM01000613.1 coordinate 9,715,196, forward strand.
TTCTTCTTCTCTCTCTCATTGAGAAATTATTTATTTGACTTCTCACTATTTTTATCTCTTCTATTCAAATAGATAGTCTTTGTACACGCCCACCAAGATCAATCTATAAGCATTCGACGGGTAGCAAGGGTATTTGCTTGAGTTCTCTATTATTTCATCCCACTGTTTTTTCACTCTAGTGAGCTTGAGAGAGCATATCATTCAACAAGATTTAGAGGACACTCTCATCCTATCCATGTGATTCTAGCATTGGGCTTGGTAAGAGAAAGTGATTTTGAACCAATTTGACATCCCCCGGAGTGCTTTGTAGTTGACGCCAATGTCTATGAACTTTGTACTTGCAACTTTGGAATAAAGGTACCATGTTATTTAGTATCTAAATCTCATTGATCAATGTGTTCAATTGTTTTTACCTGAATTTTATGAAATGATTAACATTGAGAATTACTCCCAATCAATCACTTTTCTATTCCATCACCCAAGGAATTCAAGGTACTACAGTCACAAATAGAATTTGTGGAATTCTATTTCGTTGTTTTTGGTTCTTTTACACACAATTATGCACTTTTCAAGACCACATTTGAGGTGTTTCACAGCAGGTTTGCATATAAATAAGGGTTATTTAGCATATTTAAGTGTAAATATGCATCATAGTTGTTGTTCGGAATTGATTTAATGCAGATTTCACGCCTGATGATTAATTTACAATAAGCAGTTTTGCAAACCTGAACTGGTTTTTGGCAAGCACAGTGCAATTTTTATCTTTAGATTTCATAAAGATTCCCCTTGAGGCTAGCAAGCACTAGCCCAAAGTGAAAATGTATTGTACGATGTGGCATTGGTACCTTCCTTAGTTATCTTTTAACCAGATGGTTTTGAGTGTAGCAAGGCCTAGGAAAGACTAAAGAGTGGCCACAAGGTGTTCAACTAAAACAAGGTATTTCCACACAAGTCAAATACCTTAAACAACCGCTCACACAAACATATCACTAATCGAAACACCGATGTTTTATGTGGTTAAAACCCTTAGAGAGGGAACCAATCCACGAACCTAGGCAAAAAACTAGTTGAGGCAATATAGCAATGCAAAAGGAAAAAGAATTTACGTATGAGTTTCTCACAATTGATCATCAAACAATTGACCCTCCATGCTCTTTAAATAGAGATTAAGGACAAATCGGGCGCTAAGCCGTGGATCAACAACTGTTAAGATCAAGGAGAAGATGAATTGTTAGATCACTTTATGTCTAGAATATATCATGACCATCGAATTAAATAAGTACATATGCATAGTAATGCATACTAAAGAAACACACTTTACTAGAGATACATTAGACCAAGTTGATCTTAACTAACTCCTAAAAGTCTAAATATCCTAACACAAGGGTCCTAGGAATGCTTATAGATAGGTCCAAGTAAAAAAATAATAGGTGTTATTCTCTGTATATTAGATAAAGGGTGATGTTGGAAAATTAGTGAGGTCTCAGATTGGAAAGGTCCCAAATACATAAGAACATTGTCATCCTTTGACATGTGTGATTTGAGTCTATCTTGCTAGTCTTGCTATTACATCTATAATAGCATACATTTTTGGAGATTATAGTTGGAGGATATGAAAATCCCAAGTTCATATCACAAGGAAAAATGTCTTTGTTTTGGCAGAAGAGAAAAAAGAGGTTGATGATATCAAGTCACCAAGTTCCCATATCAATAATATCAAGCACATCAAATTCAAGATGGACATAGATGGAGCTAGTCAATGGGTTGTCAGCATGTGGAGAAAAACATGGATAAGTGATTTGTGGTCGTGGGTTGATAGTGAAAGAGAACAATAAGATCTATTGTAGAAATGAGTGTAAAGATGGATTCAGGAGAAGATGCCAAAGCATATTTATGAATGTAAATGTACATCTCCGGTAAAAATCATTTTATTTAATGTGCACTCATCATATCTCCATTGATTTTGTGCTTACCAAATTGTTAAGAAAGGTATACACATGTTATATCCTAAGAATTATCTATGTTCTTGAATGTGTCTATGCCTTTTGTGTTTTTTTATTGAGTCAAAAACCATATGGATAAAGACATTGGTTAATAAATTAATAACTTCTTGATATAAATCTTAATTTTGTTGTATGACTATAATAATTCAATGAGTTAAGATTAGATCAATTCTCGGATTGATCCATCACCTCATATCAAAGCCTAATGCAGTGCTTAATGAACCTTAGAAGTAACCTTGGCCAGGTATTTTGTTGTGAGGGTGTTAAGAGATACAAGTTTTAGATCCTAGTCCTGAGAGATGAACTAGATTAATGAAAGCAAGGAGCTACCATTTCCCCCACTAGGGTTCAATTCCTCCAAAAACCGACATGTTTGCCCCTTGCAAGCCGACATGGCCCCATAAGGGGTCCATTGATTAGTGGAAATTGTCATGATCGTGTTAATATTTGGTTGAGATTTGATATTTAATCCTTTTAGATACAGAGACTTGAAGCAATGAGACAATTGAATCCATGAAATTCATACAACCATAACACAAGATATACCCTGGGGAAAATCCTCAAAATTATGAGAACAAAAACCCCAACAATTCTTCTCAGTATAATATAATGGATAGCAGAGAATGCTTTCTTTTACAACATGCGGCAGATTGCTTTAAAAGATAAGAGATCACCAAACACTCTTGATGAAGATACAAAATCAATAGAGAAGAGAGATCAATCAGATGTGTACCCAACACAACAATAACAAGCACAAACAATACCCTGCACAAAGAGAAGCGCCTTTCCTTCAACGGAGAAGAGAATTCGATTCGCATTGGGTTCATCAATCCCGTATAACATATTTATACATTCTTCTCTTATATTTTTAACTTCTAACTTTGGGATGAACTCACCCTCAAATTGGATGTATTAATCTTACATGCATAGGTGTGCCCCACTTCTCGTGCAGTGCTTTATCTCACTGAGTTGTCACTTAGGATGAACTTGCCTCTTAATTGAAATATTTCCTACCTAGTTAGGTGGCTAACTTAAGTGTCGACATGCAAGTGTCACAACTCACGTGTCATCTTTTAGTTTAACATAAGTGTCGGCATGCAATAACACTTAGTTAACTAGATTAAACAGTTATAAACTCCACAAAATTAAGCAAGTACCCCTTTATCTTTTAACTCAAGACGAAAAATGTTTGCAGTCTTTCTTGTGTTTCTACTTTTCAATCACAAATATTGTGGAATGTAACATATGATCCGATCAGAGTCAAAATATCTCACTTTAACATATAGTATTAAAAGAATATAACAAAACTTTACACATAATAATATAATATCCACCACGGTGCTTGAAATCAAACAGCTTATACAAATCTACATATGAAGGCTCGCAGAGTACAACCAATGTAATCATTAAATAATTTATTAATTTATCGTTGGACAAAGTATAATAGTAACGATTAAGCCATTCATTTTTTGTACATTTGCTGACAACATAGATACGCTCCTCGTAGAATGGCAGCTTAGCCAAACTCAAAAAAATTCTATAAGTATTTCTTGGAAAAAATAAACAATTAAGCTCATGAAATTTTGTACATTGCCAAGTTTTCTATTGATTTCCCAAGTGCAAATCTGGAGATCCTTCATCTGTTTGAGATTCTGCTCCACCAGCACCTTCTACAGATAGAACTTTATTTTCTCTCTTTTTGTTTTCCTTCATAATCTGCACAGCAGATTGGAGCTCTTGCAGAGGGTCAGTAGATATTGATTTTTTGAAAACATTCTCTTTGAATCCCTGAGCTTCTCTTTCTCTCTCTCCCATTTCAACTTTCAATATGGTCAACTCAACATTCTTCTCATCATTTGATTGCTGCAGTTCCTCTATCGTTGAACGAAGATTCTCAATATCCTCGGAAGCAAGTTGAAGCTGCTGGGTTTTGCTTCTTAGACGGTTAGCATAGTCTTCTTCCATTATCTTCAGTTGATTCCAAACGAAGTCTCTCTCTCTTAAGAGTGCAGATACCTCATGCTTCCTAAGAGAACTAATCCTTTTACGATCACTCTTTACTTTGACCATTTCAATGCAATGATCCTTCTCCATCTTAACAAGTGACTCCTGAAGACTCCGAGTTTTTTCCTCTAATTCCAAGATTATCTGTGACCTCTGCCGATCAGCTATTGCTTGCTTCTCTCTTTCAAGTAATCTCTCATTCAAAGCCTGAGCTCCAGCCTGGTAAAAACGTCCAGCCAAACAAACAACAAAAGCAATAGAGATGAAGAGGGGAAAACAATACCACAAAAACTAGTAGTAAAACATTAGTAGACATAATAAATGCTAGCAATAACAATATTACCTGCTCTTCTTTAAGCTTTATCAGCAATAACTCATTTTGTGTTTGGAATTCTTCCAAGTCATCTAATGCAGAGTCTGTTTCGTATGAGGATTCACAACATAAATTAGAAATAGTAGTGCATTACAAACGCCAAACTGATCCGAATAAAGAGCACGATAAGAATTTGTGTTTTATAATTTTTTCAATTAAAAATGCTAAGGTGGATGCCATTTAGTCCTGACCATGAAAATACAAGTGGTAACAAAAAATAAGAAGAAGATGGACACCATTCTGGCATTCAAATCTTAAAAGGCAAGTTCAAGCAATAATAAAATTTATACATACTCAATAAGCTAGTGTCTGAATTCGTTTTTAAAATATTTTCACTGAAATTCCAAGATTACATGTTCTCAGAGAAAAGAAAATGCCCATTTCACAGAAAAATTAAAGGAGAAATGCTTGATCATTTTAAAGTTGAAATACATTTCACCGGAAAAATCCCAGAAGAATTAGGTTGTATTGTAAATGAAGTGCATTTGATTCAAATCCATATATCCCAATTCATGGAATTAGATATGTTGTTACAGCCAAACAAAAATGGTAGAAAGGAACCATATGTAACATTTCAATTAAAATAAACACCAGGAGACTCGTACACTAATCAGAAAGTAGGAGATGGCACTCCAAGTGCTTTATTAGCAATTATCATGGGGAAGGCATGGTTAAGGTAAGCTCGAGAGGAACTGGTTAACCTACATAGGAAATTAAGCACCTACATGTATATAAAGAGCTCATTTGGACTCCTTGGCAATGATAAAACTGAGGCAAAATGTTGAAGTGTTATTGAAACAAGATCCTCGTTAGTTGTCTTTTCACCTATAAGTTGATCTCTTATATAGTCTGGTGAGATGATCTAAAGGTTGAAACAATTTTTGTCATCCTCAACTACACAATTGGTTCATCAAATAGAGAACCCAGTTTCATTAAATGTCTTGTATAAATCTTTCAGTATACCAAACTTCTTGAAAGGTCTTAGCATCTTGCAATATAATACGCTGTTATATGGGACTACCATATCTATTATGATTGCAAGAGCTTCCCTATCTCTGTCATTGTCAGCTTCTTGTTATTCCAATTTATTTGGCCTCAACTACTTTCCACATGATTGTTAGCGGTGCAGGAAGGTCAAAAATGGAGCTGGGCTTAGTGTATTTTATACAAGATCCATATGAAAACCAATGTATTTGGGCTTCACTAGGTGCTTGGCACAAGGGAGATGTGGTCATGCATGGGCTTCTTCTCCAGCAACCATGGCTTATGAACCCATTACCAACATATTTGTACCATAGTTGGATTATCTGGAGAGCCGCCATATGACAAACATGATAAGTGTTTGTGTTCCAGTGTATCAAATGATCCATCCTTTGTGCCTAGCCAGTTTTGGCTAGTCAATTTTATTTTTCAGTCAAAATGACCATGGCCCCATAGGGTTTGTAATAAGTGTGCTAGTAGGATTTTTTAGTGGCTCGGTTCCCCATGACTTGATTAAGCAACTAAGGTATTCCAGGGAGTTTTTTCACTCTTGGATTATGCTTTGCCTTTAGCCGAGTAATAATCCTTGAGTTTTTCTCCCGCTTCCTCCAAAGCTGGAATGCCCGATTTTGAAAATCTGAGCCATGGGGGGTTATTAGAGTTCAACTAATGTGTATAAGCCTACTAGACACCATGTATGTCTTAGATGGTCATTTTATAGGGTCCTTGTCCAATAAAAACACTGTCCGAAAAAAATTTTACCGGACGCGTTGGATTTGGGTTTTTAATTATTTTTATTTTTAATAAATTTTTCCATAGTTTAAATGGAAAAATTTCAATTTGTAATATGTCAGTCATCCGGGGTCCGAATTCAGTGATTGAAGGCTCTAACCTTAAGCCAAAAATCATTCATGACCCTCGGACCGGTTTATCCTAAGTTTCAGATGTCAATTCAGCCTCATAATTAATAATTTCTCAAAAAAACCATTTACAGAGAAATTATTAATTAAAATAATAAAATTGAATATTTTGGAGATAATCCAAATCTCTCCAAAATAAACCAAATTAAATAAAATAAAAGGCTAATTAACATGGCACTGGGCATTAATGAAGGTTCCAGTCATCTCCAATCAACTTCAGTTTAGTATACAGTCAGCACAAGCAAATCTCTCCAAGTGAATTCGCCCACCTGCTTGCAAAACTCGATTTTGGGGATGTGGACAAGTATTAAATGGTTTTTGAGTTGAGTTTTAGTTGCATTGAATGGGAGTGGGGGCGCCTTGCCTAGGTGAAGGCCACCTCCCACTCTCAACCACCAAGATCTCAAGTGAATATCGAATTAACTCCAAGCCCATCCATCTCAAGGCTCGCGTGTATCCTCATGCTCACGTCAATCTTTAGTTGAAGCTCGAGTTTGCTATGTGGCATCTCTTCATTTGATGGGTGAACATCCCAATGCTTTGGTGGAGAAAACAAGAGGGAGTGGGGGGCGCCTTGCCTAGGTGGAGGCCACCTCCCCACTCTTCATTAAGTGCAATTCGAGTTATGTGGAGGTTAAGCACTCCAAACTTGGCTTGACATGGGATTTGATTGGATTTAGATGGAATTTGATTTGGTGACTCATGTTGTTGGCTTCCTTCTATGCCAATTAGAATTAGGTTAAGTTATGGCTTGTCTTTTGTTATATAAGAGAGGTATTCCTCCTCTCCTCATGGATTTCTTGTGCACAAAAAATCTGGCAAAATATTGCAATACTTCTTATGTGGAATAAAGTTTAAAGCTTTGGAGGCTCATCTTGTGTTATTTGGATCAATGCTTATGGAATGAGGTGATGTTGTTTCATTCTTTCATTTTGTTATTCAATATTGGTTAACTAGTTCAGGCTTGGGAGGGCTTATTCGAGCACGTAAGTTCAAATATTTGTAGTCTCAATTTATTTGAATATTCATTATCTTTAGAGATCTAAGAGTACATGCATATTACTAGTTTGTATTTCATGTCTTTTGATCTCCATTGATGGATAATACATGACTAATTCCCTATCTTGTTAGCATTTGATTGTTCATGCCTACAGATCTTCTCATCCATTTCGAGTAAGCTTGTGGATCTAGGTTGCGTCCCCTCTTCTCGAAGCTAGGCAAAAGATCCAAAACAAATGTCAAGTGAACTCCAACTTCTTCAAAAAAGATCCAAAAGAGCTAAGTATTGCACTTCAATCCATCTCTCAAAATTTTAAATCTATTCTTGGTTACAAGTTCTATAGCTTAAACTTCTTCAAGCTTTTATTTTGCTCTTTGATCTCTCATTTTATTTGGTTTGTTTTTCATCATTTTTTGCCATTTATTGGCTTCCTCTAAGTGTGCCCTAGCTGGGCCACTTCTCCCAAAGTGTTGGGCTTTTTTCATTTCTCCCAAGATTGAGTGCTTTGCCCATCATTTCCAGCTGCTTTTCACCCACTATTGGGGCTTCATTTGGCTCACTGTTTTAGCCATCTTTTGCTCACTGTTTTACTCTCTTTCTCGCTGAGTTTTTCCTCTCTTTTTCACTGTCTTTACCCTCTCTTTGCTCACTGCTTTACTTCTTTTTTGGACCACTGTTTTCTCTCCTTTTCTATCTCTGATTTTTTCTTGCCCTCTCGCTGCCCTCTTCTTTTGTTGGGATACCCTTACCTCCATCCTGTCGGCTGCCCTTAGCTTCCTTCCTTCTTCTCTGTCTTCTGCCTTTTACTACTGTTTTCAGCCACATTTCATTTCTTAATTAGCAGCCCCTTCTTCACCTTGCTTTCCCCTTTCTCCTTTACTTCCTCTTGTTTTCTCTTTGGCTTTATCTCCTTTTTTCTTGTTGCTTCTCTCACTCTCTACTTCTCCTTGCATAGGTTTTAACTTAGATTTGCTTTTAATTAAAGTTAAATCTTAAAGTTTTAGACCAAATCTTGCATTTAGTTAGTTTATTTAGTGTAGTTTTCTAATTCATACTTTTGGCATCTAGTTTCAAATTTGATTTATTTCATTTGTTACTTAGATTGCTTTTGGTTCATTTCTGAGTTTAAGTTTGTATTGGGCTTGTCTAAATAATTGCATCTAGTTTCGAGTTCTCATTATCATTCAAGGCTTCCATCCATTTTACTTCTAAAAGTTGGATCTCTTTTTGCATATCAAGTAGATAGTTTGCATTGCACTTTGAGTCTAGAGTTAGTTTGGTTTCATTTTACATTTCATTAACTAGATCTTAGAACTCAAAAAAATAAAAATACTTTGATCCTAGTCTCCATTTTTCATTTTCTAAATTGGGATTTGCTTTTGGTCTTCTAACTCTAACAAAATAACGAGTTGTTGTTTGAATTTTGGTGTGTGAAGAGTTTTCAAAGATCCATATAAGAATATTTTAGCCCAAAGGCTAGATCCAAGATCAACAACAAGTAAATAAACCAAGCTCAAATCAAGCGAACCTTTTTCCTCTTCTCCTTAGTGACTTCAAAGGAACTGTTATCACCAATCTCGTAGTTGCCCCTATAGGTGGATCCAATGTGGATGGTAGAGGGGACGGGCAACTAAAGTGGTGAACCAAGAGGGCCTTGATTCCCAAATGGATGGTTGTCACACCAACCAAGGCACTCTTCACTTTAACTATCAAAGCCAAGATAGCAAGGGGGAGACCCAGATCTACTCCCGACAGGAGAGATCAAATCAATCTAATGAGGTAAGTAAGGTGACAGGTATGGAACCCTCGAAATAAAGAATTAAGACCACTGTGGAGGCTTGGACAAGGTATAGTATGACAATGAAAGATAACACACAGTGATTCAATGGTTAGGTATGATTCCAGGATTCAATGCTAGTTTCAAATGATCAAAATCAACTGCCTTGGGAAACGTGACCCTTAAAACAGGGAAAGTGTCTCAAATCAGAGATCTAACAGTTAGGGCTTTCTAGCTATGCTTGATGAAAGGATATGATAGTTTCAAGGTGTTTCAAGCAAAAAGACAAAGATCAAGCCACAAGATAACTCAACAATCCAAGAAAGTTGAATTGACTTGGGGAAGATTAGTGCCTTGGGAATTGGGTCAAATGGAGTCGGATGTCCACCAAATTGTAGATCTCGAATGTTGAGGTTTTGAGGTAGGTGGATCTTGAAAATTAAGGTCATTCAATCGCTAGATTTCAGTAGATCTGAGATTGAAATGTGCCACAAAGTGACCCAAGTGGGGCTCAACCCTCAAAATGAGGAATGGGGCCCATAAGGTGAAAATCGCTGAAGTGACACACTAGGGGTAGGTTATCAATTATGGAGATCAAGGATCAAGTGGGATCTCGCCTACCCAGGTGCTGGATCCTTGCAAACTAGCCCCTCCTAGGAAGTGCGACCTCCCTTAGAGACACTGTTTTGCCTTGGGAAAGGGGTCGGATGAAGGCCAAATCACACCAAACTACAGATCCAAATCGTCGTGGATACTACAAAGGTGGGTTTTAAATTTTATACCCAAACACCAAGTGGATCTTGCTAGATCTGAGAAAATGTAAAATGAGGGTTTTAACAATGAAGTAATTGTGCCAATGGATTGGAACCAAGACAAGAAGAACAAACTTGTAGATCTTACCTGGATAACCTTGTAGATGCCTTGATGATGATGATCTATGCAATCCCAATCAATTTGAAGCGATTTGAAGTAGTTTTCTATGAAATCAATTTGCCCAAGGAAGCCAATGCGCCCTCTCTACTGCACAATAAACGTCAACAATATCAAATTTAATGCATCAAGAGATAAAGACTATTGCTACAGAAGAAGTAACAAGAGAAAAGCATAGATCACAATGATACTAATGATATCCCCCTGATACAAGCGAATGCCAAGCCAAGTGAGTTGAGGATGCCCTGCAAAAACGCCCAAGATGAATTCGCCCTCCTGTAGACAAGACAAAGTTTCCATGAAAAATAGATCTTCCAACAAATACCCAAATGCTAGGATGCAATAGACTTTCCAATCACCATCTAAAAGCACCAGATGCAAAGGAGACCACAAAAATTTCCACAAGAGAGTTTTTCTATATCAAGATTCCAAGAGCCAAAGACCCCCTTTACAATGAGAAGCTCTCTCATTTAAATAGGAAGGAGTGAGTCCACAATCTAACCACTTTTTAAATGAGTGGCTAAGATTAAAAGATCAAAAGATCTAATCAATGGTTGAGATGAGCTCAACAATACAATACATGGATCAATAATAAAATATAACAATAAGTGGACAAACTCACCCTAAAAGAAAGGATCCCACCAAATCATGATGACAAAATAATAGATCTAGCTTATGATGGGTCCAATGGGTAATTTTAGACACCCTTGGTCAATCCCCATAGCACAATATCAATAAAATAATCATCAAAGTACCAAATCGTGCCTCTATGGACAAATCGTGAGCCTTGGGAGGCTCCAAAAATCACCAGAAAGTGTCATAAGTGATGGATGTGGGTCTCGATGAAGCTAAAACTGCTGGAGAAGGTGTGGAAGACATCCCACTCATCATCACTGATCATCCCATGCCATAAAATTGCCTCAGATAGCCCAAATCGAATTCCTCTGTAGCCATTTTTACCATTTCTGAACTGCCTCGAGAAATGTGAAACTGCCCAAACTGCCTCCTGGAGTGCCTACGTTGTCAAGGTGAGCTCACCAATGAGTCTGGGAGGGCGGTAATATGGTAATAACAAGTGGCTGGACCACCCCCTCCATGCATAGCACCCTAGGTGAACCAAGTAAATCTCATCACTTCTCTAACAGGGCCTCCGACAGACCAAAACTGCACTTGGATAGCCAATTGAGGCTCAATCATCACTGTAACTGCCCGGAACTAAAAACAGGCTGTCTCATTGGACTCAGAAGGTCCAAATCCATCTAAGATGTGTACTCATACACCATATAAACCTTTGCATGGTCCAAAATAAATACTCATCATATCCGGCAGACCAAATAATAATAATCTGTAAAAGTGTTGAAAAGCACAAATCACCATCATAAGCCTGAAACCACTGCATAATCCCACCATGATGACCTGTACCAGACCATATATCATCTATCTGTAACATCTGAGGTCTGCCACCTCATGTCTTGTGGTTGACTTTTGGTCAAACTGAGGTTTGACCAAGTCAACATGACCAAAATATGACTCAAACTGTCATCAAGTTGCTGCAAGGTGTCAAAGGTTAAAACATGCTTTACAATCCATTCACATAGCAATTATAACAAGTAGCAATCATTACTGGCGATCTAAATCCAAATATAATATGTCATTAATTATTATTTATTACTCAGACAAGACTTTCAAGGTCATACTCACTTCATAGTTGTGATCAGTTTGCTAGTGAAGGTTGAAGGCTAAGAATAACATGGCTAGGTTAAAGGATGACTTACTGACGTAACAATGTGACACTTTGGAAATGGAAAAGGGAATACACACCATAGCATATAGTGGACAAGCAACAACACAGGGAATGGCGATGTCTCACAAATGGATAAGTTGTTCAAAGAGTGTTTATTCACCTTACACTGATGCGCACAATCCATAATACAAATGAGGCCAACAATCTTTTTGATATAGAGTTTAAGTTCCATTGCTTTTTGGGCCTAGAGTTTCCATAGCCTTTGATCTATGTGTGTTTATAAACACATTGCATAGATTTACATTTAATTTAGGGTTTTTTGTTGCAGGTGTGTTTTTAAGGCACTTGTTTACCTGAGCACTTCTAGGTGTGTCACAGACAACTTGTTTACCTAGGAATTTACATTTCACAATAGATATAGAATTTGATATTTTCATAGCCATTTTCATTTGGCTTTCTTTTCATACAAGATATAACATTTCATTTCCATATTTTGTATTCATGGCAGCACTAAAAGTTTCAGGTTTATCCAACAACATCTTTAGTGACTAGGGGGAATTCACAAGGAACACCAACTCACCATAGGCAAGTTTTGTCACCAACTCAGAGCCAAGACACAATAAACAAGGAAGCTCATCCAATATAGAGGCTACAGTGGGGGAAGGTCCTCCATGCCACTAGTCAAGTAGTAAGTCAAGGTAATGAACGAACTGGATAAGTCATGGATGGATGAAGACAATGAATAATGAAACCAACACTAGCAAGCCAAAGTATGGTGGGAATGATCACCTCTATTCTCCCTAGGGAGAGTAAAACCAATGAGTATAGGCCAAGAACTTCTAAGTCTGAGTAGGGACACATATGATATATATATATATAAGTACAACCAGGTCCACATATCTATATGATCGCCAGATCATGATACTAAATGCTAAGACATGCTAAGAAAATGGAAATAAAAGCAATATAACCACAACACCATAATATACCTACTGAATCATATACCTGAAAGATCATCATCTGAACCATCATCTGTCCTCTAAAACTGCTGCTATAACTCTGGGCACTATTGACTGCTCTGTACAAATGGCTAAATAGCTACATCGGTCATCTCTCTGAGTGCCCTGAGACTCAGTCATGGCATGGGGAATAAAACTGATGTCCAAAATCTGATAGTGATCCATAATAGATGCTCATCTCAGCATCTCAATGCAAGGGAACTGGCTGAATAGTGTACTGGAATCTGACAAAAAATGTATGGTAGCCCGACTACTATATATGTGAGAACAGGAACCAAAGAGAGCATTGAAAAGACCATAAGGATGATCCAAACCAAGAAACCATTTACCATTATCCTTTGTAATAGCTCTTAAGAGCTTGCTTCAAGTTTTTCCAAGTTTTATTTTCTCTCAAGGTCCTTACAAGGGTTAAATTCCCAAGGCATTTGTACTCTCTTAATAAAATAAGGCTAAGTGGGATAAGGCCTCCCACATTTGGTTTTCCTTCCCCATTTGGGGAAGAGTGTCTTGCATTTCTTAGTTTAGATGCGCTTTGAGTTTCTACAATAAATTCCATTTTGTTTAGATCTTTAATTGTCATTTCAGTTTTGACCTGAGAAGTGTCTTGGGATTTGATCCCAAGTGCCGCATTGACCTTGCGTGCTACTTCTCTTTCCCCACTGTGTACTGCGTACGACCAGCTAGCTGGAAGTTTCATGAACAGTGTGTAGAAGTCATTTTTTACTTCCTTTGCTAGATTAGTTTATTTTGTTGTAGAACACTAGTTGCTCATTCATTTCATTTTGCAAGTGAAAGTTATTTGTTAATTGTCTTTCATTATTTCATCATCTATTTGAGCTATCATTTGGTGTTATTTGCTTATATCTGCTTAATCTCTTAAAAAGAACCAAAGTCTCTTGAACTTGCCATAACCCAAGCCAAGAGCACTCTCTGTCGGAGAGCATTCCCACTGCATTTTCCTTGCATCAAGCATATAGATTAGCTAAAGTCTCTTGAACTTCTGTCTTAAGACAAAGTCAAGAGCACTCTCTATCGGAGAGTTTAACTGTGTGCTCTTAATAATAAAATACTTTCAACTCACATTCCCCATTAAAATCTACTTCGTTGCTTTCCATCATTGAGTATGCTCTGCCAACCTTAAGAAAGTTGGACTCGTACTCAGAACGGTGATTGGAATTTGTTAATCTTGAAAGTGATAATCTAATAAAATCTTTCCCCCATAACCAACGAACCGGCGTTGATTTTCGATGAATACTCAAGTAGTGTGCTATGCCTAGAGGTGATGCCGGAAACATACCATTGTCATAGAGTTATAGTGCTAGTTAAATCCTCAGGACACCTAGCCGAAGAATACTGGATGGTCCATCAGGTTGCCGGGGTAGCCACTGAAAGTATTCTTTCCGGTTGGACGCATACCTTGCCTTTCCTAGCCTAATAATCAAGATCACTAAAACTTTTGAATTTACCAAGATAATTTGCAAAACGTTCTCACAAACAATTTATTTGAGACGTGTATCTTCAGCATCCCCAAGCACTACACATTTTGACTCCATTTGGCACTGGTCTATTTTCACTTTCATGTATTAATTAATCTGGGCCATTTGTCCATTGAGAATCTGTTCAAGTCATTTTTTATCTGTGGATGCTATCTTATATCGCAAGTCTTCATTATATTGTTTATATCTAAATCTTGTATCTTGTGATCGCAACGTGGATTGCTCTTTTATCTTGTGTTTATCTCATTACAAAAAGCTGTGATCTCATCATAAAAACTCCTAAAAAACACCCACCTGCATCACTCAACACTTAAAACATAAGAGCCATAGAAAAACTCTTTGTTAGGGACAACCCCCCTTGGCTTCGTTAGGAGTTCGCCTAAACGGAGGAGCTGGGATTTAGGTGACAATACCTAGGTCATTACTTGTCCCCAAGGCCACACTTCTCCCACTTGTAGTGAGGAGACAGCTTTCAAAAGATTTCTGCTGCTGGTGTGCATCTCAGCGGACAACAGAACCAAAAGTAGGTAGGCCCTCAAAGGTCCCACATGATGTCAGAGGGGTCAAATCAAGTACTGAACAATGTGCAGGTATGACAGACCAGAAGTGCGTACGATTGGATGTTGTAGTGGAGGGTCAGGTGGGTCTGCAGGTTGGTGTAAATGAGTCTTTATCGCCACATGAGCTTGGTTTGGGTTCCCAATGTATCGGTATCAAGGTCGATGCAAGGCTGCCATTAGAACCAAACAGAGTTTCTGGATGGGGAGAGAGTAGCCTACAGTTTCCGACATTTGGTCAGGGCACTCTTCCTTACTAGAGTGAGTCTTTTCTGGTGAGTAGTTTGGGTTTTCCTCCTGCGGGGAATGTGTCACAGATTTTAGAGCCATCCATCTACCTGCCTTCGTATTCTTGTGGGGAGATTTGTGGTGGTGGTATCACGGTGCTTAAATCCAGGCGCTGGTTATGGGGATGGGAATGTGCAAAGTGCCGCAAAGGTTTTGGACGAGCAGCATACTGAAGGAGGGGGTTTAAAATTTAAATCATCAGAGTTTAGATAGGGGTGGTTTAAACAGTACCAAAGGTTGGTCAGAGTGTGCAGGAAGTGAGCATAGAAGTTCAAACTCAAAGGAGGCAAGTGCACAGGCTCAAAAGAAGAGAAATAAATGTATAAAGAGAAGGCAATTCTGGTAAAACTGGTTATAGGTGATGATGTACACATGCACGAGATTGTCAACGTGGCATCAAAAGCCCTTGCTGGTAGATTCTTGAGCAGAAGGATAGGTGAGCATATGTTGAAGGCATGGGTGAAGGAGGTGTGGGAGCCTATATTAGGGTATATACCTGAATGTTTTATTTTGGTCCATGGATGGTTGGGGTTTATATTTCAATCTAAGGAGGATCTGATGAAAATTCGGGATTCTGTGTGGAAATGGGAATTGGACACTGTTTTTCAATGCTCGCACCAAAAAAATGGAGATTACACCCATCTAGGTTAATATCCCTAATCTTCCAGTAGAATTATGGTCTCGCGAGGCATTGAAGGCAATAGAAAATTCTTTAGGGACCTTCTATGAGGCGAACATGAGTTTTGAACAAATAGATATATTGGTAATTGCTTATATTTTGGTGGGCATAAACTTTAAGGAGGGTCTGTAGAAGGACATAGAGTTGCAAAGAGGACATGTCACTATCATTCAACTGTTGAACTATAGCGGAGTGCCATTCAAATGTGTCTGATGCCATGAATATGACCATTCGGTACATGATTGCGCATCACCCTTTTACACAAAGGCCTAGATGAGGATGAGAGGGTAAGTTTATGCAAAATCAATGGAAATAATTAATAAGGCTCTGATTTAAAGGGTGAAATCAAGGAGCAAAGGAACATCCAAATTCAAGTTGAAAGCCCAATTACTATAAAGGTTGTATAAAAAGAGGTGCCCAGGGTGCTCCAGAGGGAGTGAAGGTACTCGAGGAGTCAAAGGATGCAGAGTATAAAGGGTTAGATCCAATGTTGGAAAATGAAGATTCAAAGTCATAGCCAGGCATTGTCTCACCATGAAAGGTATGTCTATTTCTAAGTTTGCCAGGCATTGTCTCACCATGAAAGGTATGTATAAAGGGTTAGATCTGTGCAGTTACTCTCCTGATTTTAAAAGATTTGAGGTAGTGTCCAATTTTGTGGGTAATTTTCATGATGGTCCTGATGGAAGGGGGGATTGTATTAGACCTGTGAAAGATGGAAGAGATTGTTTTAATAAGATAGGTTTTGGTAGTTTAGGTTTTGTTTTAGGAGTGGTCAATTTTAATGGTAATATCCCCAAAGCTTCTTCTGAATTCTGAATCATATGAACCCCATTCATTGTCAGTGGAATGAATAGTCGAGGGTTCATCTAGATACTACCTTAGGTCAAGGAAAGAGGAACTCATTGGATCTAAGAAGAGGTTTTAGGAGGCTTGGAAATCAATGAAGGGAGGTCTAAAAAAGGTGGTTATATAGGGAGGAAATCTTGTATCTCAGAGGCACAAGAAAAGGCACTGTTATCACACTATAGTAGCAGGGCTACTATTCTTGTACAGCAGATATCTGCACATTCCAGAGCTTACATTATTCCAAAGCATGGATATATATTTTGGATCACTCATGATCAGAGCAGTATATTATTCAGATGTATGTTAGACCTTGTGTCAAGGATGAGCCTTGAGAGTTCAGATTTGATGACCGATGTGACCCTTTATCCCATACAGTTTCAGTTCAGTGCTTAGAGATGTATTTCAGCAGTGTTTCAGATGATGCATGATGATTATTATTATGATGATGTTGTATGATCTATGGATATGTTCTCACTGACTATGGATTATTATCTTGTTGATTTAGTCATGATCACAGCATGTGCTTGGTATATTATTCCTGATGTGGCAAACTACTTAAAATGAACTGTAAATCATAAAATGGACAATTGCTTGCACATTTAGGTCATTTAACAAAACCCACTGGTTTTTCACCTTACATAGATATGGTCTTTCCCGACACCAGTTGTCTGCTAGTGTAGGCTCCATATTCACTTGACTCCATCCATACATGACCTTCCTATTTGACTTTAGACCTTGATCTGTCTCATTTGACTTTCTGATACCGAGGACTTCCCCATTTTTCTACCTCTGTGTTTGGACCGCATCCCTGTATATTCAGTGTCTCGGCTCTGAGTTGGTGACAAAACTTGCCTTTGGTGAGTTGGATTGTAGGCCTAAATCATTCTGGTCGGTTGTCCCGATGTTTGGCATTGGCTCGAACTCCCCCTAGTCACTTGAGATGTTGTTGGCTAAAACTGAAAGCTCATGTTCTACCTATGGAAACTAAAAAAATTCGCCCATGGAAATAAAAAAGGGGCAAGAGCGATGAACAGCTAAAAATACTCCTCGAAGAGTGTAAGAAAGGTCCAAAAAGCAATGGTTCTTAAAAGCTATATCTAAACAATTGCTGACCTTATAAATATTTGAAAAACATGCCCTGGATGCAAGCTGCAACTAGTTGTGCTTCTCAACACATCTGAAATCCGAAGGGTTATGTAGGCCAAAAAGGCCATGGAATAAAATTGAATGATCCTAATGAACCTGGATCAACTTGATGTAGACATAATGCCTAAGTTGAATAAGCACTCTCTAAACAACTTATCCATTTGTGAGACACAGCCATCCCCCGTGTTCTTTTGTCCAGCACAGAGTTTGTAGCTTTCCCCTTTCTCCCAGTCCAAAGTATTTTTGAGTTGAGTTAGACAGGTCAACCCCTTTGCCCAACCTTGTTCCTAGCCTTCATCCTTCACTAGCAGTTTGACCATGTCCAATGGGTGAGTTTGTCATTTGAACTATTGTGCAAGTAATTTTATATAACAACGGAATACGCTACCTTGATTAATGCCACTGAATGGATCTTGTACTTTGAGATAGGCTGTGAAAATGATTAGAGAAGCATGTCTTGGTCTACTGATGTGATTTATCCTTGGTTGTATATATTATGGGGATCTGTGATGATGTGGGCCATGTATAGATGCCTATTTGATGATGATTGATGGTCCCACATGCTTGATGATGATATCATATGATGGACATATGATGCAGATGATGATTGATCCAGTTCAACAGGTTTTATTACTACTTCAGATCAGCAGATTATACATTGTTCATATATGGTGGACCCTACAACTGGCCCATTAGGGCAACCCATGGTGTATGAGTACACATTTCTAGTGGACTTGGGTCTTCTGGATCCATTGAGACACTTATCTTTCAGTTCCGGGCACTTCTATCAGTGATTGATGCAGTTTTACACTTGTTGACCAGATTTGGGGCTGATTTCCCAGCCTGAGCAGCAGGGGCCATGATTGGCCAGTTCACCTAGGGCGCTGATGATGGAGGGGGTGGTCCAGCCACTTGTTTTTACCATTTACCCCCCCTTCTGGAGAGCCTGGTGGGCTTAGATGGACAGCGCTAGTACCCTAGGAGGCAGTTTTGGCACTTTCACAGTTACCGAGGCAGTTAAAAAATGGGATAAAGTGGTCACTGAGGAAATCGATTTGGGCAATTGAGGCAAGGTTTTGGCATTTGGTCTTCACAAAGGTCTTCCAGGGTGGCATCACTACCTTCCAGTCAGTTTTCACCATGTGGGTGTGCCCACATTGATCACAAGAGGACATTTACTGCTTGACTGTCATGGATTCTGAGGACAGTTTTGATCATTTATATTATCTTGGACATATTTTATTATTTTATTGTACCTTGGGGATGAGCTAGTAAGGATTGATGCCTCCTAGCCCCACCATGTGCTTATATTGTCATGTCCTAGTCATCATGAGGTGGATTTTGGCACCTATTCTTCTCTAGTGGATGACGTCACCCCTTCTTTGTACCATTTAGTGGGGGCGCTATTATTATATTGGGTGATCCATGTGATATATCGTTATGGTTGATCTTAGCCATTGATTGTATGATGAGATCTTTTAATCTCAACCACTCATTTGATGTAGTATTGTAGAGTGGTATAGGGTTTTGGTCTTTATTATCCTATATAAGGAGGAGACCCCCCATTGTAAAGCTCACCTTTGGAGCTCTGGAATATTGGAATAGAAAACTTCTTTGTGGAGCATATCTCTCTTGTGTTGTGGATTCTCTTGCATGTTGAATATACAGTATTTCTTCTATGTATCATTGTGGATTTTTGTGCTTCTACTAATCTTTTTACAGGAAAGTCGAATTGGTGGAGAGGAGGGCGACTTCTTAAGGGTTATTGTTGGATGGATCCACATATTCTCTCTTGGGTTGATCTTGTGACAGGGAGTATCATTATTGTATCTTTGTGACATAGTTGATGCTTTCTATTACATCTTTCTACCATTTTCATAATCATCTTGCTTGACTTGTTTCTTTGATCTTGTCTTGTAGGAGGAGGACGATTTGGCTATCTTGGAGAAGGACGTTTTGGTTGGAGCTCTTGGATCTCACTCTTGAATATACACATAGGAGAATGTTATCAATTTGCAAGGTGGCCACAAGCAATTGAGGTAAGATCTACAAGGTATGTGCCTCTTTCATCCATTCTATCTTCATTGGTCATAGAACCCTAATTCATTAAAACCCCAATTTTGGTATTTCTTAGATCTACTTAGATCTAGCCTTGCTTTTGAGAAGATCTTGAAAACCCACCTCTATAGCATCCACCCCTAGTTGGATCTATAGTTTGGTGGTGATTGGTTTAGAATTGACACACTTTTCAAGGCAAAAAGCCCTCTTGAACCCAAATCGCACTTCCTAGTGAGAGGCTTGTTTGGTTAGATCTAGCATATGGGTAGGTGAGATCCCACTTGATTTGCAATCTAGACACTTGATAACCTACCCCCAGATTCTTACTTTGGTGAATTCTACCTTGTGGACATCATTCCATGTTTTAAAGGGGCCAAAACCCCCTTTTGAATTTCTTGGCACCTCAAAACTCAGATCTACTAAGATCTAACCCTTGGATTGACTTGATTTTTGGGATCTACATAGATCGGGGTACTAGCTACTTGGATCTATAGTTTGGTGGCCATTGGACTTGATTTGGTCCACCAAACCCTCATTTTAGCCCTCCTTGAGCAAAGTCGCACCCCCTTGGGTAGGTGAGTTTGTCCACTTCAAGAAGGTGGGTGGTTGAGATTTTTGGGGATTCGGAACGGCCATACCTTGAAACCTAGGTCTAGAGTATCGTTTTGTCACGATCCGCCTTGGGGGTAGCATTCCTTGTTTCAAGGGATTGTGGTCCACTTAGGGTCATTTCTTGAAAACCTAGATCTAGCAAGATCCAACCATTAGATCTCATTTAGCCCACTTGACTTGGCTTCTAGGTGTCCCGATCTACACTTTGACATACTTTTTGACCCCATTAGCCCATCCAACAAGGCACTAGTCCTCCCCAAAACAAGTCGCACTCCTTGGGATTTGTGTCAAACCATAGATCTAGTACGTGGGTACTCGTAAAATCAACTTAGATCTATAGATCTACTAATAACAGAACATCTAGTACCAATTCCATCCCTAACTTCACCTTGTGGGCCCACTTAAAGGCATTTCACACATCCCAAGAAAATAAGACCCACTTGTGTAAACATATGGTACTACACCTCGTCATCATACCCAATCATGTGGCCTAAACCATACGTAGGTTGAAACACTAACAATCTCTTACACCACCTTCAACCATACCTCAACTCCTAGGTCCACTTAGCCTTGCATTGGTTTCCGTAACTCATCATTTACTCATCCTTAGAAACCTTCGTTTGGGTCCAATCAACTATGATTGGTTATAGGGTCTCCCCCTAGGTCTTGTTACATCTTGACCTAAAGCGAAGAGTGCCTCGGTTGACGTGACTCCCACCTTGCATTGGGAACCGTGGCATCTCTTGGGTCACCTCTTTAGTTGCCTGTCTCCTCTACCGTCCCGGATGGGATACCTCTAGGGGCAACTACAAGTTGTGTGATAACAGGCACATTTCGAGGTCCAATAAGGAAAACAATTATTAATTGGGGCGGTTTCTAGAGCAATTAAAACCCGAGGTCCTAGTTCATAATGACTTCTCTTTCCCTAAATTTTAGTGGATTGGGCATCCCTTCAAAAAAGTTAGCCCTCAAAAGACTAGTGGAATCCCAAAAACCTAACATAATCCTATTACAAGAAACCATGGGTGATGGTGGGAAAATCTATTCTAATCATGTTAAATTTTGAGTGGATGAGAATTTATATTTTTCTAATTCTAAGGGTAACCCTAGAGGTTTGATTTCGAGGTGACGACCATGGTAACCCGAATGTATTGATCCTTCTTTTGATTCAGGGTTAGGGTTGACTCTAAATTCCCAAGAGCTGGGGTTGTAGGTGTCAATTCTAAACTGGTATGGACCTTATTCAAATTGGGTGATTTTCTGGGAACAATTTTTCAATCTGATTTTTCTTGAGAATAGGCACACAATTGTGGGAGGAAATCTAATCTCTTTGGGGAATGCAAAATATGGGGTGAGTCAACAAATGTGGATCCCTTGACAGACTACTTTGTGAGAAAATTGGATGATTGTGATTTATTTGATGTAGCTCCAGTCCTACCTGATAGAACAAAAGGGTGGGTGTTGACAAGATATCTAAGAGATTGGATAGATTTTTGCTAGCAGAAGGGTTTATGAATGGCAATGTGAGGTTTAGACAATGGGTGGGGTCAAGAGGGATTTAGATCATTTTCCTATTTTGTTGAAGGTGGTAGCCAAAGGAGAAAAACCTCCTAGTCCATTCAAATTCAATCCACTTTGGTTTGAGGATGAGGGGTTTGTAAATTTAGTTAAGAATTCTTGGATCCCATTTAATGGAGGGTTACGAGAATCTGAATCTCTACAATTTGAAGCTATCCTGAAAAGAATAAAATAGTCACTGGTGAAATGGGCTTACGAAACAAAACTCAAGGCTGAGAAGGAACTGAATGAAATAGAGAATTGTTTGGAGGGCTTATACTTTCAAGATCTAGCTGGACTTTCAGATGAGACATAAAAAGCTAGAAATTGCATTGGAAAAGATAAAGACTCTTGCTAGATGAAAAAGAGGCAGTTTGGAGAATTAAAAGCAGAGCATTATAGCTTCAGAAGGGTGATAAAAATACAAAAAAGAAATCATCAATTTGCTAATCACAGGAAAAAATGTGAATACAATAGAGAAGATGCAAAACTACGAAGGAAATTGGTGACTAGCTTCAAGGATATAGCAAAAACGGTAGTCGATAATTTTAGTGGTCTTTTCAAAGAAGATAGAAGAGCTACAATAGCTAAGGTGGTGAAGAGGGCAACACTCTTCCCCAACTTTGTTTCTGAGGAAGATAATGTCAATATAATGGGAGAAGCCACTAAAGAAGAGCTACAAGAGGTCCTACAGTCCTTTAAAAAGAACAAAAGTATAGGCCTCGGTGGATGGCTTGTTGGAGGCCTACATAGGGGAGAGACCTCCCAGTAGGGTAAGGGTGTATTCTTGTTTGATTTGTACTCTTAGTTATTTGTTAGTGGTAGATCTATTGGAGATGCATGCATTCTTGTTTGATTTGTATGCTTTCTAATCTTCTATTGTTTGCAAATACCCTCAATTAACCATTGGTTTTGTGCAAGGATCGTTAAGCTTGCAGGTAGCCTTAATTGGAGAGGAGAAGGAGCTTGCATGCATGTTGATTTTTAGTGCAGCTGCGAGACCCATTCTCAGAGAGAATGGTACCCTAGTCATTCGACTAGGGTTCCTGGTCAAGTTAACCAGGCAGAGTATGAGTAAGACCCTAGAAGGTACCCTAGGGCCCCCAGCTGTCTCCTGGGGTTCTTGGTCTAGGACCAAGCAGATTGATGCCATGGCAAAGTCCCTAGCATGTGGCTAGGGCCCCTATTTGTCTCTAGGGTATTCTGGTCTAGAACCAGACAGTTTCTTGGTCATGATGACCAAGCAGATCCTGCAGGTTGAGGCAGAGACTTCCTAGGTCCTGCAGAAGGTTGATCAACATTCAGCCTAGGACTAAATGCTCAGCTTGAGGCTGAGGACCATTCTCTGGGAGAATGGAGATCTTGGTCATGGACCAGATGGTTGATCAACATGTCCCAGTCTAGGACTGAGGTTCAGCCTTGAGCTGAAAGCCATTCATTAAGAATGGAAGATATTGTTGTCCCCTCTCCTAATCGGTTATTGCTAGGTTGCTTCTCAAGGGACTGGCCACCCCTTGACGATGTCTCTAGTACCTAACCCTTAGGAGCAGCGTTAAGGACAAAAGGATTGCACCATCCGTTTGGATCTTCTCCCTTATACAGTGATGACAAAAATATATAAACTATGTATCTTAAGAGAGAGAAAAGTCTTTTGTCTTGTTGGTATCATTTGATTGCTTGTCCACTTTGATCTTGTGGTTGTTGACCCATGGTTCTTTCTTACTTGGTCCTAGCACTCTCACTTGTGTGCACCTTTGACTATA
Source organism: Larix kaempferi (assembly GCA_027924585.1). Taxonomy (NCBI): domain Eukaryota; kingdom Viridiplantae; phylum Streptophyta; class Pinopsida; order Pinales; family Pinaceae; genus Larix; species Larix kaempferi. Next base: position 9,738,952 of record BSBM01000613.1, read on the forward strand.
ATGACTCCTATCTTATGGAGTATTTTTTACCTAAGGGTATATTAAGGACCATGTATTATTATAGTCACCTTATGTTTTGTCCCACTTATGGTTTTGATCTTTTTACCTTTTGTTGGACCCCTTTTTTTATTTTGGACTTTCACTTTATGATAAACTTATTAATTAATTATTTTTGCCTTATTAATTTTTATGAGTTTATTAATAAAGTTTTTTTATTATTATTGGACCATGGAACATTGGTACTTTATCTTTTGTTTTTATTTATTTTATCTTTTTATTTATTTACTTTATTATTTTAATCCTATTAATTTTTATTGGTACTTTATCTTTTGTTTTTATTTATTTATTTTATCTTTTTATTTATTATTTTAATCCTAAGTTTCTAACTCTAAAACTATATATAAACTCAAGCTCTAATTCATCCAACCGTGAGCTCATTTTTCTTTCACGTGCTCTTTTGGCTTCTCGGCGATTTATTTGTTTTGGGTCTGCTTCTCTGCATTTTTTACAAGGCTGCACTTGTTTCTATTTCTTCTCCACGCCACTCTCATCACGTGTCTGTTACAGCGTTTGATTATCCCTTCACGGGTTCATCCATCAACAATAGATCTCGCTGGTTCTGATCTCTATCGGGTTTATCTCTGAGATTTATTTTAGGCCTGTCTCACGTGTCCATCCCTTCACGTGTTCATTCTTCACGGCCAGCTATTTTCACGGGTTATTTCTCTCGGCTGTCTTCACGGCCAGCTATCATCACAGCCATCTATTCTCACGGCTTCCCTATTCTGGTTACAGCATTTGTTTATCTCACAACTGTCTTCACGGCCAGCTATCATCACAGCCATCTATTCTCACGGCTTCCCTATTCTAGTTACAGCATTTGTTTATCTCACAACTGTCTTCACGGCCAGCTATCATCACAGCTATCTATTCTCACGGCTTCTCTATTCTGGTTATAGCATTTGTTTATCTCACAGTTTCTCTTGACTGTCTTACGGTTGCTCTGTTTTGGCTGTAGCATTTGTTTGTCTCTATTCTGGCTGTAGCATGTTTTGGCTGTAGCATTTGATTGACTCACAGGGTCTCTATTCTAGTTGTAGCATGTTTTGGCTGTAGCATTTGATTGACTCACAGGATCTCTATTCTGGCTGTAGCATTCAGCAGTCTCACAGTTTCTCTATTCTGGCTGTAGCATTCAACAGTCTCACAGTTTCTCTATCTCACTGGTTGAATTCTCATCACTTTAATTGAACTCTGTGCAATTTCATTTGAGTGAGTGTTTGCTTACGTGCTTGACCTTTGTAGTCTGCTGCACCTGTGTGTCTTTCTTACTACTGTCATTTTCTTATTAATTGAAGAACTTGAGGTCTGTTTTATTCTACCTGAACCTTTTCTCTCTTAAGGTACATATATGGTTTATCTAGTTTGACTTGTCCTTTCAGTGACAAGATCAAAACTATCTGAGTACAAGGCTGATCCAAATATTGGTTATAATTCGTTAATGCTACTTCTCATTTAGTTTACTATTCCTGTCACTTGAAATTTATTTTATATATTGTGCATTTGATGATGCTCGAGGACCAACTCTAATGCAGTGACCAAATGGAGCATTAAGTTGAAAGAGATGAAAATTATATTACTTCTGTTTTAATTCAGCTTAAATTTAATTAAGTATTGCAATTGTTTACATATTCTTGTATCAAGTTTTTAGATATGCGATAAAACGTACATAACCTGGAATTTCAACAATGCATCCTCCTCATCTTCAAGTTCATTCAAGGACAAACACCCTCCACATTTCACCAAAAGCAAAGAACTTGCAAGCTTCTTCATTCTAGTTTCTAGGATTCTTCACCTTCTTTTTCTTAAACTAAAATCTACTTTCCGATCAGTTGATTACTGGTTCCTCATATGATAACAAGTATATATCAGATTTAGAGCTGCATTTATAAGATTACTTGTTATTGAAAAGATATAAATTTAAAGTGCTTTACTTCATTCATAATCTTAAAACTTATATCTATGGTTTTAGGACTTGAATTTGCAATTTTTCCAATATTTTTCCAAGTACTAAGTAGTGTTAGATTTTTATTTTAGTTTTGTTTAAACCACTAACCTAAGTCACCTGACACGAGGACACGGGACACGAGTGTCCCCAAAATACGAGTGTCCCCACGAGACACGGTGACCTCCGGAATCAGGACACGTAGGACACGTTTTAAATACATATATATATATATTTTTAAAATATATTACAATTTAAAAATATAGACATATAGATCCAATAAAATTTAACATTTACAATTACAAATATTCAATAGAAATTACATTTACAATTACAAATATGAAATATTCAATAGAAATTAGATCATTCACAAATCACAACACATTTGTCATTCACAATCACAAATCACAATGAGACATTGAGACACATAGATGCATGTCAGAGACTCGGAACCATATTTCTCATTAAGTCATCAAAATCAAAATGTATTACATAGATGTCGGAATGCCACTGGGCACTGGCAAATGCCAAATAGACTAATACTAAATAGTCTAATAGTAAATACAAAAAAGGGGTGGATCAAGATGGAAGAATCCCATCTGTCAATGACTCAATAGTCCTCCTCCATGCCTAAATCAACAAATTCATCACTGCCCTGATCCTCCTCCTCCTCCTCCTCCTCCGCCTCTCTGCCAATCTGACTAACTGCATCTGCTAGTGTGGAGGATGACCCCTCCATACAATCACCCTCATCAAAATTGACCGGCTCTAGCACTGGATCATTAAGATCCATGTTGTCTAATGCCAACTCAGTACTGTTGTCCAAACCCATCTCATCAGGAAAGACATCCCACATCCGTGTCTTTCCCTTCGCCCACTCCTCCCTCTTCCTGTAAATAAGACAAAGGTTGGAGTGCACATACACCATCCTCTCTGCCCTGGACTGCTCAAGTCTGCTCTTCTTCACACTGTACAAGTTCCCATATGTGCTCCAATTCCTCTCACAACAAGAGGATGAAGTAACTTGAGAGAGGACCCTCAAGGCTATCTTTTGTAGAAGAGGGCATGTTGCCCCATGAGTTGTCCACCAAACAAGGGGTTTCTTAACCCCCATGTCTCTAACCACCTCATATCCTCCAAATCTCCCAGTGCCACTAGAAAACTCATAAAATTCCTCCTCCACCACCTCAAGGTGGTCTCTATCCTGAAGTAGCCGTCTAAATGCTATCTTCCTCCCCTCTGATATCTCTCCATCCATGTGAGGAGGGACTCTGGATGAGGGCCCCGACCCACCACTGAGCCAATCCTGAGCGTAGAATCTAGGGTTCAATGAGTGGGCCAAGCAATGCAAAGGTGTGCAATTCTTCTCCCACCTGGAGATAAGAATGCCCTGTATGATGGACCATAAGTTCTCTTCCGATGTCTCATACTCAGCACACTCATTCTCCATAACAATGGTCCTCATGGACTCAATCATGGAATCCCACCCCTCATAAACATGTCCTAGGATGGGCTGGTCCGTGTCTGCAAACCCCAACAAAGAAATGATTGGCTCCATGATCTTGATGCTAAGGACTACCCTATCCCACCAACCATCATCTAATACTGTGTCCTTCACCTTTTGTGAAGCATTCTGATCTGACTTTCTCCAAAAAGCCCAAAACTCTGAAATCACCATGGACCCAAGAGCGGTTTTTACCTCTCTCAATCTCTTGAGCATGATGAATGAGGAAGCAAACCGAGTATCTGCAACCTTCAACAATGAAAGATGTGTGTACTCTTTGTAGATTGTGAGGGCATTGGTGTGGTTTTGTACAAAGTTACGGATATGGTGTGCATCCTCAATAAGTTTGCCAATCCATGGCACATCTGAAGCAATAGATTTCAATGCTAAATTCAAAGAATGGACAATGCAAGGTGTCCAAAATACTTGTAAGATCAATAAAAGAAAGTATAAATGAGTCATTGAGTCTAGACTCCTAGACTCTACAAGACTACAACTAAGTTACTAACAGCTCAAAATTTCAAATAAATGAGTAAATTAACAATCACATACCTGTGGATGTTTAGCTTCCACAATCATGCCAGCAGCCTTGCAAACAGGTGCATTGTCCGTGATGATTTGTACACAAGAATCAACACCTACTTCTTCAATGGTTTTGATGAACAAATCACCCATATATTGTGCATCCTTGTATTTCCCAAGAGCATCCACCGCTTTCAAGAACACCGGTCCATTTGTGGAAGACACCATGAAATTGATGAGTGGATGGCATGTTGGATCCGTCCATCCATCAGAAACAATACTAACACCCCATGTGGACCATTTTGATTTAATTGGATCAATAATTTTATCCACCTCCTTCTTTGCCTTAACCAACAATGTGGTTCTAAGCTTCTCTGAACTAGGAGGCACATAACCAATTGGAGCTCGTTCCATTATAGATCGACACATCTCAAAGTACAATGGTGACCGTGCAACATTGAATGAGATGAAGTTGAGGTAGAAGAAAAATGCAATGGAGAGGTCTACCTCTTCTCGTGCCTCTTGTTGGAAAATCCTATCCATTGGACCTCTTGAAGTTGGCCTCTTTCTTGTTGGATAAGCAATAGCATCAACCCCACTCCTAGTGCTAGAGGGTTTCCTCAAGAATGGAAGAGGATCCTCACGATGAAATGTCTTGCTTGCTGCAGCCACCTTCCCTACCCCAACATAGTCTTCTCTTTCCATCTCCCTCCTTTGGTTAACACTCACAGCTTTGCATGAAGAAATCCCACAAGGGAGGGCCAACAAATGGCCTTTAACCCGGTAATAGGTGCTCTTGAAATCATGCCTGCAGAAATTGCAAGTCCAACACACATTGCCTCCCCCACCAAGCTTCGCTCCAACACCTTCTTTCCTTGTCACATACTTCCACAAAGGGTATTTACTCTCTTGTGCTTGTTGTTTTGCCAAAGCATGGCTATAATGAGGATGAGCTTGACTAGAACCGGTTGGAGCACTACTAGGAGCAGAAGGGGATGTGCTTGGAGGAAGAATAGGACGAGAGGGAATAGATGGGGCATTCTTCCCTTTCCTTTGCCCTCTACCTGCTGCCCTAGCTGGTTGAGACATTTTCCTTCAACCTTGCTGGTGAAATCACACTTGAATCTCCTTCACCTGCAAGAAAACACTCTTGAATCTCCTTCACCTGCAAAAAAAATGACTTTGAGCTCTCTCTAACTCTCCCTCACACTCCCAAAAGTTAGCAAATGACAAATAAAAGACAAAAAAGGCATTTTTATTGACCTGTGGGCTCTTCCTCACGCATTTTTTGTGTCCTGTTTTTCCCCGACGTTGCACAGATTTCCCCACGCGTGTCCCGAGTTTGGGACACGAAAAAACTCGTGTCCCCCACGTGGGGCCAACGTGTCCGCGCCCAAACGTGGCCCACGCGACACGGGGACCCTATTGGACGTGTCCTGTTACTTAGCCACTAACATTTTAACAACTTTATCTTGCTTTTTTTTGTCATTTAAAGACAGGTCAAGCGGAAGTGCTGGCGAAAATTTCAAGATTTGAGCCTTACAAAGCGCCTCCTCAAAGCCCTCCCCAAAAAGGGCATTTTTCCATCTCTTTTTTGTAACCTCTTTCATCCGAACTTATAAGGATAAAGAGGCCTTATTTAATCATTGTAAAAAACCATTAATAAAAGAAGCAAGTGGGCTACACAACGCCACACCCCTTCTCCCATTGGGGGAACCTATATCGCCTCCTTTTTGGTGTGACTTTTCCTTTTGCTTTGGTTTTGTGATACTAACCTTTAGATTAAATTTTCCTTTTTTGCAAGCTAGTTTAGTTTCATTTGTGCAAGAATAATTTAGTTAGTTTCAATTTTGTTAGTTAGTTCACATTTCTTTTGCAAGTAAATAAACAAACCCGACTCGTTGCCACAAAGTATGCTCTCGCCACCACCTAAAGGCTTTGTCGATTAGTGGTAGATGATCAAAAAGTTGACACATAGTCAGTAGTAATTAGTACAATACTTTTTGCTTCAAGTTCATTTACTTTATTTGCACTTACAATATCTTTTGCTTTCAAAATTGGAATTAATATTTGCATTAAGCCTGAGTATGCTCTTGTCCACCACAAACTAGTTGAGGCTGGTATGATCTTTGGAACAATCAAAAAGGGGTCTTGCACTTCATAACTTTTCACATCTTATTAACAACACACCTTTAATAAAAATCAAATCCCCTAAACGGACGGAAATCCGGCGTCACGATCTTTACCTTCTATGGGCAAAGTTTGCAAAGAAAGTAGGAACAACTAGATAGTGACCACAGGGTCCCGTTAGGCTATACCCTCGATTGGTGTAGTGTTGGACACACCCCCGCGACTCCGATCTAGCCCACATTTTCTTGTGTAGAACCACATTGGGCAAATTTCGGACATTCCACGTACCTTATGATATATCGGAAACCCCTGCCCATAATCCACTCATCATAATAATTTAAAACTGACCAAGATACAATTGCAAAACATTTATTTTTCAGCAGCATTTATTTTGACTCCATTTGGCACTGATTGACTTTACAACAATACCTTTATTTGCTTAATATCATCATATTGTTGTTTATGTTACATCTTTATATGCTATGTTGTTGATCTAATTCATTATTTTGCAATAATCTTGTTTCAGTATTTTATCTTCAAAACTCCTAAAAACTTACTTCCATTTTAACATCTAAGAACTAAAACCCTTAGTAACATTTCTTAGGGTCTACCCCCCTTGGTTTCGTTAGGAGTTAGCCTAAACAGAGGAGTCAAGATCAAGTGACAGTACTTGACTCAAGACTTGCCCCCAAGGACACACCAAGTGGCTTGAAGATTTCTGCCATGTTACCCAGGTGTGTATGAGGCAGCAACACATGGCTCAATCCATAGTTACACTATTGAAGGATACCCCTAAAGAAGGCAAAGGAGCTATATGGAAGATGCATTTTGACAAAGCTCAATCCCAGATAGGTGCAAGTGAAAGGATTACATTTACATCCCCTCAAGGTGAGGTCACATCTTTATCTTATAGGTTAGAATTTGATTGCACTAATAATATTGCTTAGTATGAAGCATTATTGTTGGGATTGGAGTTGGTGAGAGAAATGAGTATAAAGATGTTTAAAGTCATGGGAGATTCTAATCTAGTAGTGTTGCAAGTAAGAAACCAGTTTGATGCAAAGAGTGAGAGATTGAAGAAATACAGACATGCATTATGGGACACAATAAAGTTGTTTAATGTATTTGATATCATTACTGTCGCAAGGGAAGAAAACGTTTAGGCTGATGCATTGCATGCTGCAGTTGTGACTCTTCAACCATGTGAAGAAATTATTCAAAGAAAACATAAGTTGGAAGTTGTTTTCAGGCCTTCTATCCCAAATAATTTTGAGCATTGGCAAGTTTTCATGATGATGCATAAGTGATTAGATTTTTTAAGAACCTGTGGGATTTGTCCCACTACTGGATAAATTGGCATGGTGAAGATGACGAAGGACCAGAAGTCATGCAGCTAAAGGAGAATAAGATTCCCAAGGGTCTTATTCCACTAGAGAAGATTTTTTATCAATATGGCATGTTCAAGAAGCCAGGGGAGACAAGTAAGCTTGAAGATACTGTGTGAATAAATATTGGATCAGAAGAAAGCTCACAGCTCATCTGGATTGGAAAAGGTTATTCTGTCAAAGAGAGAAGAGAAATTGAAGTCCTCATCCCATAATACAAGGATATATTTGCATGGATTTATGATGATCTGAAGGCTTATAAAGGAGATATTATTCAGCATACTATCCCATTAGAGGAGTCAAACCCTTTAGAAGACGCAAAGACACATGAACCCAAAATTGGCATTGATCGTACAAAAGGAGTTGCAAAAAATATTGGAGGTTAAAATTATTGTCCCCATGAGTCATTCATCATGGGCTGCTAACATGGTGCCTATTAGAAAGAAGACTAGACAAAGCAAGATGTGTCAACTTCAAAAAGTTTAACCAATTGTCTCTTAGACTCTAGAGACAATTATCCCCTTACAAATATGGAGCACTTGCTGCAGAAAGTTTACTGGATCAAGTACGATATCTATGTTGGATGTTTTCTCAAGTTATGACCAAGTGCTTATGAAGGAGGAGGAAAAAAATATAAGACAACCTTTACTACACCATGCAAAACATTTATATATCTCAGGATGCCATTTAGTTTGATGAATGTTGGATCAATATTTCAAAGAGCTACCATGGGTAAGACTATTGTGAATTATCAAGATGATTTGACTGTTTTCTATAAGGAAAGGAATGCACGAGTACAAAATTTTAGGCAAGTTTTTCAAAGATGTCAAAGATATGGGATATCTTTGAGAATATCTTTGAATCCTAAGAAATCGATGTTTGGAGTGGATGAATGGAAATTTCTATGTCAAATTGTGTCTAAAGAAGGTACTAAAATCAATGCAACAGAAATCAGCATGTACCATTACCCACAAGCAAGTGGGCAGTGCAATCCTTTGGCCAAATCAATTTCATCAAGAGGTCCATACCTAACTTCACTAATATCACTAAGCCTATTTCAATGCTGTTCAAGAAAGAGTAATAATTCAAATGGAGCAAGGAAAGCAGAAAGGCATTCCAAGAAGACAAAGAAGCCATTGTAACAACGCCAATATTGGTAAGTTCTAACTATTGAGAAGATTTTCTGATATTTTCTTTGCATCAAAAGATTCAATTTTATTTGTACTACTAGAAATAAATTAACAGAATTTGGAGCAACCTATAGCCTTTATGAGTAAAGGACTTAGAGGTGTTGAACTAAACTATGCTATCATGAAGAAGCAAGCTTATGCCCTAGTTCAAGTACTGAAACATTTCAAAATTTACGTGAGTTACACTCAGATATTGGCCTTTTTACCCCACCTAGTAGTGAAAGAGATTTTATCTCATTCAGGAGTATGATCTAGAACTCAAACCAATCAAGTTGGTGAAAGGCCACGGATTAGCCAAAATGCTAACAAAGGGAAATGAAATAGCACTAAACCTTGGAAGCAAATCAGATCCGGAGATGACTTTGCCAATGCTTGAAGACTTGCATTAGCATAAGTGGTACAAGGACATTATTTATCACTTGCAGAACTTGCCGTGCCCAGATCACTAGTCAAACCACAAGAACAGAGCATTGAGGTTGAAGGTAGAAAGAACTGTTTGACCCAAGAAGGATTGGGTTGGAGGAATCCAGAGGGTTTGGTTCTCAAATTTGTGGATTCTGCAAAGGCAAAGGAGCTCATGACCAAGTTGCACAGTGGTTTATGCAAAAGGACATTTTGCAACAGGAACTACCACCCATAAAATTTTGAGGTTTGGATATTATTGGCCAAATATCTTTATTGATGTTCATGCTTTTGTTAGGTCATGCCAGCCTTGTCAACTCTTTGAAGGAAATCAGAAGTTGGTCACCTTACATTTGCAGTCTGTGGTAATAGAGGCACCTTTTCAGTAGGGCTTGATTTTATTGGAGAATTCCATCAAAACTCTAGCAATGTTTTCAAATGTATCATCATGCGACATATTACTTCACAAGATGGGTCGAGGTGATACCCATGAAGAGGTCAGCCCACAAAGTAATCATTGAGTTTTTGGAGCAAACAACCAAGGTTTGGTATCCCAACAAAATTCACTATAGACAATGCCCAAGCATTAAGGTCTATTGAGTTTTCTTTTTTATTATGGAATTGTTTTAGCAAACTCATCAAATTACTACCAACAACAAAATGGATTGACCAAATCTAGCAACAAGAATTCGCTTGGAATAATAAAGAAGAGTGGGGGATAATAAAAAGTGCTTGGACAGCAAGCCTAATTTTTCCTTATGGGCTGATTGGATCACCAAGAAGGAAGCTATAGGAAAGAGTCCATTTGAGATAGTGTATGGAGTGAATGTAACTTCGCCACTCCACTTGAAGATACCAATATACAAGTTCTTGCGGCATTTAACCTCAAATCAACAAGCAGTCCAAGCAAGGATTAATCATTGGTGGAGATAGAAGAAAATAGGAGGAAGGCTTTTGAGCATTTAGCAGTAAACCAAGATAACGTCAAAGGCAAGTTTATCAAGAAGGTCTGACAAGGATTTTCAGCTGGAGATTCTAGAGTTCTCTTACACTCTACAAGAGTGTGCAGTCCCTATATGGAACCAATTTTTATTGCATGGAGCTTTTGATACAAATATATGGAGAACGACCTTGTTTGAATGAGCACAAGATACCCTTGACATGGGCAACATCCACTTCATCGAAATGACTGATACGAAGAAAAGGCATTAAATGACCTCTATGAAGGGATCGCTCATGTTTAAATAAGGTAAAACCATCCTTTGAAGCCCACATTTAATGATGAAAGGGTTGGGCCTAGTGTGAGGGGTTCCAAGAGGGAGAAAAGGTCAAAAGATTATTATAACTTTAAGTTGTTATGAAATCAACCCTAACCTGATTATGACCATAATTATAATTTTAAGTTGTTTAAGGGTTGGCCCCTAAGTAGCCAGGGTACCCATACCGGGGTGTCGGGCACGCGTGCCAGTACTGGGTACGGGAATAGGTACCTCTGGGAGTACCATCGAAGTACCCGGTACTTCACTGAAGTACCCGGTACTTAGTTACTGGGATGAGGGTACTGGTACTTCATAAAAGCCCAAGTACCTCGATTTTGGGTACTCCGCGGGTACTTCCGGCCCTAAATTTTGACCCTGCGGACTTCAAACTCCATTTTTTATTGGATTTTATTGGATTGTATAAGTGATTAAGGGCTATGGGGATGGTGGGGCCCTCTCCCACGTGGCTAAAAACTCGGGCATAAGGCTCATTAAGAGGTCACCGCAACCATTTCCTTTTGTTTCATCTCTGTTGTCCATTCAGTGAATCGCTGTCAAGTTTGGAGGCCACTGTTTGGGGGCCTCTATTCACTGTCAAGTTTGGAGGCCTTTGTTTGGAGGCTGCTGTTCATTTACTGTTTGGAGGCCGCCGCTGTTCAAAGTTCAAACTTCATACACTATCACAGTTTCAAAGTTGGAGGCCGTTGTCATTTGTGAGTCGATACCTCCCTTTTTTCACTGTCCAGTATTACTAAGTGCACTTATAATGAATAATAAAAAAGATGCAAGTATTCTGTATTTATTTCTGTAACATATTTGATATTTCTATCTTTGAAATTTAAATAATAAATATTACATATTAATCAGAAGGTGAAGACTGTTTATTGCCCTGTAGTTTATTAAATATTTCAAATCTGCTTTATAAAATTCTGTTATCAACTCAAGAACAGAGTTGATGCAGCAGGTATAAAGATTGCTTGTCTCTTGAGCAAACTCCATGTTAAATTTAAATTTTATACCCATTTATCTTGAGGTTGTTGATCATGGACCTATGATATGTCTAATTTGTTATTGGTCAGTTCATTCAACATTGCATGCACAATTTACAGTCCAGATCAGTTCATTTAAAATTGTGACAATTTCAATTTTCATGCTAATTTGTGATTGTTCAGTGTTATTAGTTGCATCACTCGCTTGGACGAAAGGAAGTGCACTAGGGCTCAAATGAATAAGTGGGAGGTGTGCCCTTGCCTTAGGAGTTAATAAGTTTCCTTTGGGTTACTGTCATTTCTATAACCTGAGAGGTTGCTGTTGTCTTTTGTTCTTCATGATTGCACATCTTTATTGTTGATTTGTAATTGTCAAAGAGGCACACCTTTGGAAGGGTCCTCTCTTAATTTAAATAGAGCATGTTAATAACAGCCTAATTATTCCTCCATCCATCAATATCCAAACCCTCTTGAATTTGATCCAGACTCCATTGCCCAACTAGGTTGACACTAGTCTATTCTTTTAACCATGTATTGCAAAGAAAATCTTAAATCTTTCCAAGGGTTCCCCCCCTTGTGCTGGAAAAGGACCAAACTAAAGTAAGACAAAGCATTGCTAAGATGATAGTGACAACCTTCCTATCTTCCCCTTGGGGTTGCACTTGTTTTCCGGATTTTATAACTTTGAAGTGCAAGTTTGAGAGGTAACAGCAGTTAACTAAGGCAAGAACTACACTTAGGCTAATCATATATTTGGCTCTTGCATTGTCTTAAGTATAGTTACCCTGTTAAGGCCCAAATTCTCTGCAGTGAACCCTACTAGATGTGCCAAGGAGGGGGGTCCTTTTGCCAATGTAAAAGGCCAAGTTGGGGCTGCTTTATGTAAAAGTGTTGGTCTATCAATGGTCCAGAACCCTCGGTCGATCACGGCAAGTCGTCTTGGTACTCATTTCAAGGTATACTAGTCTTGTGGCCTTGTTGACTACCCCTTTACCCCTTGATGGGTGGTAACTCCTCATCATGTCGAGCATTTATGCCCTGGGTAGGTATTGGTGCACTTTGGGGTGACTTTGTTGGGACACATGGCTTAGAAGCCCCTAACCACTCTCATGATTTCATACTTTGTAAAGGTGATTGCGCTTTTAAGGGTTGTCATACCCCCGCTCTAGCACACCTCTATTATACCCACCTGGACCTTATTTGTTGTGTTACCCCCTTTCTTTTGGTCATCCTAGTCGAAAAATGCAAATCGACCACCATTAAAAGCAATTTTTGAAGGTCATACCAAGCAAGGAGGAGGTTGTTGAGGGAAAAGACACTTTGTTCGGGTTGGTTGGGGCTGACGTCCTCCTTTCAAGCTCAATGTTTCACTTTGTTGAAGTTATCATCACTTTTTATCATTGTTTTTTTGTGTTTTATCACTACTTTTGTGAGGTTTAGTCCCCAGATTGTGGGTGACAAAGCCTAAAATGAATTTTAACTCAAATTAGACAGGTCGACCTAGAGGAGAGAAAAGCTAGGACTTTTCTCATATAAATAAAGTGCCCTCCTCTCATTTGTAACCGAGATCATGGGATCAAATATGACTGAAATTTTATTTCTTCTATGGTATATGAGACTCTAAGTGGTGTGCACCCCTCTTCTTGGCAAGTTATAGGGATTTCAAGGATAAAGTTGAATGTTTCAAGGTTTATTTGCAATCTTTCAAGGCTAATTCAAGTGGAGGAAGGATTTTAAGGTTTGTTTCTCTTCTCTTTCCCTTCATTAAATGTGGTAAGATCTTTGGTCTCTTGGATTGCATTGCTTGTGCATCCAAGGTAAGGGTTTCTAGGGTTTTATTTCATGTTAAGTTAGTCTTGCTTGGTGAGGCATTTCTCTTGGAGAATCCCTCTTGTTTAGGGCCTTGGTGTTTTTGCTTATTCTAATTAGGTCAAGGGCTATTATGACCTGGGGTTCCTAGTCCTTGCCCCAATTCAATAGCATTTGAAAAGCCAATTCTTGAGAGGACATTGACCCCCATTTTTCTCATTGCCCTTAGGATAAGATTAAGGTCTAATTTCCTTTTCTTCTTCAAATTACAAAATTCTATATCCTATATTTGAAAAAATACAAAATAATCAAACATATAGAAAAAACCCTAAAAATCAAATATATAAAAAATCCAAAAAATATTGCATTATTTAAAATCTAAATCGCTAAACGTGACTCGGCCTCTTGATTTTATGGTCAATATTCAAGGGTGTCAACTTATTGTGGCTAGTTTGAGAGATCTACAGTTCTTGTGCAAAGGATAGTATGTTTTTTCAAATCTGATATGACAGGTACAACCATCTAAATTCAACTTTGAAGTGCCATACAAGCTGAAAACAAGGTGCACTAACAGCCCTAATCATTTTGGTCTTCATCTAATGGTTTGAGTTGATCTTGTTGAGATTTTGGGGGGCTGGTTAGGGCATAAACCAGACCCGCTACACCATTTCCAGATTTGTTTTTAATCATCTGTTGGCTGCCCAGAGGTCTGAAATATCATTGGACAGCCATACGTGGACTCAGAATTTTTCCAACTTGAGCTGCAATAAAAGGTCACAAGTCTTGCATTTATTGGTTAAAGGTAAGAGGTATCTACTTGTGATTTTCCAAGGGTTTAACTGAAGTTTCCATATCAAGTTATTGGCGTTGATCTTGTATTGCGTTCATTGAAATATCTTAAGGACAAGATAGTGCTAGATCATATTGCTCCTAACCTCCTAGTCTTGTGTTTGGTCATTGAGTGTTTATTGAATATCTTATTGACTCCATAAGGCACTAGTTGATTAATCTAATAGGAGGGTTTATCGTTAGAAGTAGAATTGTTTTCGTTCTTGTGCTTCACAGGGCTACTTCTACATTCATTTGAGAAGCGTCCCATGGCCAAAGGGGCAAGGCCTAAAGAGAGAGGAGAATGCACTGTGGTGACAATGGGTACATCTCCTGATTAGTTGCCACTCTTAGTACCCACCTTCGTGACCTTTCAAAAAGGTGCTAGTTTGAGCGGTAACACACCCCATAGTCTTTGTTTTAAAAATCGGTCAACTCGAACTTAGCCGAGTTGACCGAATTGACCCTTCATCGAGCCAACTTGGCCTTCAAATCAGATTAGGTGACCGGTTCAGTATCGAACAGGTCGATTTGGTGTCTGAATCGGTCGGTTGATACCAAAACGATCAACTGGTCGAGTCTCGACCTAAACCAATCGAGTTGACTATAAAAAAAAGCTATGTTTAGTTATTGTTATCACACCATAGTAGTTGGGCTACTATTCTTGCTGAGCAGATATCTGCACTTTTCAGAGCTTGGATTTTACAAATATTGGCTATAATGAGCTTGTTATTTGAGATCACTCATGGATCAGAGCAGTACATTGTATCATATTTTTGTTAGACCTTATGCCAAGGCTGAGCCTTTAGAGCTTAGATTTGATGATCGATGTGACCCTTTATTCCATACAGTTTCAGTTCAGTGCCCAAGGGTTATATTGCAGCAGTGGTTCAGATATAGATTGATGATTATTATGATATGATGTGACCTGTGGACTTTGGATTATTATCTTGTTACTTTATTCATCTTCATAGCATTGACTTGGTATATGGTTCAGGACATGGCAGTACTATTTAAAATAAAATGAAATATCTTGGATGATGTTATAAATATAAATTGGATGTATTACTTGCACACTTAGGTTTTCTGTCAATACTCATCGGTTTCATTACCCTCCTGTGAGCATAGATATGGTCTTCCTTGACATTCTTGTCTGCTAGCTTAGGCACCACATTCATTTGACTCCATCCATCCATGACCTTCCTAAATTGGCTTTTACCTTTTGACTTGCCTTCTTGACTTCTTGATACTGAGGACTTCCCCATTACTACCTCTGTGTTGGACCGCATCCATGTTTGTTTTGTGTCTCGGCTCTGAGTTGGTGACAGAGTTTGCCTTTGGTGAGCTGGATTGTATGCCTAAATCATTCTCGTCAGTTGTCCCGATGTTTGGCACTGTGCAGAACTCCCCCTAGTCGCTTGAGATGTTGTTGGCTAAAACTGAAAGCTCATGTACTACTTTATATTGGAAATGTTTTATATACGCACATGGAAACTGTAAACTCTAGAATGTGTTTCTAAACACACGTGAGTAAAGTGCAAGAACAATGAAATGCTAAAATACTCCTCGAAGGGTATAGAAAAGGTCCAAAAAGCAAATGTTACTCAAAAGTTATATCTATTATTGCTGACCTTATATATGTGAATATGCCTCGGATGCAAGCTGCGATTAGTTGTACTTCTTAGCACATGTGAAATCCCAGAGGGGTCATATAGGCCAAAAAGGCCATGGAAATGGAATGAATGATCCTAATGAACCTAGATCAGCTTGATGTATACATTATGCCTAAGTTGAATAAGCACTCTCTAAACAACTTATCCATTTGTGAGGCACAGCCCTTCCCTTTGTTATTTTGTCCAACACAGAGTGTAGCTCCCCCTCTCCCCGTCCAAAGTGCCACCTAGTTAGGTTTGGTCAAGTCATCCCCTTTGCCCAACCTTGTCTTAGCCTTCACCCTTAGCCAGCAGTTAGACCATATCCAATGGGTGAGTCTGTCATTGAAGCTTATGTGCAAGTAAAATATTAATAACATTAAATTATATACATGTATTAAACTGCCATGGAATGATGTTTATACTTTAAGTTAAGCTGTGAATATGATCTAAAGGAACATGTCTTAGTCCTTGTCATAATCTTGTTCTTGGTTATATATTGACCTAGTCAAACATAGTTTGACTATGGTCATTCTTGGGATCCGTGATGATGTGGGCCATGTATGCTTATGGATGATGATTGATGGTCCCACATACTCTTGTTGATGACTCCATATGGTGGACATATGCTTTAAATGATGGTTGATGCAGTTCAACAATTTTATTATTATTTCCAGATCATCATATTTTACACTGTTTGGATATGGTGGACCCTACTGTTGACCCCTCAGGTCAACCCATGGTGTATGAGTACACATTTTCGGTAGATTTGGGTCTTTTGGATCCTTTGAGACACTTATCTTTCAATTCTGGGCCCTTCTGATGATGATAGATGCAATTATCCACCTGTTGACTAGTTTTGGGCATGCTGACCCAGCCTATCCAGCAGAGGCTTGGAGGCCAGTCGTTGCCTAGGGCGATGTGTCTGAAGGGGGTGGTCCAGCCACTTGATTTCCACATTATACCCCCCTTCCAGACACCCTGGTGCCATCAGTTTGACAGCGCAGGCACCCTGGGTGGCAGTTTGAGCAGTTTCAAACTTTCAGGGTTTTTCAGGAGGATTAAAAATGGAATAAAAGGGTCACTAAGGAATTCAGTTTGGGCAATTGAGGCAAGGTTTTGGCATTTGGTCTTCACAGAGATCTTCCAAGGTGAACCCCCCATCTTCCAGTCAGTTGGCATCAGTCAGTGGGGTCCACAGTGGCCACAGGAGGCCTTTTACTGCATGTCTCTCACAGATTTTAAGGACAGGATTTGATCATTTGTGATATGTGGACATCTCATGGTCCTTTATTTTATATATTATTGTGCCATGGGGATGAGCTAGTAAGGATCGATGCCTCCTAGCCCCACCATGAGCTTCTTGAGTCATGTCCATGTCATATTTGGTGGGCCCTTGTATCTTAGCCCCCTTTAGAGGATGACGTCACCCTCACTTAGTCACTTTTAGCTATGACATCATCCCTCTTTGAGTGATCCATGTGATTTTATGTTAGACTCATCTTAGCCATTGATTATATTGTGAGATCTTTTAATCTCAACCACTGATTTCAAAAAGTGGTTTTGAGATCTAGGGTTTTGGTCTTTATTATCCGATATAAGGAGGAGACCCCCCCATTGTAAAGCACCTTTGGGCTCTAGAAAACTTGGAATGAAAATTGTATTTTGGAGATCTACTTCTTGGCTTTGATTGGGTTACTCTTGTATATGTTCTTGCATCTCTTGTTTCTAGACATTGTTTGATTTTCAGGTGAAATCGACATCAAGAAAGGGAGGCCGAATTGCTTGAAGCTAGCCACATGACTTACTTGATGGGAAGATTGTAGGGGTTGCTCACATCCCCCATGGGCAAGACGTCTTCATTTTGAGAAAGTTTTTCAATTGTGCTTTGTCCATTGATTGCTTCTTTGATATGACATGCTTAGATCTCATTGATTTGTGGATCAAATCTAACTTGATGTAGTTTGATTTACAGGTTTCATGGGACATCTCTCCTCCTAGGGCTTGGACGTTTTGGATTGAAGACACTTGGATCAAGCTTGGAATTGTAACTAGGGCAAGAATCATCCATATGCTAAGAGACCGCAAGCTTATGAGGTAAGATCTACAAGGTACGTATATATTTCGCTTGTTCTCCATCCTCTTGGTCACAAACTCCATTAAAATCAAAACCCTCATTTTTCACTTTTTTCTAGATCTACTTGGATTTAGCTTGGCTTTGGGGATAATATTGAAAACCCACCTCTATAGCATCCACAACAATTCGGATCTATAGTTCGGTGTGTGGATTGGGATTCATTTGACACATTTTCCAAGGCACCTAGCCCTCTTTGAGGCAATTCGCACTCCTTGAGGGAGTCTAGTTGGGCTAGTTCCAAGAGTTGGGTAGGTGAGATCCCACTTGATTTGCATAAATCCACCTTGATTACCTACCCCTAGTGCTTCACCTCTTTGATTTTTTCCTTGTGGGCCCCATTCCTCATTTTGAGGGTTGTGCCCCACTTGGGTCATTGGGTGATGCATTTTGAATATTAGATCTATGGAGATCTAGGTCATACTTGGGCATGCCGTCCTAAACCCACCTTGATAATTGCCTTAACTACCCCGATCTACATTTTGGCATAATTTGGACTCCATTTTCCCCTCCATCTAGAGGCACTAGTCTCCCTTGGGCAATTCACACTCCTTGGGTTAGAGGCCTTTTCCTAGATTCCATATGTGGGTGTTGTCTATCTCATCTTAGATCCATAGATCTATCTCATCTCACCCACTTAGTGCCATCTCATCCTTAATTTGACCAAGTGGGCGCCAATTGGACCATTTTCCACTTTTTAAGGAGTGGGCCCCACTTGTGTATTTTCATGGTGTTAGATCTATCCATTTGGTCTTCATAAGTGGCCTTAGTCATTCATTGGTGAAACACTTGTCACTTCTTAAGCCTCTTCAACCACATCTTAAACTCTTTGGTCCAGTTAATCCTCACGCATTGGTTTCCGTAACCTAACTTACAGATTTCCCTAGGAACCTTTGTGTTAGCTAGTCTTCATTGATTGGCTAGGGTCTCCCCCTTGGTCTTGATTCTTTATGATCTAAAGTGAAGAGTGCCTCGGTTATCGTGACACCCAACTTGCATTGGGAACCGTTGCACTTCTTGGGTCACCTCTTTAGTTGTCCATCTCCTCTACCATCCCGGATGGGATACCTTTAGGGACAACTACAAGTTGTGTGATAACAGTTACTCAGTAGTATTTGGTAATACTCAATGGTAATATTAAATTCTTAAAGTAAAAGTGGCATTCTCTTTATCTTTCATTTTCTATCCTTTTACTTAAATTTTTAGCATTACCATTAATCGTCTCAGGATGTTTGACAGTGGTTCCAACTTTATCAGTCTTCATATGCAAAAAGTAGAATTTTATATCCCATTTAGAATTCAATTGACTTAATAGTTTTCAAGGTTTCAGAATTGCAAAATTTCCACCAAATTCTATCATGTATGAGGGTATGGGATTGGCATTTAATCAAGAACATCAACCCCTCTATATACCTTGATGTTGGTGGTGTTGATTGTCGAACTCCTCTGTCATGACCTTAATAAAAATGTACTCTTCATTCAAGCAAAATCACTTATTAAGAATGGGAAGCTTTTTCTACCCTATTTTAACGATTGAATTAGGAAGTTTCATCAAAATTGTAGAATGTTGAGTCGTTGACTAATGTCCTTGGAGGATCGACTTTGAGATTCAAGGTAGAAGCAAGGGCTAGAGCCTAGAGGAGGGAGGCATAGGGTGCTATTCATGAATAGGATTCCAATATAGGCAATGATTTGTCGTCATGTATGATTTATGATTTATGTTTCACATTCATTTTTTTCAATGCCCTTGCTCATTGAAACTCATCCTCGTTTCCTCATTCCGTGCAACTTAGAATCTAACCCAAACCCTAAAGCTATAAGATGAACCCTAACCTCATGCTTCTAGGCGTTCAAATAGTACTACTACTACTACTACAATTGTAGATGACCTTGAGGACTCCGAGCTTGAGCCAGATGATGATGCCATTACTAGTCTTTATTCTAGTTCTACTTCTAGTTGTAGCAGTGGTGATGAGTTGGAGGATTGATCATGTTAATCAATGACATGTATGTTGTATGATCACTGATGTATGATATATGATGTAGTGGCATCATAGCACATTTTTTTTGGACTCTACAACCCATTTAGGCCTGCCACCTAACTAATTATGTATTTTATTCCAGATATGTATTGCACTGTTGCACAGTACACTTCGTGCCATTTTGATATGTTCACCCTTATATGGTATATACATGAGCAAACTTTGGATAATTTGTCTCTAATGCTTTGGAATCATGGATTAGAATCTTTAAAATATTGTTTTTCTTTCAAAGTTAAATATGTTATGTATTTTTTAGTAGATCAAGTCATTAAATTCAAATCGACCAAGTCATTACCGATTCCGAGTCTGAGTCCGAGTTGATCCTCGACCAATTTCGAGTCCGAGTTCAAGTTTTAAAACATTGCCCCATACCACATGTAACAACTATTATGATAGCTCTTCAGAGATTCCATTTTGATGGGCCTTGAAAAAAAAAGCAAGTTTTGGTGGACATCTTTGTGACTTCTCAAGTAATTTGTCCTTTCCTTGTATTGAAGGCTTGGACTATTTCGCTAATAATGAGGCCAGTATGCAAGCCATATCAAGCAGTTCCGAGCTAGCCTCACAATAAGGGCATGAGCATGTTAATTATCAAAGTGATTCCAAGTTGAACATTATCTACCAATGGGACCTTGATTTGCTAGTGAGGTCAATGAAATATCAAGTTGTCCACGAGGGTTCCATTCTTACTGAGGATTGTCCCCACCCAACTGGCATTTCAAAACAAGATGAAGTTGGGTGCAATTCCATGGCAAGTTTGGCAGAATAGATTGTCCCCAAAACTGGTACCTGAGCCAAAAAAGTATGGATTAGGTGGTGCAGCCCTAAACTTAGAATGTGTTCCTTGAAGCAAGTTCCAAACAAAAAATCCAGACCTTAAGCCATGTTCGAGAAGAATATCATTACATGGAATTGGATTGAAGCTCTTGTTAGAGTTTGCACTTTAATTCAAATTAACTAGATCTTTATCTGAAAGATAGACAAGCACAACAAAACACAATAGACACGATAATTTTCCTCGGGGAAACCATAAAGGAGAAAACGTCGCAACTTCCTCAAAGATAGATTCATCACTAATACAATATCAAGCAAAAATGGAAACCCAAATATAAGATGTCTTCTACAGCTCTCTCTCTTTCTCCTCCAACGAACTTGTCTTCTCCCTCTGCTTATGCGAACTTGAGTGAGTGAGTGGTGTATCCAAATGAGAGATCAAGCTCTCTATTTATAATTTATGTGTGGGTGACCTTTTTCCCAATGGGGTCGACCTCACTAACCTGACTGGGCCAACCTGTCCTAGGGAGACTCAATAATACACTTTACATTTATTCTTTGGGGTGTTATTGCCCCGACTTACAATGGAGGTTTTACCTCAATGACCTAACATAATAATGGCATCCCTGAATGGAGGAAAAACATCTCCGTCGAAGGTACAAGTAAAATACAATAATAATATAAATATAAAATACGATTGAATATCTTCTGAAGTTACATTTACAACAATACTCCCTCTTAACTAGGAAGGTATTCTCTCGCCACAGTCATCATCATTCTGGACAGCGTCATCATCCCTGGATCATCTTCAATGCTAGAACATAATCATCAACACTGGATCATCATCGTTGCTGCTGCAGCAATCCTCATCTTGTTGATCATTGATTAGTGACATATCTTGAATCTATCCGTCATGAGAAGTTCTACAGAACCAACCATTTTTCATGTTGGAGCTCTCAACTAGGTCTTCATCATGTCCACGAGCAAGCCATCAAGTAGGTACAGCCGAGGACCAAACATTACATTGCCACTGCAATCACCTGCGTATCCTACTATCATCTCATTGTATCCAGATCATCTCATCATCTCTCACGGAGAGCAGCCTAAATGCACACCTCATGTCCAACAAACCACCTGCGTCTCCCACCTAGTGGGTAAAGCGCAGGAGCACCCCAGGTGCATTACATCTCTCACGGTCAGCCCGCGTCTCCAACATGTGGATACAGCCCAGGAGCACCCCAGGTGCATTACGTCCCAAGGACCACCTGCGTCTTCCACCATGCGAGAACCAGCCTAGGCGCACCCTAGGTGTCTTTGTGACCGGTGGACTTCTCAATGACTCCAACATGTGGATACAACCCAGGAGCACCCCAGGTGCATTACGTCCCAAGGACCACATGCGTCTTTCACCATGTGAGATCTAGCCCTAGTGCACCTGCATTTTCCGATCTCGAGGAACCTTGATCTAGATAACACCAAGCTTCTCTCTGAAGTACTCGAAATTCACTCTCGCTAAAGGATTGATCAACACATCGGCTATCTGCTCATCTGTCGCAACATACTAGAGCTTCACTGCTCCTCTCTGCACCATATCCCAGATATAGTGATACTTGATCTCAATATGCTTCGACTTGTCGTGGAACACCGGGTTCTCAGACAACTTCACGCAACTCTGGTTGTCACAGAAGGTACAAGTCTCCTCGAGCTCGAGATCAAACCAATCTAACAGTAGCTTCTGAAGCCATACTACCTCACAACTAGTCAAACAAGCAGCAACATACTCTGCTTTGGCTATACTCAGTGCCATGCATGATTGCTTCCTACTAAACCAGGAGATCATATTGGATCCCAAACTGAAGCAACATCCTGAAGTGCTCTTCCTGTCTGTGGCACTACCTTCCCAATCTGAATAACCATGCAGGTTAATCCTTTGATCCGTCTCATACTTAAGCCCATACTCAACCGTACCCTTCAGGTACCTCAATATATGTTTTGCAGCCGTCAAGTGAACATGTCTCGGATCCATCGGGAACTGGCTCAGGGTGTTCACAGCAAAACATATGTTTGGTCTTGTGTTCATCAACTACATCAACGAAACAATCATCTGTCGGTACATCGTGGCATCGACTGTCTTTGAAGAAGCATCACACAGTAGCTTTAAGTTCGATGCCATTGGTGTGGCCATTGCCTTGCAGTCCATCATTCTGAACCTCTTCAGAATCTCCACTACGTACTTTCCTTGACCAAGAAAAATTCCATCCGCACTCTGCCACACCTCCATACCTAAGAAATAATGCATCATCCCCAGGTCCTTCATCTCAAACTCTGCGGCAAGCCTTCTCTTTGCATCTGCAATGAGCTCATCCTCACTTGTTACAAACAGGTCATCTACATATAGCAGTAGTATCACTGGTCTTCTGCCCTCAACCTTGAAGTAAAGGTTGGAATTTGTTTTACTCTTGGTAAAGCCTAAGCTCATCAGAAAGCTATCCATCCTGCTGTACCATGTCCTGGATGCCTGTTTCAATACGTACAAGGCTTTCTTCAACTTGCACACATGAGTCTGTCTGTCATGTGTCTCGAATCCTAGTGGCTGCTCCACGTACACTTCCTCTTCCACTACACCATTCAAGAATGTTGTCTTGATGTCCATCTGGTGTACCTTCCATTTCATTACTGCAGCCAGTGCAAGTATAGATTTGATGGAAGTGTATCTTTCTACATGTGCAAATGTCTCCTCGTAGTCTATGCCTTCCTTCTGAGAGAAGCCACGTGTCACAAATCTTGCCTTGTGTTTTTCTATGCTACCATCTGCAACATGCTTGATCTTATAGATCTATTTCAAAGTCACAACAGACTTCCCTACTGGTCTTGGAACTATCTCCCAGACATCATTCTTCATAATCGATTGGTACTCCTCGATCATGGCATCCTTTCATTCCTTCTTCTCTGCTACATCTCCATAGTTGGAAGGTTATTTATCAATGATGTCACATAGCAGGGCCACATAGTTGGAGTATGGTCTGGGTCTCTTGCTTTCTCTATGCATCCCATCTGGAGCACCATACTTCTTTGCATCTTGTATTGCTTCACGTGCCCATGCTGGTCTTCCCTTGTGGGAGTTCTTCTCACGAGGTGGATCTACAGGTTCTTGTGGTTTTGCCATGTCGCGGTCTTCATGATCTTCTTGATTTGCTTCTTCCATCACCATGTCTCTAGTTCTGGGAACTTCAGGTTCTTCAATTTCTTCATTGGGTATTTTTCTTGATTTGTTGTAGCTGAATCATCGTTACTTGTTCTTCGGAACAAGTCTCAATATTATTCTATTGTAGGTGATGGTACACGATCTTTCCTACAAGTCAAATTTAGTTGCGTGGTTAGGAACATTTCATAATTTTTCAGAACAAATTCTTATGCATAAAGACATAGGTCATACAGTCATGCAACTATCTTAGCCAATGCTTCAACACAACATTCATCCATATCGCGTATTCATACAGTAACTTTCTAGATGCCTTCCATCTCTACCAGAACATTATTAAGAGTGTGCACTACTCCCAACATGTCAGCAAAGAGGTTTCATTCTAGATAAGTAGAAATGGAATGTTGTACAGTACCATAAGCCACTTACCCGTTACTTGCATATTAGTAGTATTATGTTCATCAATGCAACTTTTCTAACATGCATAATACACATCCTAAATCTAGGAACATAAGTATGTACACGATTGAACAATATAATTTAAGTAATTAGATATACAAGAAGTGACAATTCAAATACTTATCTTTGTTTGGTTGTTGGGTGGACTCCCTCTTGATCTTTGCTTCCTTGCAGGAACTACTGGAATCTTTGACAGTGTACTCCACTTCATCGTCTGATTCTGAGGACTTGTGCCTTTCTTGCTTATAATCGAAAATGTGGAGCAAGTATTCTCCATTGTAGATCACTTGTTCTTTGTACTAGAGTAGACTCTGTGTGTCCCTTCTTTTGCATCTTAACCAATGCTGAAATGGATGAGAGGTTCTTCCATAGAGCATTGATCTTTATTCGTTTTCCGGAGTCCAACTGTGTAGGAGCTTCTCCTACTCCTTTCATGTACTACTGAAAGTCATCTCTAACTTTACCTTATGAGGTGGAACCTACTGAATGAACCCTTGTAACTGGTTACCTTTATTTATTACAATACATTTTCTTCATCACTTGAAGAATCTTCTTTTGTTCTTTTGCTTGAGGGTTCATCATCTTTTGCAATGTGAGCATGATGTCTCTTCTTGTTGATTTTGCTGGAGGATCCTTGGTTTCTGGGACAGTTTCTTGAATAGTGTCATTTCTCATCACATGTGAAACATCTGATACTAGAGAGATCTCTTCTAGGTCCATGATTCCTATTGGGCCTTCTGGATCTTTTGTGATGATGGTCCTCCCTCTTGTTATGATTCTTCTTAGTGTGAGCGGCTAGAGCTTGATCATCATTTGCTCCCATCTTTTCTTCTCTTGCTACTAGCCGAGCTTCTTCTTGGGTGCATTCTTCCCATAGTCTGTTGAAGGTGATTAGCTTCTTCCTGGCACATACTCCTTGAATGAATGAGTCCCATGATCTTGGGAGACCATTCAAGGTGGTCATTACAATTTCTCCTTCTACTTTGTCTTCAATTGCTTCAAGTTGCTCCTTGATTTGAGAGACCCTTGTGAAGTAAGATTGCATAGTCTCTAAGTGTTGGATCTTTACATTCTTGAGTTGGTTCCTTAGAGTCATCTTCTGATTGATGCTCTTCCCTTCGAATATCTTCGTCAAAGCATCGAACATCTCCTTGGGAGTCTTCAGGGATGACACATGAGGGATGAGATGATCTTTGATGGAGTCTGCAATAATCCTCTTGGCCTTGACCAAGTTCTTCTTGTGGATTGCTTTTGCCTCTTCTCCCTCTGGTTCTGGAACCTATGCATCAACATACTTGTCTAAGTCATTTTCTTCTAGGACAAGAAAGATCTTATACTTCCATGCTCGGAAGTTGTCAGCTCCTTCAAGCTTATCCTCAAGCTTGGTGTGATTTGTCATTTTGAAATGAGAACCTCAAATAGAAATAACAAGGAATTAGATCTTACCAATTTGAGATGCCCATTTGGTTCTAGAGTTAGCTGACCTAGGGTTTGACAAAGAAACCCTAATTTTTCAAACTTGGAATTTTGAACTTTTGCTTGGATAGAAAGATGCGCCTCCTCAAGGTTAGTTAAGAAATGTACTTCTTTTCCCAAATCTGTGGACAAAATTGCAAAATAACCGATGCCCTAGTTTTCCCCTGGCAGTAGTGACAAGGCCAAAAATGAAAATTCTCGGTTTTGAATTCTGCTTTCATAGGAAGATGCGCCCTCCTAGGGAGAGTTGAATTGACCCCCTTTTCAAGCTAATCTATGGAGGAAAGTGCCCGGAACAAGAATCCCTAGTTTCTCTCAGCCTAGTGACTGGGTCAAAAAAGAAAATTCTCTGAACTAAGTTTTGCTTCCTCCAAAAGATGCACCCTCCTAGGGCGAGTTGAATTGACCCCCTTTTCAAGCTAACCTGTGGAGGAAAGACCTTGAACTAGGAAGCCCTAGTTTCCCGCTGCTGCACAATGCCTTATTTTCATATTGGCTCTGAATCCATGTTAGAGTTTGCACTTTAATTCAAATTAACTAGATCTTTACCTGAAAGATAGACAAGCACAGCAAAACACAATAGACACAATAATTTTCCTTGGGGAAATAATAAAGGAGAAAACCCCACAACTTCCTCAAAGATAGATTTGTCACTAATACAATATCAAGCAAAAATGGAAAACCCAAATATAAGATGTCTTCTACGGCTCTCTCTCTTTTTCCTCCAGCGAACTTGTCTTCTCTCTCTGCTTATGCGAACTTGAGTGAGTGAGTGGTGTATCCAAATGAGGGAGCAATCTCTCTATTTATACTTTATGTGTGGGTGACCTTTTTCCTAATGGGGCCGACCTCACTAACCTGACTGGGCCGATCTGTCCTAGGGAGACTCAATAATACACTTTACATTTATTCTTTGGGGTGTTATTGCCCCGACTTACAATGGAGGTTTTACCTCAATGACCTAACATAATAATGACATCCCCGAACAGAGGAAAAACATCTTCGTCGAAGGTACAAGTTAAATACAATAATAATATAAATATAAAAACAATTGAATATTTTCCGAAGTTACATTTACAACAACAGCTCTCATCAAGGATACCAAGCTATGTTGAGTTGTTCTTTGAGGTCGATATGCGACATATTGACAAAGACAGGAACGTCGATTAAATAGATGAATTACAACCATAGAAGGTTTTTTCATGATCATTGTTTTCAACTTTTCATAATTTATAAGCCACTTTTAAAAATTTTGGGTCAGCTTGCAAGGAAAATAACCAATATGGATGACCGGGACCGTTATAGTCTAGCTCGGTTGATCGAATTGCTTTTAGCAAGTTTTGTAGAAGGAGCTCTACTGATAGGAGATTGGTATGGCTTTGTCATAGGCGAAAGTTTGACTTGTATGTACGTTTTAGAAGCTATTGTAATTACTAATATCCCATCTTTCCGTGTTTTTATTTAAAAACACAATGCTAATGACAAAACTAACAACTGTATATGTCATCTAGTTCTGATAAATGCCAGACGTACATAGCTATGACTTTGAGAAACTAGTGTGCAATCAATACACAATACTATCCAGATCTGATACATGTCGGACATAAATAGCCATGAGTTTGTGAGACTTGTATGCGATTATTGCTTCGGGCTGTATCACATGACTGGTTAGTAAAGTTATTCACATGATGGAGTTACAAAGTTCAAATTTGTTAAAATTGGACCCATGTTTCAGCATGTTTGCTGTGTTGATGCAGAGTTGGGGTTCAAAACTCCACACAGAGTAAGAAAAAAAACTCCTATCAAAAAGAATAGTATACATTGACCATCTTGATGCAAAAATAATAGTATGCAATGGCTAACTAAAACGCCTCCGACTCGCCAGAATCCAGCAGAGTAATTCTTGCCAAAATCACAATTTGGAGTGCTCAGATGGCGATCTAGATAGTTTTAAAATTGGACAATTAGTCTAGAACAGGCAATCCCAATTGCTGAAATTACAAAATTGAGAAAATAGCAATTTCCAGCCAGAATTTTAACCAGTTTTTATGCCAAAATCGGTGGAAAAGCTGGGCGTTTTGGTTGTTTTTTTTATCCTATGCGTGCAATGACTACTCTCATGTACAGTAATGTTGTCAACTTTATGGGGTTCATTATCAGTGTATTTTAAAACTTGAAACATGCCTATAGTGGGTATGTGGAATTTACATAACAATTAACCCAACATTACTTCACTTTTTGCTTTCAATAATCAATTTGTGAGTCATATGTGGATACCCAGCCTGTGCTCGAGGAGCAAAGCATCCTTTTTCTGTGCACCATGAAGAAGATCTGACTTGGCCATTTCGTATGCATGTGTAAGTTCCCTCTTCTTGTGCATCCTTTCGCTCTGAGAAAAAGCAAACCAATAACTAATACTTCAGCTGGACTGCCCTTGCATCTACCCACTACACCAAATCCTTTATAATGCCATTTAATGTCTTTACATTAAAAAAATCAGAAATGAAATTTGCAGCATAATATTACCAGTTCCAGGCGGTGCTGAAAATGTCGATTGTCAACCGCCCATAGGTGCTGCTGCGTTCTTATTTTTTGAGCAAGGATATCCCTTTCTTGCTCAAGGTACGAGATCTCCTCTTTACTCGCTTCCAGATTCTCAAGTGCAAACTCTAGCAATTTCTACCACAGAAATAATATAAATGTATAATCTCAGTGGAGATGAAAGACCATGGTAATTCAAACATAATGGTATGCTCGTGAGTACCTCAATAGCTACTCCTCGCTGCTCACAAATCTGCCTGATAGATGCCATTTTCCAAGCCCGAAAGAAACAGAAAGGGGGAAGAAGGAATACTTGGTCATGTTTTGAATAACCCCTCCGCGCGCTATCGCCATATATATATATATATTCCCCCTCTTTATACCACATTAATATGATTATTGTTCTAATCACATGACAAAGATGGCGTTTTAACCATAGATCCGTGCCGTGCGAGTATGATTATGTCCTGACATATAGTAACGGATAGGCTAGGCCGTATACTAATCCAGTTTCAAAAATCCAAATGTTTAATGTAAGTTTCAAATTTCCATATTAAACTAAATTTTGATTTGTTTAGTGGAGCTGACATCATCCTTGGGTTATGGAGTGGGGGTTTGATTTAATATCCCTCGCTGGTGTATTTTTGGTGTTTATTTTGGTATTGGATTTTGTCTAACACTTTCATAACATGCTTGGACACCCTTAATTTTCCCTATTGTATTGCTGGTGTATTTTGGGTGTTTACTTTGGTATTGGACTTTTGTCAAACACTTTCATAACATGCTTTGGTACCACTGTAATATCCCTTACTGTACTGTTGGTGTATTTTTGGTGTTTACTTTGGTATTGGACTTTTGTCAAATACTGTCATAACATGCTCTGATACCATTGTAAAAACCCTCAACTAGATCTGACGATTTTTGAACTGATTGTTGAAGTGTTTGGATCTCATATTTTGTCAAACACTTTGTCTAAATGTTGTTTGGGGGTTGGCTTTATCAATGGTATTTGTCTTAGCAAATTTTAGATCTCAGTTCTATAGCATTCAATCATACATTATGATCATAAGCGTAACTTATTTTGCATACAACTAAAGGGGAATCTTATCAAATGTTTTTCTATCACAAACGGTGAACATATAAAGTTTATATTAGCAATTTACAGGCACGAATCAAAATTGAGATTA
This sequence comes from Larix kaempferi, assembly GCA_027924585.1. Classification (NCBI taxonomy): domain Eukaryota; kingdom Viridiplantae; phylum Streptophyta; class Pinopsida; order Pinales; family Pinaceae; genus Larix; species Larix kaempferi. The sequence continues at coordinate 9,768,442 of BSBM01000613.1, forward strand.
ACTATGTATTTGACATGTAAGTCTCAATGGAGTCACGACTTACTTCTTGACAGTGTACAGTCCTTCTTGTAGGCCACATTATAACTGTTTTTTAGCCTCTGCATAGGAGAAAAGCCAATGAACAGGATAGCAATTCAATGTAATCCCTTTTAAGGGCAGATTACAACCCAATAATGAACAGTAAGGGTGTCCCCAAGCAGTGTGTTTCCAACAAGAAGATACTCTTAGAGAATGAGTGTACCCTCTCTCTCCTTTAACAAATTGTGGTGCAACAACCGATAAACAACAGTGAGCACACTCAGTAGTGGCACGATCCCCTGTACAACAGACAAAGGCATCAATATGAATGATAAGTGATAGCTAAGCTCTACGCCCCCAACAACACCCACAAACTCCCTTTTTTATTAGCAACTACATCCCTATGTTAAAGATAAGTGTCACACCCTCTAAGAAATAATGTAGACTACAATCCCAAGTGTGCCCTCTCTCTCCAAGTGCCCACAAAGTGTGCAACAAGCAATGTTTCAGTCTCTAGGGAAGTTGCCCTCCACAACAACATCATCAACCATTACACAATGAGAAGATGGTTGGAACTTGGTTTTTCCCCACAACTGGTACACCCTCATGTACAAGTGCGCCCTCCTTGAGACAAATCACTAGAACTTAGCGCAAACTCCACAGATCTGTAAGCAAACTCATGTCTAAACCATGCTAATGAAGCACAATGGCCAGATTTAAGTGATATTCTCTCTTAGAATCGATTAGGGTGGATAGCCTCACCGCCGAAACCAATGTTCCCTTGGGCTTTTTGTCCGAAGAGCCAAAAGCCACAAGAGCTCTCCAAATATTTTCGAAAATAAAATTGTCATGAATGAATGAGAGAGGGGTCAATTTGCCCTTTTAAGCTCATTTTACGCTTTTTGGCCACGTTTACCTTCTCCTACTCAAATATTTAATTAAAGTGATTGTATAAAGTCATTGTCACTTTATTAATTTATTAAGGTTTTTTACTCCAAAAAGTGATTTATTTGATTTTAAAGCATTTATGGGCTCTAGAAGTCACTTTTCATCATCTCCGACATTTAAAGCTCTTCATTCTAGTTCCAACGAGCTATTACACCAAGATACCCCTCTTAGATAATTTATTAAAATGACAACCTTAGTGTAATCCATTAAACTATGCTCAATAATACTCCCAAATTACGGGAATGGTCGAAATGCAATGGAATCGAAATCTGACTGCGTAGGAATGATCTCGATGATGAAAGTCGATAAGCGAACCTATGAAAGCATCATATAACTCCCCAAATCACTCGAGCTCAAATTACCCCTATGGTCAAGCTGACATAAACCCATAAGGTCATCTCCAACTGTGGAGCAAGGGAATCCAAAAATGGGGACATTACAGTCCTCCCTTTCCAAAAATTGCTTGTCCTCAAGCAATTCCATCACAACCCTATGATTAGCAAACTAAACCAAACTGAAACTGAGAATGATTCCAAGGTCCCAAACCAATCTAAAAGATGTGGATCACCTATTGCATACAATATTGCCCTACAGAGTACTAACATAAAAGGCCTCTTAAAGACCACTAATCAATAGAGCAAATAGATACTATAAATACTCAATCCACCCCTCATAGAATATCCACCTAAGAAACTAATCCAGTGCTCCATATGAATAGGCTCATAAAAGTAACAGCTACCTCTTCCATCTGTACAAGTTGCCAAACTATTGACCCATGAAATCTCAAGGTCCCAAGCTAGCCTCAAAAAGAACACACCATGCTGATGCTGCACCACTCTGATCATAAGTGGCTGGCCCTTGTGCCAAGACTACAGCTTCCACTCCTGGAACCCCAAGTTGTAATGTCTAGAAGACCCAACCCTACTAGTATGGATCATCTCCTACAAATACACCTCAGTGGAATCAAAGTCTGCAAGTCCACTGTCATACTCGATCAAAGCTATCGACAAAGAAAATGTATCCTGCCATATGGCATGCGCCCCATCATCTCCTCTCAAGGCACCCCAAAAATGACACGAACCAATCATATGAGTTCATGGAACCCACATCCAAACTAGGAGTCCATTGTTCCTCATACCAACCAACTCCAATTGTGCTACATTGATCAACTTTATGCCAATTAATTTTCCCTGCTCCAACCAACATGCACCAAAATATCTATTGCCCCTATCACTGACAATGTACGTAGGAAACCTATGGAGTCTAAGCACGTCCCTAAAATACAACTCTAGCACCTGCGGTGCCTCATACTTTGATGAAATCGCGACAAAATGCGTGAACTCTATCACCCTATCAACAACTATATAAATCCAATCCCTGCCATGCACCTTTGGTAGACCAGTGATGAAATCTGTCGACACACTCTCCCACTTCTATTATGGAATGAGTGAAGGTTGCAATAATCCTGCGGGATGAGTATGCTCTGAATTATTTTGCTGACAAATCATACACCCCCTCACATTTCTCAACACATCGTCCTTGAGGCCCTTCCAAGAGAACCTCTCTCTAATCTATCAGTAATTCATGAAGTATCTTGGATTTCCTACCAAAGGGGTATTGTGTATATCCCACGTGATCTTCTCCCTAAGCGTGGACTCAGGGACCAAATTTATGGGATCTCTATAGTATATAATGTCATCCACTACTATATACTTGTCATCTTGAACATGGCCATCCATCAACTCACAAGCAAACCTATTCCTGGAATATTCCACTAGGAGGTGGGATTTCCAATCAGTTGATATCTTTGTGAGCCAATCCAATATGCCTCGAATCTTCTCCTAAGGTACCTACATACCCTTCTCTCTCATCTTGATTTGATGGTACCCTGAATGCAAATCCACCTCAGATAGGTATATTGCACTCTAAAGCTCATCCATCAAATCATCGATCCTAGGTAAACCAAACTTAATGGTATGCTCAAAGCCTCTGTCAGGAGGTCTCCCTGAAGGAATCTCTCCACTAGTGTCCTCTGGATCTGGAGCCCATATTGTTGTGTCCACATATGTAATATACCCATTCCCACAATCAGTGGATGAATGCACTTCCATGTTGGTTGTTCCATAGGGTATATGCTCACTATCTCATCTATAGTTGTGACTTGGGACTTCAATGGGCTCTCCAAAAGAAGTGGCTCATGATCCCCACGTTGCAAATTATGTGTATAATATAAATTTATGAGTCATACCTCTCTTCGAGCCCTTGCAAATATGAATGTCCCTCGTGCTTTACCATCCCAAGAGTCATGTCCCTCAAATCATGAGTACCACTAACATCCTCATATGTTATGGCTGCCATAAATTATTGAGTTTCTGCCAGTGATGGTGAAGAATGTGCCAAACTCAACTCCCTACAAATCTCATCCACCTGAATCCCTATTTCTTGAAGGGTATTTTGAGTGCTCTTCAAATAATCGTTGGTAACCTAAAGCTCATGGGTAAGCTTCTCAACTTCCTCTTCCTTCCCTTTTAGTGTAGTAAAATAAGTCTCATCAACCATAAGAAGATGATCTATATCTAACAATAGGTGTAGGAAATTAGATTTCATCACCACCAATGCTTCTCTGAGTGTCTGAAAATCTGTAAGGAAAATTTCTCCTGCAAAATTCTCATGTGTCCCTGGATGCTCTTCCTTCCAACAACAATTTGCCATCAACTTATGAGTATCATCAAAATATTTTATGGATGCACTAATTACGTCTTCACTTACCTTCAACTGCCCTACCAAATGATGGGGCTCATGGGAACTATCATCTTCATACAAATTTTCTTATTTATGTATTCACAGTCATGCTTCCCAAAATCAACTCCCTCATTGTTGTGCTTCTTGCATAACTCAACATCCAAAGGAAGTTTATCAGACACCAAATCTTTATCATGATTAGGTACTAACACACATGAATCCTCATAATCATCATATGTGCAATCAAACATGCCCATCATGAGCATTGGTGTTATCAACCTCATAGGATAGCTCTAACGGTGTATTGAAGGATGTGCTTTGGTCAACCTCATTGCACATATCCTCAACATTAACAGGTGCATGCACTTCCAAGAAGTCATCACGGCCCTTCTATCAAACTTCCCTCATGATATGATGCATTCACGTCACCAACCACTTTAGATTGGAATCCCTCTTCTTTGTTCCCAACTGATAAGTGAGGCTCCAACAACTCCAGATGCTCTAACAATGTTGTTAGATTCTTCTGATAATATTGAGAAATTTGTAACAATTCTGCCACGAGTTCCTAAGTTGTCTTCATCTTTCCTAAGCCCTGAATGCAAGACTTGATACCAAGTTACCCTATTGAAACTGAAATAGATGAGTGTTGGTCACTCAACAAGCAATCCTAAAAATAACTATTACTAATAACCCCTCGGGATGGCAGGATGCATAGCTCCGATACCACTGTAATATCTCCTATTGTATTGTTGGTGTATTTTTTATGTTTAGTTTGGTATTGGATTTTTGTTAAACACTTTCATAACATCCTCTGATACCTTGTAATATCCCCTACTGTATTGTTGGTGTATTTTTGGTATTTACTTTGGTATTGGACTTTTTCATAGCATGCTTTGATACCACTATAATATCTCCTAATGTACTGCTGGTGTATTTTTGGTGTTTACTTTGGTATTGGACTTTTGTCAAACACTTTCATAACATGCTCTGGTACCAATGTAAAGACCCTCAACTAGATCTAATGATTTTTGAACTGACTGTTGAAGTGTTTTGGTTTGCAATTTTGTCAAACACTTTGTCTAACTGATGTTTGGGTTGGCTTTATCAATGGTATTTGTCTTAGCAAATTTTAGATCTCCATTTTATGGCATTCAATCATACATTTTGATCATAAGCATACCATATTTTGCATACAAATTACTTATGGCCTGTAACTATGTATATGACATGTAAGTCTCAATGGAGTCACAACTTACTTCTTGACAATGTGCAGTCCTTCCTGTAGGCCACATTTTGATTATTTTTTAGCCTTTGCATAGGAGAAAATCCAGTGAATAGTGCATCAGTTCAATTCAAACCCTTCTTGGGGAAAATTAAAACCAAATAATGAACAGTGAGGGTGTCCCCAAACAGTGTGTTTCTGATAAGAAGATACTCTCAGAGAATGAGTGCTCTCTCTCTCTCTCTCTCTCTCTCTCTCTCTCTCTCTCTCTCTCTCTCTCTCTCTCCATTAACAAAATGTGGTGCAACAACTGATAAACAACATTGAGCATACTCAATAGTGGCACGACACCTTGTAAAGCAGACAAATGCAGCGATGAGCATACTCAATAGTGGAACAACCCCTTGTAAAGCAGACAAATGCAGCGATCTGAATGATAAGTGATAGATACGCTCTGCGCCGCCAACAACACCCATATACTCCCTTTTTATCAACAACTTATCCCTGTGTCAAACATAAGTGGCACGCTCTCAAATAAATAATGTAGGCTCCAATCCCAAGTGCATCCTCTTTCTCCAAGTTCCCACGATATGTGTAAAATGTAGTGTTTTAGTCCCTAGGGAAGTTTCCCTCCACAACAGCAGCAACAAGGAAGGCACAATGAGAAGATGGTTGGAGCTTGGTTTTTCCCCACAACTGGTACACCCTCATGTACAAGTGCTCCGTCCTCAAGAAAAATCACTGGAACTCATCCCAAACTCTACAAATCTGTAAGCAAACTCATGTCCTAACTACACTAATGAAGCACAATGGCAAGATCTGAGCGATCTTCCCTCTCATAAGTGATTAAGGTGGATAGTCTCACCACTGAAACCAATGTTCCCTTTGGGTTTTCGTCCCAAGAGCCAAAAGCCATGATAGGCCCATGTTATAGGTATCATTTGCACTTACAAATCCTCTTTTATACTGACACATAGCAACAACTTAGCATGAAATAACCTCCTTTCTGTAGGCTATCGTATGATTATAGTTGATTATAAAGTAATGTTGGATATGTGGTAATCTTTCTTTGTTTAGCGTACTTTAAAAAGAGCTAACAACTGGATCAGTGTTATTTGCAATTCAGTGCAGGATGGTGGCAATAACAAAGGACAACAGATCGCACCTTTTTTGGGCTAAATATAAGGAAGCTCAACAGAAGTTAGTTTCAGTTGACCACAGGAAGGAATGAAGAAAGAACTCGAGATCAATTCAAGAGACTACAAGTCTCCCCTGATTTTTTGAAGCCAAAGAGGATTGGTCTCGTGATTTCCAAAGTAGATGTTTTTAGGGTATTTTGAAGCTTTGTAATAAATAGAGACTCACGCATTACGCGAGGGACATATAGATAGATACATTCTCGTTTTTTACCTTAGACATTTTTTACACAGTTTTAGCACTAGTCAAGTTTTGTACCTTTGAAGATGGATTTTTTAAACAGCTAATGAAGAAATCGTGGTTTGTCAAATTCATGAGTTCATAGTTTAGTTTAAGATCTTGTATATGCTTTGAGGTGGGCCCCCTCATCTTGTTGTGTAGGAGTTCTATTTTCCGTTCAGCGAAATTAGTTTCATGCATTTATCTGTTTAAGTTGGTTAAATAGATTTACAAGTTTCATTTCATTGAGATCATCGTTGGTTCGTTTTATTGAATAATTTAGATCTATGGATTAAGATGCATGGCTAGATAGTTGAAGCTATGAATTACCAAATAGAAGTTTGAATTTAATTTTTGAGATCGCTCTGTCTTTCTGTAGAAAAGAATAACAATGTTTGTAGTTCAAATGTATGGCGTCTATAGTGTTGTAGGTCGTTTATGTAGAGCAATCCAAATAAATTCCTAGTTTATTCCAGTTTTTCTAGATTGAATCTTTCACACATTCCTAGATTAACATTCCTTGTTTTCATAGAGTAAATTTTGATTGTGCTATTATATTAAATAGTTTATTGTTTTATGAATTTAAATTTCCAAAGCATTTCATAGAATAAATCTTTATTGTTTTCTTATATTAACAATTTCATGTTTTCATAAGTTAGTTCCAACTTTCGAATCAAATCATTTCTTATGTTAAGTAGATTAAGGATGTGCTTTCTTAGAATAAATCTTCATGCTTTCATAGACTAAAACCCTTATGCTTTTTTTAGATTCAGTATCATGTGCATTTCATAAAATAAATTTCTTTGTTTTCTAGTTAGAATCATTTCCAGTTTCATAAATTAAATCACTAGATACAACTCTCTCTCTCTCAACAATTGCACATATAGTGCCCAACATATCTTAAGTTTGGACGATCCATGGGTTGATAACTTAAGTAGGATTCCTAACTAGTGAACCTTTAATTAGGCTAGCATATCGGTAAGCCACCAAGCCACAAGAGCTCTCCAAATCTTTTTGAAAATTAAAATTGTCATGAATGAATGAGAGAGGGGTAGATTTGCCATTTTAAGCTCATTTTACCTTTTTGGGTCACTTTTATTTTTTTCCACTCAAATATTTAATTAAAGTGACTGTATAAAGTCATTATCACTTTATTAATTTATTGAGTCTTTTTACTCCAAAAAGTGATTTATTTGACTTTAAAGCATTTATGGGATATGGTAGTCACTTTTCATCCTCTCCAACATTTAAAGCTCTTCATTCTGATTCCAACGAGCTATTACACCAAGGTACCTGTTATCACCTAAGCTGTAGTTACCCCTATGGATGGATCCAGTCATGGATGGCAATAGGAAAGGGCAACTCAAAAGGTGCAACCACGATCACCTCGACCTCCAAATATGTATGGTTGTCACGCCAGTCGAGGCAACCTTCGCTTTATGTTATCTAGCCCAGAGAACAAAGGGGGAGACCCGATCTACTCCCGACAGGAGAGATCAAAACTAAGACACCAAATCAAGGTATTTCTAAGTGACGTTAGGTGTATGGTTTATCCTAGACCTAAGGGTAAAGTCACAAGCCAAGTGAGGGGTTCAATAGGTATAGCTTTGGTTCATTGTTGATGTAAGAGTGACTTATAATGTTTATAGTGAGATCTAGGGCTAGAGTACTAGTTCAATATTGGAAAGTCTACTGCCTTGGGAACTGTGTCCAATGTAGGGTAGTTAAGGGTTATATTGGGGCTAACTAGTACGGATGACAAGTTTGACCATGATACATGATAGTTTCAAGGGTTTGGTTCACCATGCATAGGTCAATCCACAAGTCAATCCAACAATCTAGGAAAGTCGAATTAACTTGGAGAGAAACCAGTGCCTTGGGAATTGGGAAGTGGAGTCAAAGTAGGGTTGACTTGTGGTTTAGGACTCCTAGTACTTGGGACAAGTGGGCAATGGAGGTCTTGATGGATGAATGTGTCTAAATCTAGGTTTAACCCAAGTGGACCACAATCCCTTAAAACAAGGAATGCAATCCCCAAGGCAAGATTTGACAAAGTGACAGTCTAGACCTAGGTTTTGAATTATTCCGGTTCTAAATCTCCAAAAATCTCAAGTACCCAGTTCCTGGAAGTGAGTCAACTCACTTCTCCAAGGTGGTGCGACTTTGCCCAAGGAGGCTAAAAAGTGGGATTAAGTGGGTCAAATCAAGTCGGATGGCATCCAAACTTTAGATCCGGGTGGATCGGTCAGGTAAGAGTATGGATCTATAATTTCGTGGTAATCCAACGGTTAAGATCTGAGTTTAAGGGTTCCAAGTGGTCCAAAAAGGGGATTAAATCCCTTAAAATGTGGAATGGGGCCCACAAGGTAAATTTCAGAAAAGGGACAACCTGGGTGTATGTTATTTGATGTGTAGATGTCAAATCAAGTGGAATCTCAAACACCCATCACCTAGATCTAGGTCAACCGGCTCAATCAGTGAAGTGTGCCTTGCTTGGGAGAAGCCAAGTTGGTATGGGGAGAGGGGTCAAACGGAAGCCAATCCTCACCAAACTATAGATCCGGGATGCCGTGGATGCTATAGAGGTGGGTTTTCAATATTATGCCCAATAACCCACTAGATCTAAGTAGATCTGAGAAAAAGTAAAAATGGGGTTTTGATTGATTAGGGTTTTAAGTGTTTTTGACAATTGGGTAGATCATGGAGATAGAACTTACCTTGAGATCATACCTGAGTGATGTGATGAGATGCCTTGATGTTGAGGAAGATTCCCGCAGAGATCAAATGAGAGATTGTTGATTTGCTTGCCAATTTGATGCCCTAGCCCACAAGTGCGCCTTCCTCTACCTATCAAACCAAGGAACAAAATTCAATCAGTAAGATCAAGTATGGAAGAAATACAAGAGAAATGCAATAGTAACATGGAAATAGAAGGTCCTAGGACAGTAATACTCCCTGTTACCAACGAAGAGCTCCAAAGAAGAAGTAGGGAGAGTCTTCCCTACCAATACCTCCTCCTTCAAGCAAATCGGCCTCCACCTGTAGATGCAAAATCGTGGTACAAAATATATGGCAAACAATATCTTCAATAACTTAGTGCAAAGGAAGAACCAACGAACGAACACCAAAAACATTCACCACAACACTGGAGATAGATGCAATAATAATTTTCTATTCCAATAATCCAGAGCCAAAAGTCCCTTTACAATGAGAGGCTCTCTCCTTTAAATAGGAAGGAGAGGCACCAAAACCCTAACCACTTTTTGAATGAGTGGCTAAGATTATAAGATACAAAAGTCTAATCAATGGTTGAGATGAGCTCAACAATATAATACATGGATCACACATAAAATATAACATAAGTGGACAAAATCGCCCTAGAAGAGGGGAATCCCACCAAATCATGATGATGAAATATCATAAGAGGCTTATGGTGGGTCCAAGGGGTAATTTTATCCCTCCTTGGTCAATCCCCATAGCACAATAACCAATAAATAATCATGAATGTACCAAATCGTGCCTCCATAGTGAAGTCGTGGTCCTCAAAAGACCTCAAAAATCCACAGAAAGTGCCATAAGTGATGGATGCGGGCCCCGATGAAGCTGAAACTGCTGGAGAAGGTGTGGAAGGTCCCGATCTATCATCATTGATCATCCCATGCCTAACTTTGCCTCAGTAGCCCAAATCGATTTCCTCAATAGCCATTTCTACCAATCCTGAAATGCCTCGGGAAGCGGTGAAACTGCCCCAAACAGCCTCCTGGAGGGCTAGCGCTGTCAAGGTGAGGGCACCAATGTGTCCGGGAGGGGGGGTAATATGGTAAAAACAAGTGGCTGGACCACCCCCTCCATCATCAGCGCCCTAGGTCAACCGGATAAAAGTCATCTCTGCTCCGACAGGGCCTCCAACAGACCAAAACTGCACTGGGACAGCCTACTGAGGCTCAATCATCACTGTAAGTGCCCGGATCTGAAAACAAACTGTCCCATTGGACTCAGAAGGTCCAAATCTATCCAAGATGTGTACTCATACACCATATGAGTCTCTGCATGATCAAAATAAATATCCAATATACCGGAACAGGGCCAATAATAATGCGCTGTACATATACAAACACTGCTGTAACCTCAGAATCATCATCATAACCCTGTAGCTGCTGCATAGAATCATCCTGTATGTGTACATAGACCATATATCATATATCCATATCATCATAAGGTCTACCATCTCATGTCCCATGGTCCTCCATGGTCAAACTAGGTCCAACCAAGACCAAATATAACTCAGTCCATCATCCAAGGCTGCTGAAAAGTATCAAGGTTAATACATGCTTTACAACTTATTCAAATAGCAATTATAACACATACTGATCATGACTGGCGATCTACATCCAAATATATAGTGTCGTTAATTATTATTATTATTACTCAGACTAGACTTTCAGGACCATACTCACTTCATAGTTGTGATCAATTTGCCTAGTGAAGGGTGAAGGCTGAATTAACTGGCTAGGCTAAGGGATGACTTGACTGACTTGACTTTGTGACACTTTGGCAAGGGAAAGGGAATACACACCATAGTATATACTGAATGAGCAATAACACAGGGGAATGGCGGTGTCTCACAAATGGATGAGTTGTTTAAAGAGGGGTTTATTCACCTTCACAGATGCGCACAATCCATAATACAAATAAGGCCAGCAATTGTTTAGATATAGCATTTAAGTTCCATTGCTTTTTGGGCCTGAAGTTTCCATAGCCTTGATCTATGTGTGTTTACAAACACAATTGCATAGATTTACATTTTTTTCTTTAGGCTTTCTGCTGCAGGTGTGTTTTTAAGGCACTTGTTTACCTGAGCACTTCTAGGTGTGTCATGGACAGCTTGTTTACCTAGGTATTTATTTTCCACAAGATATAACATTTTATTTTTATGGCCACTTTCATTGGCACGCCTTTCATTCATGTGTGTTTAGAAACACATTGCATGAATGGGCTTTTCATACAAGATATTTCATTTTCCAGCTTTTGTATTGATGGCAGCACTAAAAGTTTCAGGTTTAGCCAACACAACTTTAGTGACTAGGGGGAATTCACAAGGAACTCCAACTCACCATAAGTAAGTTTTGTCACCAACTCAGAGCCGAGACACAATAAACAAGGAAGCTCATCCAATACAGAGGCTACAGTGGGGAAAAGTCCTCCATGCCACTAGTCAAGTAGTAAGTCAGGGTGATAATCTAAAAGGTAGGCCATGGATGGATGAAAACAATGAAATAATGGAGCCAACACTAGCAAGCCATGGTATGGTGGAATGATCACCTCTATTCTCCCTAAGGAGGGTAAATACCAATGAGTATGAATAGTGAACTTCTAAGCCTGAGTAGGGACAGTAATATATATATATATATATAATAGGTCAACCAGGTCCATATATCTATATGATCGCCAGATCATGACACTGAGTGTTAAGACATGCTATAAGAATAAGTATAAAAGCAATCTAACCATAACACCGTAATATACCTGCTGAGTCATATACCTGAATGCACATCAACCTGTACCATCATCTGTCCTCTGGAACTGCTGCTGTAACTCTGGGCACTACTGTCTGCTCTGTACCAATGGTATAATGGCTACATCGGTCCATCTCTCTGAGTGTCCTGAAACTCAGTCATGGCATGGGGAATATAGCTGCTGTCCACAATCTGATAGTGATCCAATATAGATGCTCATCTCGACATCTCAAATGCAAGGGAACTGGCTGAATAGGTGTACTGGAATGAGAAAAATAATGTATGGTAGTCCGGCTACTATATATGTGATAACAATACCCCTCTTAGATAATTTATTAAAACGACAATCTTAGTGTAATCCATTAAATTATGCTCAATAATACTCTCAAATTACGAGAATGGTCGAAATGCAACAAAATCGAAATCTGACTGCATAGGAATGATCTCGATGGTGAAAGTTGATAAGTGGACCTCTGAAAGCAGCATATAACTCCTCCAAAATTCCCAAGCTCAAGTTACCCCTCTAGTCAGGCTAACGTAAAACCCATAAGGTCATATTCAAGTGCAGAGTAAGGGAATCCAAAAATGGGGACATTAAATTTGGAGGCAAACAAACGTCAGGTGCAGGTTGTTAGTTATACGTTTATATCCTAATTTACAATCTCATGCACTAGGATTGAATCGTGTCCCGATATTATGGCTAGTTTATCCAATCATTTTGGTTAGTCATTCAAACCTTGACATGTGCACTTTGTGAATCCCAAAGACTATATTTTCAATGTATATTAATTACACAACAATTTTGTTTACAATCTCCTTCCACGTCACATCCTAGTATTTGTTTTTGACAACACTTGTCATGTGATAACTAAAAGCATATTGGTTTCATACTCATATTATAAGCGAGGTCCTTTGATTGTACATTTGGGGTTTGGTAATGCATTTACCTCATTTTACCATGTGCTTCGACTGTTTACACTCATTTTTCCTCATGTCACTGTTAAGGAGTATTTTCGAGCTACAGGGACTGAAAAAACTTTGATTCAACGAAGACAATGTTTGTGGGTATTTGAAGATTTGAGGTGTGAAAAAAGTTGTTTTGGTCGGTATTCTGGATTTTAACTTTCACTAATAGATTATGACTACTCTTCGTGGTCAAAGGCCTTTACTTTAAATGTAGAGTTATTTAGGTTTATTCTAGGTCGAGACTCATTTTCATGCTACATTCCCCAATAGGTGGTAACCATTTCTCATTCTCCTATACAAGTGATAATTTTATTTTATTTTTGTAAGTTGAATGTCTCCATTTGCTAGATTATTTACTACCATTTTTATGTAAGGTGCTTACGGGTGTGTGCGAGGCAAGCAAATAGTTTACTAGTTTTCTCTTGATTAGTTAATGGTATTGTATACTTTAATGGTATGTTTAACAATTTATTATGTTGAGGATATAAAGGCTAGGGGTATCGAGCTTTTATCCACGACTTACAAGTGAATACCATCTTATGGATTTGGTTGTTCTCCATTGCTTACAAGACTGGTATTATCATTACTTCTTTGTTCAATTGGAGACTTTAAGGAACAAGTTTGTTAACCCGATTCTTCCCAAGTTAGGGTAAGTACATATGAGCTGGTTTTATTTCATTTTCTTATTCTACTCTACAAATGGCTCGTATTTGATAGGTAGTTGGCAAGGATGGGAAACCACCCGTTCAAGTATCCTCCATAGCTTTTATACCTCTTCAGCAATTACTGTTAATAACATTAATAGTAATTCTTTCTTGTCTTGCTTGGTAGGGTTTTTAGAAGGGTTGGAATATCCTCCCACCTTGCACGACATTTAGCTTTCTGGATAAAACAATTTATTGTAGACAATGATGCATTGTGTTATGTTTTGAGCAAATATGATGAGCTTTGAACTTTAAAAGTTTAAGTGCGGAGATAATGAATACTTGAATCAATGAACTATTCAGTCACATGAAACATTCAACCATAACCACAAGATGTACCCTAGTGAAAACCATCAAAACAACGAGGATTAAAAACCCTAACAAATCTTCAAAGTATAATTGATAGATAGCAAAGAATGTCTTTTACATCAAGCACCCCCGGTGCAATTACAAAGAAAGAGAAAGATAAAGAGAGACTTAGAATAATATCTTGGACAACTAAAATCATCTTTCCTTCAAGGGAGAAGAGAATTCGCTTCACATTGAATCATCAATCATGTATAACATATTTATATATTATTCAAATGCATCGGCTTCTCTTTTTATCTTCTGACTTCATGATGAACTCGCCCTCCATTTGGATGCATCAATCTTGCATGAAGGAGTGCGCCCCACTTCTCATGTAGTGCGTTAAATCACTGAACTGATTCTTAGGATGAACTCGCCCCTTAACTAAAATCTTGCCCCACTTAGTTAGGTGGCTAACTTAAGTGTCGTCATGCAAGTGTCTCAACTCAAGTGTCGTCTTTTAGTTTAACATAAGTGTCGCCATGCAATAACACTTATTTAACTAGTTCTTCTCTGTTATCACTTAGTTAACTCTCTTTAACATAAGTTTCATCATTTAGTTTAACATAAGTGTCGTCATGCAATAACACTTAGTTAACTAGATATTCTTTGTTATCACTTAGTTAACTCTCTTTAACTGAAATCATGCTAATTGATTTACTTGTAGTGATCACTGCAAGTTCTTTAATTAAATAAGGCATACATTGTGGCTTTAACTAAAGCTTAACATTTCGAGTTCACTTAGTCATCTCATGAACAATTCGAATTCTCTTTTTCTCTATGCATTTATCTTTATCTCCTATCTTTATTGCATAGTCAATATGTGTTACTTTAATTATCTATCATATCAGATTATACTCAGAAGTTTTGTCAGATGCTGTGATCATATTATATTACTCTTGGACCAAATGATCATATGCTAAAGTAATTCACTCTAGAGGTGGCCAGTCTCTAAAGGAGACTTAATATCAATTAGTGACCATGGTTAGTAATACGTCCCACAACATTAATGCTTCAACATGCAAAGCATCTACCTCTATAACTGGAGGTCCACTCCATGGGTACCCATTATAACTGGAGGTCCCCATGAGAATCTGACTTGACACACAAGTTCTTAGCCATGTCCAACAAGACTAAATACAACATCATCACTTTGATACATCAAAGAATTCACCTCAACACACGAGGAATAACCTTTTACAACTTAAGGCTTAGTCATTCTTGAGTCCAACTAAAGAATCTACTCCAAGTTCCTGAGTCCAACTCATGCTCCCTGCTTCAACACATGAGGCCCAATCCTAGCTGCACAAGATTGTCTTGGACAATGACTTGTGATGTTGTACATTTAACACTCCCTCTCAACAAGGGAGGCATTATCTGCGATACCAAGCTTGTCTTGGAAGTACCTGGACCTCGTCATTGATAAAGGGCTTTGTTAACACATCTGCAATTTGCTCATTAGTAGCAATGTACTGAAGTTTCATTGTTCCTTTATTGTAGCGTGTTTATGATGAAGTGATACTTCATTTCAATGTGCTTCGACTTATCATGAAACATAGGGTTTTCATAAAGCTTGATGCAACTTTGACTGTCACACTGAATGACTGTAGACTCAAGATTCTCACTGAACAACCCAATAGGTAGCTTCCTAAGCCACACTGCTTCTTGACAGGCATTACTAGCAACAATATACTCAACTTCTGTAGTAATCTGGGATACATAGCCCTGCTTCCTACTGGACCAAGAGATCATATCAAAACCCAAGCTAAAACAATAGCCGAATGTACTCTTTCGGTCCACAATGCTACCACCCCAATCAGATTTAGTATAACCAAGTAACAACACCCCTACATTAGAGGTATATTTAAGTCCATAAGAAATCATACCTCGAAGGTACCTAAGCACATGCTTAGCAACAACCCAATGTTTGTGTCTCAGATTAGACATAAACTGACTCAGAATACACACAACATAACATATATCTGGTCTCGATTGTATCAAGTACATCAACGAACCAATAAGTTGTTTATACAAAGTGGGTTTCACTGGATCTAATCCAGAATCTGACTCATGTAGTTTCCTCAAATTGGAAACCATCGGAGAGTACTCATGGATTTGCAACCCATCATGCCAAACCTGTGCAATATATCAACAATGTACTTCCCTTGAGAAATAGATATCTCATATTTTCTTTGCCAAATCTCAAGGCCAAGAAAGTAGTGCATAAGACCTAAGTAGTCTTTCATCTCGACCTGAGAAGTGAGCTCCCTCTTGCACCAAGCAATCAATTGTTCCTATCCAGTAAGGAACAAATCATCAACATATAGAACCAATATCAATGGTTGGTTCTTCACTACTTTGAAGTACAAAT
Source organism: Larix kaempferi (assembly GCA_027924585.1). Lineage (NCBI taxonomy): Eukaryota > Viridiplantae > Streptophyta > Pinopsida > Pinales > Pinaceae > Larix > Larix kaempferi. Next base: position 9,784,693 of record BSBM01000613.1, read on the forward strand.
TTGGATCAGCTTCACTCTTAGAGAAGCCCAGTCTCTGAAGATAGCTGTCAATTATCGAATACCAAGCTTTGGGAGCTTGCTTAATCCCATACAAGGATTTATTCAATTTGCACACATGGGACTCCTTCCCAGAACCACAAACCCCCCAGGCTACTGAATATAAACCTATTCCTCAACCTCACTGTTGAGGGAAGGTTGTCTTCACATCCATTTGGTGAAGCTTCCATCTTAAAACAGATGCAAGTGAGATCACAACTTGAATAGTGGTGTGCCTAGTCACATGAGCGAATGTCTCCTCATAGTCTATGCCTTCTTTCCGAGAGAAACCTCGGGCAACAAATCTGGCTTTATACTTTTCAATACTTCCATCAGCAGCATGCTTGGTCTTGTAAATCCATCTGGAAGTAACTATGGAATTCCCTTCAGGTTTATGAACAACTTCCAAAACATCATTATTCATAATAGACTTGTATTCCTCTACCATTGCATCTTTCCATACTTGCTGCTTTGCAGCTTCTTCATAGGTGGAAGGCTCTAACTCACTGATGTGACTCATCTGTACAACATACCCTGAATATCTGTCAGGTTGCTTTCACTCTCTAGAAGAGCCTAATGGTGCTCCATGCCTCTCTGCATCTTGTAGTATATCTCGGCACCATGCAGACCTCCTCTTGGCAGGAGGTTTCATCAACTAGTTTTATTGGTTCATCAGGAGCTATCGAATCTGAGAACTCTGATGGATTCTCCCTCTAAACATTTGAATGGGGAGAATCAGTAACTAGTTCCCTCCATCATAATGAGTCTCTTGCTCCTCTATGTCTGTGTCATACTGAAGCTCTTTTGATCGCTTGAATGTTTCCTCTTCATGGAAGGTCACATCTCAATTGACCTCAATGTGTCCTTTCACATGGCACATATATTATGTAGGCTTTAGATGATTCGTTATAACCAACAAAGGATCCCTTCTTTCCCGATGGCTCCATATTTGTCCTCTTTTCTTTCGACACATGAATGTATATAGGACTCCCAAAGATCCTCAGGTGTGAAATATCTGGTTTTTCACCAGTGAACACTTCTTTAGGTGTATTCTCATCCAAAATGGCATGAGGACTTCTTCAGGTGTCTTCTCATCCCAGAATGGCATGAGGACTTCTTCAGGTGTCTTCTCATCTAGCCTTCCAACTTGTCAAAGTCCTTGTTGTATACCTTCTTCTTCAAATGAGAAAAAATTCTTTTGAGATAAGTTATTCTTGCCTTCTTCATCCTTTGTCGTGAGGGCAAGGTTTTCTTCTTTGATGCACACTGACTTGCTCTGGATTCGCCCCTCCTCTTGGAGGCAATCATGCCACAACCTTTCGAAGTTAGGTTGTACCTATCGACCATTTACCGTAGCCAAGAATGTCTCCCATGAGGATGGGAGACCATCGATAACGGTTTGGAGAAGATCATCTTCATCGACCACTACTCCAATACTGGCAATCTTATCTCTTACTTGAGATCTTGGTGAAGAAAGGAGGCCACTGTATCATCCTTCTCCATCTTTAGGTTTCGAAGCTTATTCTTCAATGCCCTCCTTTGACTCAATGCTTCTTCTCACATAGGTTTGTCAATGTATCAAAACACTCCTTTACGGTCTTCAAACAGAGTGATCACAGACATCAAATTGTCATTTACCAAATCATAGATGATTTGTTTAGCTTTAGCTTGGTTCTTCTTGAAGTTAATGCACCCTGCATTAGATGTAGGCTCCTCCACCATAGTGTATATGTATCCATCCAAGTCATGTTCCTCCAAGATGTTCAACACCCTCACCTTCCAAGTGTTTGAAATTCAAATTGCCCTCAAGACGGTCTTTTGGTCGAATAGAGATCGATGCCATGGATCTCAAGTATTGTGCTTAACTCCTCGGGATCTACGTAGGCTCAAGTTTGCTTGAAAAATCTAAGCTCCTTCACACCTTGAGCTCTGATACCGTGTTTAAGTTTTGAGAAATTATGATGAGATTTGAACTTTAAAACTTTAAGTGCGGAAATACTGAATACTCGAATCATATGAACCATTCAATCACATGAAACATTCAACCATAACGCAATATGTACCATGGGGAAAACCCTCAAAACAATGAGGATGAAAAACCCCAACAAATCTTCAGAGTATAATTGATAGATAATAGAGAATGTCTTTTACATCAAGCACCCCCCGGTGCAATTACAAAGCAAGAGAAAGATAAAGAGAGACTCATAATAATATCCTGCACAACTAGAAGCGCCTTGCCTTCAAGGGAGAAGAGAATTAGCTTCACATTGAATTCATCAATCCTGTATAACATATTTATATATTCTTCACATGCATCAGCTTCTATTTTTATCTTCCGACTTCATGATGAGCTCGCCCTCCATCTGGATGCATCAATCTTGCATGAAGAAGTGTGCCCCACTTCTCACGCAGTGAATTAACTTACTGAACCTATTCTTACGATGAAATTGCACCATAACTGAAAGCTCTCCCACTTAGTTAGGTGGATAACTTAAGTGTCGCAACTCAAGTTTCATCTTTTAGTTTAACATAAGTGTCATCTTTTATTTAACATAAGTGTCATCATGCAATAACACTTAGTTAACTAGATCTTCTTTGTTATCACTTACTTAACTCTCTTTAACATAAGTGTCGTCTTTTAGTTTAACATAAGTGTCATCATGCAATAACACTTAGTTAACTAGATCTTCTTTGTTATCACTTAGTTAACTCTCTTTAACTGAAATCATGCTGATTGATTTACTTGTAGTGATCACTGTGAGTTCTTTAATTAACTGAGGCATACATTGTGGCTTTAACTAAAGCTTAACAATTCGAGTTCACTTAGTCATCTCATGAACAATTCAAATTCTTTTTTTCTCTATGCATTTATCTTCATCTCTTATCTTTACTGCATGGTAAATACGTGTTAACTTTAATTATCTATCATATCAGATTATACTTAGAGGATTTGTCAGATGTTGTGATCATATTATATTTCTCTTGGACCAAATGATCACATGCTAAACTAATTCACTCAAGAGGTGGCCAGTATCTAAAGGAGACTTAATAGCAATTGGTGACCATGGATAGTAATACATCACACAACATTAACGCTTCAACATGCAAAGAATCTACCTCTGTAACTGAAGGTACACCCCATGGGTACCTACTATAACTAGAGGTCCACATGAGAATTTGAATTGACACACAAGTCCTGAGCCTTATCCAACAAGACTTTACAACATCATCACTTTGATACATCAAAGCATTCACCTCAACACATGAGGAATAACCTTTTACAATTGAAGGCTTAGTCATTCTTGAGTCCAAATCAAGAATTTACTCCAAGTTCCTGAGTCCAACTCAGGCTCCTACCTCAACACATGAGGCCCAATCCTGGCTGCACAAGATTGGCTTGGAGAATGACTCGTGATGTTGTACATTTAACACATTGAGCATGATATCTATAGTGATTGTTTCATATCTTTTGTATTAATGGAAAACACATGGAGAGCATGGAATCAAGTTAAGTGAAGTTTGTGCAAAGATAAATGATACACCATAAATATGGAACCTGAATCAAGTTCAGGAAAATACTGTGTGTCATAGTTATTCACATTTACTAGGAAAAAAGGTTATCGAAAATTGTATTATGGTATGAGGTGTTTGTTTCAAGGGCTTGCTTGAGTCGAGCATCCAGGTCGACCAATTTAAACCAGGGAGGGGTGGATTTTGGATTGCAAGGAGACTGCTAATGCTTGTTCGGAAAGAAAATCATTGGAAAGGTTGCTCTCGTTCAGAGAAATCATTTATCTTTCATGGTGCTCTGGTTTAATTGACTAAGCAAGTGAGTTTCTATGACATTTGAAGAGCTTTGAGAGCAAATTGAATAAACCCAACGAGTGTCCGGTGGTGGTGGTGCAATATTGAAATAAGGTATCCTATACCTTTTATTTTTTTAACAACAGTAGTCGCTTTCTTTAAGAATTGGTGATGGGCTTTATGTTCCAAAACTTTCACCCATTAAGTGATTAACATGAACACTAGAAAGTTGAATACTTATTATGGTTAATCATAAGGTGCAATAGTATAATTGAAAGGTATTTTCCACTTAGACACATATTGTTATGCTTTCCATGGTGTCTAAACAGAATTGTATATTCTTGTTTTGGAAATCGTTTGTTGAACTATTGTCTTTCATAGTTTAAGAAAATAAGTTCAAGCTTGCATTTGTTTATTGTGAATTAGCTCATATATTATTCAATTTAGTTATTTGTTAAGTGCTCCTATGATATGATCCAAGTTGGTGATGGGACATAATTATGCAATTATTCCTTTATTTTATTTGTGCGAGTACAATGACCAAGTTTCTTTAATGTCATGATAAGTATGATCAAAATAGGCATCGCTTTTATGGGAAGTCCAGTGTTTTGGTAGGAAGGAATAGGATTACATAACTGTCATAATTACTTTATTGTATTTGTTTTTGTAACACCTTATCCGGTGTTATAGAAGACTCTCATGGAGCAACATTATTTATGAACCCACATTATAATTCGAAAGCCCACAAATATTTGATAATTGATGAATAATTGATAGATAGATGATTTTCACAATAGTTTGGCCACCTTTAAATATGGCTGGGCCATTGGGCCATTAATATGAGGAGACACGTCCTCTTGTTAAAAAATAATTAATGTTTACTAAATATTCTAAATTATTATTATTTATTAATTATTATCTTATTTATTAATTATTATCTTATTTATTTACTATTTAATATTAGTAACATTGCCTTCCCCTTAAGGGAATATTTGTCCTCAAAGCTTGTTTAGTGAAGGACTTATCAGTTATTCTTGTTCGTAACATCTTCTCATGGTCTTCTGAACTTGTAACTCTGATACTCGACGAAACAAAGCGATATAATTTTCGAATTCCTGAACTGAGATGTCACATTTCCTGGGAGGTGATCCATATGAGATTTACCTCATCGTAGCTATTTTCTGGTTGATTGTTGGAATATAACTTCTCATTTTCTGCTCCCAAGCAATTTGACGATTTTGTCTTTCTCTCCTTCAAGGTAGTTAGTTTGTCTGAACGAGTAATATTGTCTATTTTCGTCTTGATTTTGTCATTAGGAAAAATCACTTTTACGATTTGGATGTCGGTAAGGGATCTTTGTAACATTACTTTTTCTTGGAAATGTTCATAGTGTCTTCCTGCTTCAATTCTTGTGTATGTCCTTCTTTAAATGGGATGACATCATGAGCTGTAATTTGAACCGAGTATGTAAATGTGCCTTTTAACCTGTCCTCTAACATTTTGTTATCATTCTACATCTTTTTAATCATTTATTCTTGTAATTTCTTGTCATTTTCGAACCTCTTAAGTTGTTCTATTAAATGGAGATTTTCTTCCTCTTTATCCATTAGTTTTCCTTCGCTCTCTTCATTTGATTGCTCTGACTTCTTCGTACCTTTTAACTTCTTGTTTTTTCTAATTAATATCTTGTTATGGTTTCTTAACTGATATATTTCTTCAATGTTATTTGATAATGTGCTTTTGACTCTTGTAATCTCCAACTTGTGCGCCTTTTTAGTGTCATCCTCTTTCCGTTGGAGTTCTTTAATCTGTTGCTAAAGGAGGGAATTCTCTGTTTCTTGGCATCTTACTTTTGTGTGAATTTGTGTGATTTCGTCATCTTTGTCCTTGATGATTTTGTTTAATCGTTTTATTTATTCCTTATTCTCGACCGCTTCTTTCATGATTTTTTGGTTTTGTAGATTCTAATTGGAATATTTTTCACTCATTAATTCCTTGATTTGAGTAGCTAATCTCTCAATACGCTTTTTTAGATAATGATTTTCCTGCTCTATTAATCCTTTAAAAATATCCTGCTTCGTAATTTTTAACTGTAGACGATCATTGGTTTCTTTTTAATGCTTTAACTCGTCCAATGCTGCTTGTAGTTGCGACTTTACTACGGAATATGTATTTGTCATCGTTTGTGACTGTGTCTTCACTTCAACTTTGCCTTCTTTTCTTCAACAAGGGTAGATAAAAAAACTATAATAACCCCCAATATGGTTCTTTTTTGGTATTTTCTTCTTTATACCAAAATAATTATTATTCCCCAAAAAATTAACAACTATAATAATAAATAATAAATTTATTATATAGTTAGTATATATATATTTTTGGAATTGGATTAAAATTTGGGTTTTTAAATAATAATTACTAATATTATAATGTAATATTAATAATTAAATATTGCATTATTATTATTGTTGTTGTTCAAAATTTTGAAATGGATGAATAAGTGTTTTAGGTTTAAGTGGAGATGGCTGAAGGAATTGGTGGATCATTGGAGCATGGGGAGTAGCTCGAATGGATGGTGTGAAGGAGGGACCGCGAGATGAAGGTGTGAAGGGGGGGGGGGATTACGCAGGTGAAGAGAATGCAACAATGTAGGAGGGGGCGTAGCAACGGAGTTGCGGGGATGGGGATGGAAATGGGAGCATGTGCAGGTGGATGGTAGATGGGCATGGGGAGTGAGAACGCACCAGAGGAGAAATCGTAAAACGAAGGAGAGGCACGCACAGGGGTGTAGAGTGTGGAAGTTGGAGCATAAAACAGAGAGGGCTGGCGAATATGAGTGAAGCAGAAGGTGCGTGGGCATGTGGAGGTGAGCGTTGGAGGGTGTGTAGAGAGCAATGAAGGGTGAGTAGCGGGACTAGTGTGCGTGAGCAGGGATGGAAAGAGGAGGCGACACTTTGGAGAAATGGGTTGCGAAGTTCGAGCGCGTGGCTGGAGGAGTGTGGGGATGCGGGTGGCTGCGAGGTGCAACAATGTGTGAGTAGTGCGAGAGATAGAGTGGGAGGAGAGGGGGCAGAGATAGAGTGGGAGGAGAGGGGGTAATGTGGAGTGATGAGAGTGGCGATGGGAATGGAGTGGCTGGTCTAAAGTAGAGATGGGAGCAATGCGCAGTGAATGGAGAAGCGCAGCAATGGTGGAAACGCAACGAATATTTTGGTCAACGACCACAATTCCAGGGAAACCTTGGTAACCGGCTAAAAGCCAAAAGGAAGCCAAAGGTTGTAATCAAGTCCAAGAAGGGGCTCTGATACCAATGTAACATTGTATCCAGTGTTATAGAAGACTCTCATGGAGCAACATTATTTCTGAACCTACATTATAATTCGAAAGCCCACAACTATTTGATGGTTGATGAATAATTGATAGATAGATGATTTTTACAATAGTTTGGCTGCCTTTAAATATGGTTGGGCCATTAATATGAGGAGACACGTCCTCTTGTTATCAAATAATTAATGTTTATTAAATATTCTAAATTATTATTATTTATTATTTATTATCTTATTTATTTACTATTTAATATTCAACACAGTTTTCATAAGTGATGACTAGGTTTGGTAGCCTAAAGAAGATGATGAGAATACAAATGTTTTATGATGTATTCAATTTTGTGGATTTTAGAATTGCGACTGTAGCCTTTACTTAAGCTTGAAAATATGTCCTTACAGGGATAAAATTGCATAACAATATCTTTCATGACTTGTGTTTAATGTACCCCAATGATTATGGGCATTAGATGGCCTAGTTTAGGGAAAATTCCCCTCATGGATTTGGGTTATAACAATCACAAAGTGGTGACAAAGCGATGCCCTAAAGAAATTACCCGATCCCAAAATAAAACAATTCAATCACAAATTTACAACCAAAATAAAATTGGATTAGAAGATCAATAAACCTACCCGTGGTCAAGTGTTTGATGAAGATCCACTTCTTAGACTTTTTGACCCAATCCTCCCTCAATTACCCACAGTAAAGAAAGAGATAAAAACACAATGGTAGATGGCTGCAAATTGTAATTATTCTAATTAATGCATTGAGTAAATAAAATTTCATAATCATAAATCATAAACTTAACACAAAAATTGGGACAAGAAAGAGGGATTCTTTATATAAAAAGTAACAACAAATACAAGAATGGTTTCACCTATAACCTGTTGTGACACTGTTTTGAAACTGGAGTCTGATTTCATCCACCCGGACCATACACTTGCAACTCTTCTCCGTGCTTCACTCAAGGCAAGTCCAAGAAATCAAGATGGTAGCTTTCTAACTAGATAAAGAATGAAGGTTGTTGGAAATGCAAATTTCCAAATATGGGAAAAAACTTGCAGACATGGGATTAGGGTTGTGGATTCTATAAGAAAAATGACAGTATGATGATGTTTTAGCTATTATCTTCTCCTTCTCTTATTCTCTTTAGCCTCTTTTATACTTTTGGGTAGGTAGTTAGTCATACGAAAAAAGAGGTTAGTACCAGTAAAATCCATATACATTTCTCGAGGTAATCCACAAGAGGACAAGGGAGTCTGCAAGAGGGGGAATATCATACATAAGGCCAAAGTGGCCATATTTGCAAATGATGTGGCAAAAGATTCTGTAAAATATGCCCTGTAATGTGTGAGGTCAGAAGAGCAACCAATGGTCGAAATACATTATAAATCTTCAAAAGTGAGTGTTGTAAGTTTTAAACCTGTGTAGAGAAGCAAAGCATACAAATTCTTTTAAGAAAAACAAAGATTACACCATAACATTCACACATAATACACAGAGATTTACCTTGGAAACCCTTAACCGGGAAAACCAACAAAACTTAGAGCCGCACCTCTTATTTTCTCATTCTCATTATGAATCACTCACAATACAATATAGGTATTCCACAACATCCAATACCCTAGTCCGTTAACCTAGATTAGAAAATAGACCCCAATCCATTAACAGGGATTAAATTACATATTTTTAGAGAATTCCCACAAAATAGCCGAAAACAACCCAAAAAATTTTGCGCTTACTACGCTCGTGGACGAAAACAGCCTACCGGCCATTTTCGTATTAGAAACGGCCTATCGTCCATTTTTGTGAAGGTGCCAGAGGGATCATCGGGCGCGTCGCTGACAGGCGCAACCCCCCCCCCCCATACATATGCAAAGAATATAACACATACCCAACAAGTGCAAGGTAGACTCAGGTGAATTTGTCAAACACTGGCCATAGGTAGAAACCTACAACATAACAAGTCAAAACTCTCTCTTCCTGAGATGGGCATACCCATGCGCAAGAGTACTAAAAATCATGGCCACCAAGTCAAGTACATTGCAGATCCATGAGATATATAAGCAGTGATCATGGCCACGAAAAAATGAATAAACTGTGGATCCATGTCAAAAGAGATCATAGCCATGAAGCAATACACAATGGATTTATGTCTCATAATCAAGTGAGGATATCTGTAAACAAATATTGGATAAATCAATCCCAACAAGTATTAGTGTCATAAAATGAGTAAATGGAAATCCAACGGAACTCGAGTGATAGCAAAAAGAGGGGCTGCTGAAATATACCTGAGGTCTTTAAACCAAACCATCATGGGTAGAAGTCTAATCCATGTGAATAAATGTCTTGAAGTTGAACACAATAGGACTTTGTTTGATTATCAGTCATTGATGTATACTATTAACAAACACGATCCAACTCACTGGTAATGATAATGAGTGGCAAGGTACTTAATACAATCTAACAAATGCGAATAAATGAGTTGACGCCGAACACTTGTAGACTCTAATGATTAGAGGGCATTGATGTATTCACATTGTTGATTGCAAGGAAATACTCTATATCACTATCCCATAATAAATGAGTTGAAGTTGATGGGAAGTGATCCACTGGAAGGAGGGAATTAAGGCATCCCCCATCATCCAACATGAAGTAGTATTAGAAGGCCAAAGATTTGGAAGGATAACAGACAAACTGATTGATTTTGAAACGTACTCGACATATGGAAAGGACGACAGAAAAAGTCAATATTTCTAAGGAGTGGCCGACACAGGTTAAAAGACTTACCTTGAACAAAAGCATGACACAATAAGTGGTTGAGGTAGCATAGACTCAAGAATGAACAATAACATACGTCTGTGACATATATGAGACATCAACAGACTTCTCCATAATGAATGGAAAATAACCATTCGGGGTAGATGATGCAAAAATGAGTTCAACTTCCTAACACCATACTAAACCCAATATACTAAGATAAAGACTCAAGACAATGTGCTTTGTTCAAGGACGACATGACTGTTGGAATACATAAGTAAGAAATTACTCTTTCCCATCCGTCATTTTGGAATGTTTGATTTATTGTTGTCTTTTTCATATTATGAAAGCTTGAAAAAGAATAAAATAATGCTAAAATACATAGGAGGAAATGAGTGTCATGGGAAATAAAACTAGTTACAAGCGCAAGGAACAAACCTATGCTCAATGCTAGGAGCGTGTGCAGGATAAGGAAACTCGGGGGTGTTTCCTCCAGGTAAATAGGTGTTAAGTTGCAAAGGCAAAAATAATGCAAAGCTTAATGTTTAAGAGAATGCAAATGAGGTTCGTTGTCAATAGTAAGCTAGAAGCCGACATTAGGCTCAAAAGTGCAAGTAGGAAATATGCAATGCATTTCCAAATAAACACAAAAAATATGATGAGAGTCTCCTATAGGAAATGGCCAACATAAAATAGAAGGGAGAAGAATAATGAGCCTTGAACACAAAGTCAAGCAATACTACTAAGGGACTCTCGATCCTAAAACACCAACTACATGGGTATCAAATGACATAGAGGATCTAATCTACTATACCCATGTAAAGGGAAGGCTCTATCACAAAAGTAACAACACATAAAAATAAGGGAAGGATGTCGCAACTATGCAAAACAAATCTTAAGGTGTTTCAGGTTGGTGACATAGTTTGGCTTCTTGGAAAGGCAATGATTAAAAAACCATCAACATCACAAACTTAAGCCCATATGCTATGGCACTTACACCATCACATAACAAGTGGATTCTAGTGCTCTGAAGTTGGACTTACAACCTCAACTTGGCATCCATGATGTGGTAAATGCCAGTGAACTCCACCATATGGTCCAACAACCAACTTACTTAGAGGAATCAGTTCCAATCACACATTCATAGGTCACAATTCCAAATTTTTATCCTCTTCCTGGAGATACCCTTCTTGATATTTGTACCAGATTCACTAGGCAACGTCAAATCACCACTTGGTGTGTTGAAAAGGAAATTTTCCCACTTACACTAAGTGGTTGTTCCAGCCAGTTTTGGAGCTGCAGTTTCCCCATCTTCAACAAAAATCAAAGACTATTTCCTCTAAGCAATTGGGGATTGTTCATCTTTCCTTGACATCCATAACCCTTTTGGATATACCCCAAAAAGGCCCCTTTCAGCATACCCATCCCCCAATGGGTACCAATGGGTCATTGTTGGCGTGAAATCTGAAGCAGATTCCAAGGTTGTAAATAAAGATATACCCCACATATCACAACCAACCCTTATGTGATAGAACATTAGGCACTATAGTTGACGGTGCATATAAAGAAAGCAAGAAAATTGGTATTGGTTGGATATAAAAGCATATTAATTTCCATAATATCCACTATGAGTGATGTTGCCCCTATGAATTACTAGGATGTTGTAGTTCAAAGCACTCCTGAGCAACATATGTTTTTCTAGCCTTTTGTATATGCTATAGGAACACAACAATAGAGATTGATCCCTTGTGGATTCATGGAAACTCCTTTAGGGTATTGTAATTTAAAGAGTAAATTAATAGCTTCCAGTAAGAAGAACTAACAAGGGCTCAAAGAATTCCTGTTATTGGTTGTTGGTTGATGGACAAACATGAGTGGGATGCAACAAGGCAGCTATGTAGTATGGAATTTAGGGTTATGCAATTCAAATATGCAAATCAATAGCATCCCATAAGGAGAACTAGCAAGGTCTCGAAGAATGCGTGCTACTAGTTTGTTGGGTGATGGAAAAACATGAGGAGGAAGCAACAAGGTAGCTATGTAGTATGGATTGTAACTTTTTCAAAGGCCCTTCATACCCATGCTTTTATGGTGTCCCCGCCAAAGGAGGAATATTCACTTACTTTATAGCCTACTAGTAAAATCCAGTTGTGGAAGGAGATAAATATGACAACATGAAACATTTTTGTCTTACCCTTTGTTGCAGGGCAAGGGTGACGTACCTCCATCACAGTGACAATTGCACATGTGGACAATAACATGGTCATTCCATTACAACCTTTTTTGAAGATTTATTTAACCCTTTGCAAAGTAAGTATATAGTACCCTGACAACTAAAACCCGGTGACCCCGCAGTTTATGTTTCACTTTGAATTTGATTATCCCACTTATTTATAGGGTACATCCATGAATGATTTTTTTCTTGCCCTTTGTTGTAGGGCCAATGTGACGTACCTCCACCACAATGACAACTGCATAGGTGGACACTAACATGGTTATGCCATTACAACCTTTTTTGAAGATTTATTTTACCTTCTGCAAGTTAGGTACAATTAGAGTTAGGGTGAATTAATTGTCACCATTGTAACTATTTCTAGGAATCAACGTGCTTAAGGCTGCTTACTAGCTCTTGTCAAGACTCAAAAGGTGTGCTTTTTCTACTTTAATAAACCATTAGAGATAATAAATGCAACTCCATAGTCTATAGACAATGGTCTAGCGGTAAAGCAGAGTGCTTGTCATAGTCGTGGCCAGGTTCAAACCTCACCAAGCTTGCTTCCCCTTGTTTGTTTGTCTACACCAAGCAAACAAGGCCAGGTGCAGGGCCTAGATGTATTTTTATGATATATGTCTCATACACTATACAATGGGCTCTCCCTGTGTCAATGTGCATGTCTTTTGCGCTATTTTCCTCAAACTAAAGAAACCAAGACTACATAGTTACCTATTGCATGTACTATAGATGTCTCCATGTGAAATTAATGCTAATGTGTTACCAGTTATGACATTAGACATAATATCTGAAATTTTGCAAAACTTATAGATCAGATTGTCTATTTGACTTTGATTTTGCTTATATACACTGCTCATTTGAAGGAATCAACTCTCATGATTGTTATGAGTTGTGATTAAGAAGACAACCCTGTAATATTCTCCCATCCTGAAAACGGATGTAGTGGTATGACCAAGAGATGGGACACAAATGCAAATAACTATCCCAATATCTGCCATCTATCTCGTGCATTGGTGCTTTGGTTTTAGATTTTACAGTTATAAACACTATGAGAGTTCAAGTTGAACTTAAAAAGGTACTTCACATGAAGTTTTAGCATGCATAAATACAAATCATAATAATGGATTAAGCCACCAAACTTGCAAATTGATCATTGCAGGAATTGTAATTGTTAAGAGAAAAGGTCACAACATCTTGGATTTTGGAATGAATTTTTTTTGCTTGGAAAGCACAAAAATCAAGATGGTATGCCAATTGGTGGGCCTTTCCACTACAAAGAGTGAATATATGTCCATGAAGTGAAAGGTGGATCAATAAAAGAGTTCAAAGATAAATTCAATAATGAAGGGAAGTTTATTCAGGTCCCTGACATGTGGAAGCAACTGCATATGAAGGGAAAACCTTGGGAGGCAAAGAACAAAGTTGAACATTTCCATGCACTCATTTGGATATGCCTTTAACTTTTGGAGGTAGAGCACCATGAGAGGGGATGTTTTCAAGGATTATCCATTCAACTAGGATTAAATTATATGGCCTACTTCGATTTGGATATCAACTTCAACATTGAACTAATACAACTACTTCTGTGTTTTCCTTTTTCCCATTGAACTTATATTAGGGAGTATATCTATCACTCAAAAAATTGAAATTAATGATGTGGGAATGTTACATGGTCTCCTTGATTTGGCTAGAGTTTGATGTGAAATATACCATTCAAAACATAGCTAATTTTTTTTAAGTAACTCAAACATGGCCTAAAGTAATTGAAGCATGTCCTATTTTGCAATTTTTCAATGCAAGTTTTGATCTTTAAGGCTAGACATCAATCTTGATGATCAACTAAAATAACAACCATTGAAGGATGGCTCGGTATAGCACAAGATAATTCAAACTTTAGCACCTACATTCCAAGGAGTTGGCAATTCAAAGACATGACAACGAAGTTTCTAAGGAAGTCCCAAAATAGATGTAGCATTTATGTATGCCAGTATCTTTTTTAGTATGTATGACATTATTGTCATTTTTTTAATAGATTCTTCTAATTATCACCGTGGAAAGCAGGCCCTTCCCCATTACAACAAATTTATAATGGAATGCAATCGACTTAAAACACTCAAAAGAATCACTTTAGTGAGATACCATGGGTGGGGGGTATCTATTACACCAAAGTTGCCCAAGACTTGTGCCTAGCCCCAACCACATGAAACAACCCATTTGCATGGTTGAAACAACCACAAGGGGAAAACACATGTCTTTTGGGGATTTGATCCTTGGTGGGGGGTATGAAACACCCTGACTTTACCATCGAATCAAGACCTCATTGACCAATTTCTAAGTTTTTTTCCAATGAAAAAGTGGATTAGTAATATTCCCTCATTTCCCCTTTGTTGAAGCTTTCATGTTTTATATAATCTTTTGGAAAAGATCATTTGTTGTTCCTCCATCATATTCTAGTGAACCAGAAGGCCTAGACAAAATCAGTTATAGCAATTGCCCCTCAATATTCTTTCCTAGAAACAATTCTTGTTAGGGTTATATGGAAGAACTCCCTCGAGTATTTTTAAGTAGGAAACCAAGTAGTCACACTTGAATAAGTAAAATAGAGTATAGTACAATGTTTGGCATAGGATTTGAATCTTGTAGGTCAATCAAATCATTGCATGGAGCACTATAAATTTGTTCTTTCTTCCTGATTTGATTCCTAGATATACTATAGTTAAGGACCTAGAAAATGCCTTTAAACGTTACCTGGAACATACAATAGAGCAAGGTGTTGACTGTTATCCTAGCTCATGCTCTAGATATCGATATCAAAAGTCTCTGTTCCCAAGAAGAAACTGATCGAGATGGAAAACCCCTGAATCTAACTTTTAAATGCCTTTAAACGTTACCTTGGAACATACAATAGAGCAAGGTGTTGACTGTTATCCTAGCTCATGCTTTGGATATTGATATCAAAAGTCTCTGTTCCCAAGAAGAAACTAATCGAGATGGAAAACTCCTGAACCTAACTTTTGAAAAGTTTGAAGTTGGGTTTATTGATGTGCTTTTCAGATAAGTTTGCCATCCAAAAGATGAATTTGTGGTCATCACTCCTTAGACAACTTTTAAAGTTAAAAATCTAATGATGGTCTTTCTCTTTAATTAAATTGATCCATAAAAAGCTTATATGTTTCAATGAGTAAAACACTTTTTCCTCTTTGCCAGATACAAAAGCTTGATTTGGATCACCCGGGAGCTCAAGTGTTAACCATGTTTGTGTTTAATAATTTTATGGAAAGTGAAACCAACAATCAAAGAATTGAAACATATGATATTTTTCCTCGAGTTAAAAAATTGTACTCGATTATATACCTATTCAAGATAATTCACTATTATTTTAAGTTGGATATCAGAGTCAGTGTATGTTGTTTTAAATATAGGTATTGCAACTTCTCTTTTGGAAATGCTTACTTATGCAATCCACATACTTATTCCTTGCCAAATGCAATAAGTTGGATTTTATTTCATGAGAGAGGAGAGGCAAATTACCTAAGCCTTTTGTTATTTAGAAGCATTCAATTCAAACTTGCAATACGCCTCAGGAAAAATTTCCATGTATTTAAAGAATGAAAATCACCAAATGCCAAATGCCAAAGATGCACGAAAGAGGAGGTAATCAATCTTACTATTTGAATAAGGCATAATGCATGCCTTCATTAAAACATGCCAAGATGCATCTGGGTCATCTTATGAGTTGCAAAGGGGTGGCTTGGTGTCAAGAGCCCTTTTCAAGTAACAATAATTGGTGAGCGGCTTGACCCATATGACAGTTTGGTCCTTTTTTGAGGCCTCTATAATGCTTTCATTAAGGGAAACCAATTATTGAAAATGCCTTTTTTCGCTAAATAAAAGCTTCCTAGGCATTCATTGGTTGGTTCACAACCAGAGAGTTGTATGTACAATAGGGGGTTACCTTGATAAAACTTTGAAACTTAACAGGATCTGCAAAACCAAGATCAAGCTCGAAATTTCAAATGCTTTCTAGCAATCGCATAAACCTTCACCCTGCAAGTGAAATCTGATGTGGGTGAACGATGAATCAATACAACGTTTATATAGGACAAATTTACTCCTGATTTGTCCTCCAATACTAGAAATTGAGGGCTCAAAGAAAATATCAACATGAAATCTGGGTGAATGCAACCATATACTGTATTTATAGGGAAAATGGAGGGCAGAATAACCTTTGGGAGCTTCCATTACTGAAAATCAGGGGCAAAGAAATGATTTCACTACAATTTTTCTAGAAATTGGCGCCAAAAGACAGATTTGAGGGAGATTTTGTTATGGTGAAAATATTTTTTTGCATTTTCCTCATTAATATACAGGAGGTCTATTCATTTTCCCCTAATAAATATTGGACAGATATATTTTAGCTGAAAAAACCCTTTCCATATAAAATAATCATGCACTAATTTTTTTTAATGCCTTTAATTTTACCCATGGGCTAAACTTCGTCCCTAAAATGATCCATGGATCGCACTATTGCATCAGGATACAAGGCATACCATGGTAAGTTTAAATAAAAATAAAAATAAAAAATACTAAGATTTTCATGACAACCATTCCTCCACGATGGAGATGAGTCCAAGTAATTTCGTTTCTACAACTTAATCTACATTTTTGAGTGTTTTAGTTTGCAAATTTACTTCTATTTGTTTTTTTGTTGAAACAAAAATGCCATTGATGTGGTCTTCTGTAGATTCATGCACTACATGACGATGTGTTTATGGATCACATTGTGTGTGGTGCTCCTCAACATTCTGATCACATTGATAATTTGAAAGTATTGGCACATGCATTTACTGTCCTATTCGATGTGCTAAGGGGTGTTATGGATCATCGATATCGGGGTAAAATATTCACGCACACACACCATGAAAAGTAGGCAGGTATTCCTTATGATGATGGTGCCTAGGTGGATGAATCAACACTCCTCCAATGATGCTACCCTCCCACATTGGTGCATCAAATTGATAAATTTGTATGTTCCAAAGATATGCATTATATTGATGTGGAATAGTAGCATCGTTGTTCAGGTTTATTTCACCAACCTGTCGCTAAACATAAGATAGTTATGCCTCAGGATGGTGGTGCTTGTGTGGATGATTGAAGGCACCATTGTCAGTGCTACTCTCTTACTTTGGTGCAGTGCATGGAACTTTGTATAAGCCTACTACCCACAGTGCTCTAATGAGGACTATGCAAGGATGGTATCCATTATTCAACACGTATTGAAATCAATGACTACATGCATCAATGTCTAGACCCATGATTGCATTCATTATGTTTTTTCAATTTATTATTTGAATCATAGCATTTGGAGATGACCTATTGCACGACATATGGTGATATTGTACTTCCTCAACGCACTGCATTGGCAGGGAACATGCATTCCTCTAACGGTGCACTGATGTGGACTAGAGAGCATGGGTTTACCGTTTGTTTATTCAGAGCAACACACCAGTATTTATGTGGAAGTGGATAACACTACATATGGTGTGTCATCAAAAAAGGTGCACTGGGTTTGCTTTAATAATTTTTAATGCATCAAATTTAAATTCAATATTGAATGAATATGACAAATGGTACTGTAACACAGTTTGAAGATTCTATATCTATGTCTTCCTAATGAGGCACTTATGCCAATCAAAGACGACCGCAACAACGACAACTTGATACATATAACTTCATGCATGCATTTTTGGAAGGTCAAGGAGAGGGAGATGGATATTCTTCCTCATTTGATTACAAGTGCGACTTTCACATACATTCGAGGGTTGTTGGCCTCTTCATTTCTGTTGAAGAGACCAAATCCCTGGAGGGGAACATTGAGCTGTTGTGTTGGTTGATCCATCGTTGGTATCATGTCAGACAAACACTCAGGATTGATCTTTATTTTTGGTACCAAATCACAAAGAATGACATTTATTCCATCATTGACGTACCTAGGAGAGGGGAATATTTTCCCCATTTCCCCAAAGTGATGACTAGTGTTGCAAGAGAGATTAAACCGAGATGTTTCCAAAGACATGTCAGTCTAGATATTACTGACCCTAGCGACTTCAAGATTACCAGGAGATGACTTTGCTTACATTCTTTTGGAGTTGAGGAGGTTAGTCGCTCTTGCCTTATCATTATTGCACCACCATCTCGAGACACAATGCTTGAAATGGATTGTTTGTTAGATTGGAAATTTTTAGTATCCACACGACCACCACCATCTCGAGGCGTAACTATCTCATGTTTAGCAATGAGTGGATAAAATAACCCCTATCATTGAACAATGATGCTACTATTCCACATCAATACACCACATATGTGTTGGTCTCCATAAACTCGTGGGCACGTCCTCCCATTTCGCGGATGGTATCCATAGAAAAAAGACGTCCCATAAAAAGGAAATAGGAAAGAGAGAGCATAGAAAGCAAGCATAGTGAGGGAGGAAGCAATCACTTCATAAAAATGCGAGTTGAGCAAACATGGTATGATATGGAGACGTTGAAACAATGACATAGAGAATGTTGAGGATTTATTTGAGGTCAGAAGGAGGATCTAAAACGAGGCGATATTGGAAAGGTATTGAGGGATGAGCTCAAAAGTGTATTCAAAGAGAGGAAGGCGAAGCTGATATTCACGAGGATGGAAGCATCGCTAACATTCATATTGGAGGTGGATATTACATTTGTGGGATTGTTGTAAGTTCCTCCATCATGGAATCAACACTTAGATTGGAGATATGAGATTAGCAATGAAATGCAAAGATAGAGATTTACAACAAAACGCATGCAAAGATTGATCTTTGATTATTGGAAAATAAATGTGGAATACAGTGATGGATCTGTGCCTAGCTGTGACAAACAAGTCCAAATAGCCAGTGCTGTCACATCCGTTGTAATCTAGTTGGTTAGGATACTCGGCTCTCACCAGAGAGACCCGCATTCAAGTCCCTGCAACGGAATTTTAAACTATCTAAATATCCTGTACTGGGTTATTTTAAACTATCTACAATTCCTGTACTGGATTATAAATCTGAGGGCAAACTACTGTAAGGGATTTTAAACATGTAGTGGGTTTTAAATTTGAGGACAAAGCTCAAACGAGTGGAGAGAGAGGTGCTGCCGGGAGTCGAACCCGGGTCTATTGCTTGGCTAACTGTTGGACTGCAAACGCGTGGATGCAACGGGGTAACAAGATGCAGCTTGCAGAGTTGAGCAACAAGAATCAGTTGTTCTTTGATACTAATGCTAAACTTCCGTTCTTCACTCCCTCAACTGTTAAAATTCCACGCAAATGAATGACTGTTGCTGCTATGAACAGACAAAGACAGACGGAGGAGGGAAGCGTTGGACCTGCAAACCACAAAATGTGAATCTGAGAGCGGATTGCTTGCTGTTATTGTTATTGTAATACGACAGAACAGAGACGGAGGGCGTGGAAACGTAGCAATTTAGTCCCACATTCATAACGGGAAAGAGATATTGATCTTTAATATAACAAATTGACCACTATGTTAGATGTCTCTTCGGAGACATCCGATAAAATTGGAACGATACAGAGAAGATTAGCATGGCCCCTGCGCAAGGATGACACGCACAAATCGAGAAATGGTCCAAATTTTTTTAATATTTATTCTCATCCAGATTTTAGTCTTTTATTTTTTAAAATTTTTTATTCGCATCGAAATGTATTTTTAAGTTTTTAATTTTTTTCGCATCCAAATGTATTTTTAAGTTTTTAATTTTTTCGCATCCAGATTTTAGAAAGAATTGTTTTAGCTGCGTAACTTAGTGGACACAACCGCACTAGAGAGAAAAATGATGAATTGTTTGTGGGTCAAGTAATATGGGATGCCTATTCTCATCCAGATTTTAGTCTTTTTTTTTTTTAAATTTTTATTCGCATCGAAATGTATTTTTAAGTTTTTAATTTTTTTCGCATCGAAATGTATTTTTAAGTTTTTTAATTTTTTTCGCATCCAAATGTATTTTTAAGTTTTTAATTTTTTCGCATCCAGATTTTAGAAAGAATTGTTTTAGCTGCGTAACTTAGTGGACACAACCGCACTAGAGAGAAAAATGATGAATTGTTTGTGGGTCAAGTAATATGGGATGCAATGGTATAGTCGATGCTAAAATGATGAATTGTTTGTGGGTCAAGTAGTATGGGAAGCAATGGTATAGTCGGTGCTATGCATAACATGAGCGATCCTAGCCATGATCGGCTATGTCCTCTTTGTTGGAAGTAAAAGCAGCCCAAAAGTTGATCCGTAGCTCAGAATCCCACCAACCAAGCAATAAAACAAATGCTAGCAACCAACCATTGCAACTTTCTCACAAGTATGCCACTGCCAAAGTGCCCTAGTCCAGTACCCCACCAAATGCTAACAAGTATGCCACTGCCATTTACTGTTTCAGAATCAATTTCAGTTCACTCTCCATCCATTTTATCTTATAAAAAGAAACTAATTATGAAATCCTCGTTCCAAAACTGCAAGTGATATTGATGAGAAATTAGTTTCTCTGGTTTTGGTGGAGGATACATATTAATATATAAAAGTCTTGGTGGAGGAGCCATGAGGTGTAGGGCACTTGGCTTGAGTGGGGTTTAGTCCTCATCGGGTCATTTGTTCAAACCTCATGGTGAGGGGTTGAGGGTGTGATCCAACAGTGGGGCCTATCGTCATGGAAGCCCATGTTACCTTCCTTGTGGGGGACCACAGTATTCGCTTGCGGGTGCTGCTGCCATCCTTTAATGCCTCATGTGACCACGACGAGTGCTAGTCGACTATGGACTCCTCGGATAAACGGTTTCGAGATGTCCATCCAAACGGTTATTTTAATTTATGTTCGTTTGTTGGGTCTCCATCTCTCCATCCAAACTGTTGTGCTTTCTCGACCTGCCAAACTGTTATTTAAATTTCTGATTATATTGATTATTGCATATATTATATTCTTTTTATATCATCAAGGTGCCCAACAAGATATTGCCAACTTCATAAGTGTTTGGAATTTGCTTTGTTGCTATGACGTGGGGCACTAGAATTGAAACTATAAAGGCACGGTCATGATGATGCTGGCAATACACTTGAAATGGATTGTTTTGTTAGTGGGGAAATTTTTAGGATCCATACTTAAGTTACAGGGTATAAATCTCGTCAAATCTTGCTAATTCTTAAAATGCCAATCATAAAATGTTTGGTGATATTTTTGTAAAAATATTCAAAATTCTAAGGGTTTTTATATAGGCTTAGAAACTTTTGGCGACTCCTAGAGTAAAATAATTGTATCCTATATAATTTGGTTTATTTTTTTAATAGAAAAAAGGAAATATACGAATTTTATTTTGGTAAAAACATGGAAAATTAGCCCTTGGCCGAAATTTAGCCCTTAAAATTTTCCCTATAATTGTTAGAGTCATTATAGCTTTCTAGAGACGATGAAATTGTGCACTCAAGGCATTATGTATTTGATTTGAAAGGATCTTCATAAGTTTTGTATACTTTATTTATTTCTAAGTTTATTTTTGTTCAAACATCCTTGGGTTCGATTGGGAAAGTATGTATATTTATTTACCACGTATCAATGAAAAAAATATATAGTCAAGATTTTGGTACCCCACTCCACAGAACAATGGATATTGCGAGCACTTTTGAGCATAGCTAATCACAGTTGTGTCTAGATAGTTGATTGAATTTAGACTTACTGTATTTAAATGGATTGATCTACACTTTATATGCTTTTATGTTCAGTTCTATATATAAACGTGTACTAGTTGATGTTAAAGATCTATTTTATCTTAACAGTTTTCATGTCACTCAATTTTATTTGAGCCACTTATTGTCCACATCACCCGAGTAAATAGCATTGGCATCGCTTGAATCACAATGCAAGCATTGATTGAATTCTAACGACAACATCACCTAAATCAACAACGCTGATATAGATCGAATCAATAATGATGACATCACTTCTATCAATAACGGTGACACAACCCTAATCAATAACATCAACTTTGCCTGAGTCAATAAAATTGTTGTTATATGCAAGATTGTCCATTTTTCCTAAGGAAGAATGTATAATGTGCCCAAGGAAAAGTTCTTATGAGATGGTTACACATTATTATTTATCACAATGATTGGTATTTGATTTGGAAGTTCTTGATCCTATAGAGTATGATGTCATAGAGAAACATGATGTTATTTTTAGCATGATCGAGAATTGCTTTTATGCAAGTTGGCTATCCTAGGATATCATTTTTTTCAATTATCATCAATGGTTTTATGGATGTTCTAGTTGTTACTATTGGGATTGGTTATGCTTTCTTAGACCCCGAGAAACTTACCAAGAAAACTTACAAGTCCCGGGGTTTGAAACACGTACATGTATTGTCTCATTTCATTTCATGATTTCCAATAAAGTTACAATCTTATAAACCCAACTATTGTCTAGAAGTTCGATTGGTTATTGATAGGTAATAACTCTCGGATGTTTATTTCATTCATCAAGCATTATATTTATACAAGGTTTTCTGACCTTTGGGATTCATATTCCATAGGTCCGTTGGAGTCTTCACGACTCTTTGTATTCTTTGGTTACAAACTACCCTAGGATTCTAACACCCCCCCCTTAATCTGAAGGGGTGTTTGTAAGTCCGAGCATGATTCTAAATCTTTCAAACTTTTCTCGTCCAAGTGCTTTGGTGAAGATATCTGCAGTTTGATCATTAGTGGAACAATGACGTAAATGAACTGTCTTGGCCTCTACATGATGTCGAATCAGGTGATACTTTGTGTTGATATGTTTGGTTCGATCATGGAAACTAGGATTCTTGGCCAACTTGATTGCATAAGTGTTGTCAATCAAAAGTGGAGTGGAATCTTCTTGTTTCTCCTACAAATCTTCAAGTATCTTCCTGAGCCACACAATCTCTTTGGTTTCTTCTGCAGCTGCTACATATTCTGCCTCTATTGTCGAATCTGCTGGAACTAATTGTTTGCATGATCTCTAGGAGATAAATACTGATCCAAGACTCATCGTGTATCCAAAAGTGGATACCCCTGTTTCTTTGTCACCATCGAAGTCTGAATCAAAGTACCCAATAAGTCCAAAGTCATCCACCTTAGAATATCTGAGTTCAAAGTCTTGAGTCCCTTTCAAGTATCTTAGAACTCTCTTTACTGTAGGCCAATGTCCTTCACAAGGTTTGTGCATAAACCGTGAAAGAATTCTAACAACATAAGAAATATCTGGTCTTGTGGTAGTAAGGTAGATAAGGCTTCCTACAAGTTGTCGGTACTTGGTTGCATTCTCGAATTATTTTCCTTCATTTGATGTGATCTTTAGATTTGTTCCATTGGAGTTGAGAGCGGATTGCAATCTGTCATCCCAAATTTGTTCAACAGTTCTCCAATATACTTTTTCTGAGAAATGAAAATGCACTTAGGATGTTGAGTCACTTCAATTCCTAAGTAATAGTGAAGATGTCCTAGATCAGTCATTTCAAAGCCTTTCCTTAAGTCTTTCTTTATGGATGCTATATAACTTTCATTGTTCCCTGTCATCAAAAGATCATCCACATATATTACAAGAAACACAACAGATCTTCCAACTTTCTTTACAAATAGCGTTGCGTCATCAAGATTGTAATGTTTGAAATTCATCTTTAGAAGATGCTTGTTTAGCTTTTCATACCATGCTTGAGGTGCTTGTTTCAGGCCATACAAAGACTTGACAAGTTTGCATACCTTGTGTTCTTGTCCCTTCACAACAAAACCTTCGTGTTGAGACACGAAGACATTTTCTTTCAAATCTCAATTCAAGAATGCAGTATTTACATCCATCCGATGAACTTTCCAACCATTTTGTGCAGCTAAGGAAAGTATAGTGCGGATGGTGCCCCATTTTTCCGTGGGAGAGAACATTTCTTCATGGTCAATTCCTTCTTTCCGTGCATAGCCTTTTGCCACGATCCTTGATTTATGTTTGTCAAGTGAGCCATCTGATTTGTATTTGTTCTTGTACACCCACTTGTTTCCAATTGGTTTGGTTCCAACTGGAGGATCGACCAGCTTCCAAGTTCAATTCTTTATGAGTGCATCATACTCATTCTGCATGGCTTCTTTCCACTCATCACGAGTAGTATCCTCTTCAAAGGAAGTTGGTTCAATGTTAGCAGAAAAATTCAATTCACAATCAAATGAGACATCCAGAGTCATCACCTGATTTCTCTGCATTTCCTCCATCTTCTTGTCTAGTTGAGCTTCTTGTTCCCGTCTTTCCTACTTCATCTGCACAGACACTTTCAAGTATCTTTGTGGCCCATTTCAGAATCTTCCTTGATGGTCCAGGTTGATCAGATGGTGGTGCATTATTCTCTTCTAGGTTCAATCTTCCAATCCTCTCAATTACATCATCCAGTTGAGTCTCCTATTTAGTTGAAGTGGCAGGAACTTCTTCTTCATCATTCTCTTCATGAGGGGTTGTTGGTGCTACTTCAAATGGAAATTCCATGCATTGATCCAAGATAGGGATCCCCCCTTCAATATGTGGAATTTTATTATCACATTCATAATATGTCTTTAGATGAGCAAACCTCTCCAGACGATCAAGTTGTCTTTCAATAGACTTGTCATTTTTATTAGTTTCAAGAAAAATGACATCTCTGGAAATAACAAATTTTTTGTTTACCTCATCATAAAGATGATATGCCTTGGACGTTTCTGAGTATCCCAAGAAAATACATCTTCTGCTTCTAGCACCAAGCTTGTTTCTTTGCTCCTTTGGTATTAAGGCATACCAGGCTGAACCAAAAATTCTGAGATGCCTAACCAAAGGAAGGTGGCCAAACTACATTTCATGTGGAGTCTTATCTTCTAGAACCGGAGAAGGAATTCCATTTCTCAAATATGTTGCGCATAGGACTGCATCACCCTAAAAAATTAGTTTCACATTCTTGAAAAACATCATTGATCGTGATGTATTCATTAAGGTTCTATTCATCCTTTCCGCTACACCGTTTTGTTGGGGATTGTAGGGAACTGTAGTTTGATGTGTAATTCCATGTTTGCAAAGATAGTCTTCAAATACCTTAGATGTATATTCTTTACCATTATCAAATCTGAATGTACCAATACGTACTTGTGCTTGATTTTCTATCAATGCATGAAACTTCTTGAAAGTTTGAAATGCTTCAGATTTTGTCTTCAACAAATACACCCAACACATTCTACTATAATCATCAACAAATGTCATAATGTACCTATTATCATTTGCAAAAGGAATAGGCATGGGGCCACATAGATGAACCAGTTCTAACTTTCTACATGCTCTGAATTTTGACTCTGGAAATGGTTGCTTACTATGTTTGCCTAGTATGCATGCATCACACTTGTTCCTTTGCTTAGGAATGGTGGGAAAACCAAATACACCATTCTTTCTTAACAATCTAAGACTGTTATAATTAAGATGACCAAATCTAGCATGCCATAATAAACTAGATGACATATTACCTTCTTCATGTTGAGAGATATAGGAAAAGTTCCAAACTATTGCAGAAGAGCCTCTCAACTTTAATAGCTTTCCATCTTCATAACCAGTCATTACGACCTTGTTGTCGAAGGATTTTCTTATCTCCACAATCCCATCAAACATGTGGATGGAATGGCCTTGCTGTCGAATCTGCACCAAGGACAACAAGCTTCTCTGCAACTTAGGAATATAGAGAACATTCTTTAATATGAAATCAGGGGATCCAGGCAACTTTAGCCTGATTGAGCCAATTCTCCGTGGTTTGAGGCTAGATTTATCTGCAAAGTATACTATGCTATTCACAATGTCATTCAGTTCTACAAAGCAATCTTTTCTAAAAGTCATATGAGATGTTGCACCAGTATCAAGCATCCAACAATCTTTGTAAGGTGAAAGATGTTGAGATATTGTAACTTCAAAGAATATTATATTTGTACTTTATTATTCCGGAGATGTTTCATTCCTCCGTGCAGATCTTATTGTATATCCGGAGATGTTTATTCCTCCGTCGGAATGTGGTAACTCGGGTTATTAGACTTCCCTAGTAGGGGTCGGCCCTGTATGTGTTATGTGGGTCAAAGGGTTATTAGACCACCCTAGAGGGGTCGGCCCAGTTAGTTGTAGTGGGGTATTTAACCTATTGGTTAAATACGAGCCTACGTGTACTTGTGTAAAATACACATCAGAGTAGTGTATAAATAGAGGAGGTGTGTTCCTCATTACATACACTAACTCACTCACTTGAGAAAGGCGCACTTGTGGAGGAGAGGTCTGCTATGGAGGAGAAGGAGCTTATGCTCAGGGTTTGCATCTTTGTATATTGCTGGTCATCTATATTGAGGAAGCTTTGCTGGGTTTTCTACCCCATGAGGGTTTCCCAGGATAAATCTCTGTCTCTTGTGTTTATGCTATGCTTGTTGTTTCTTCAGTGATCCTGTATATGCTATTATTATGAAATGGAATGTAATGATGCTATTTTCTGTCTTAGCATATTGAAATTTAACATGGAATCAGAGCTAACCTGAAGGAAGTCAAGGTATGGCACTAAAGACACTTGCTCTACTTACGACAATTTGAAGGTTAGGGTTTTACATAGCAAAAACCAGTCATCGTAGCACTTTCGCTATAAATCCGTTTTGGCGAATTTTTCGGATCTGAAATTGTTACAGGACGAAGATAAAATCTCCAGGTACCTTGTGTCCAAAGGACAACCTCTAATTCGTTGTACTTTGTGATTTATGATCTGTACAATATAGGGTTTCTGCCTCTTCCAGATCTGAGTCAAAATCAGGTGACCTTGGGAAAAAGGTCATATCTTGGGCTAGGAAGCTCCAAATGAAATTTCGTAAAAAGTGACAGGTAGTACACAGTCTGCACTATCTCAGAAAACTTTTTCAGAGGCCGAAGTTGAACCAGTGACACGTGGCACTCCGTACAAGTGCGCTCTCCTGTATTATCCCATAAACAGGTCACGTTGCGACACTTGACATAACTCTCTCTCAGAAAATCCAATTGAGGTCAGACCTGTCAGGATGGAAAGATAACAGGCCGAGCTATCTCAGAAAACTTTTTCAGAGGCCGAAGGTCAAACAGTGACACGTGGCACGCCGTACAAGTTCGCTCTCCTGTATTTTCCCAAAACAGGTCACGTTGCGACATTTGGAATAACTCTCTCTCAGAGAATCCAATTGAGGTCAGACCTGTCAGGATAGAAAGATAGCAGGTCAGGATATCTCAGGAAACTTTTTCAGACCCTGTGGATCAAAAATTTCAGAGTTACACCAGAAACAATCAGGTACATATTTCTGTCAAAACAGAATTATTTTTTGGTACCTTCATTCATGACTTCCGGAATTTAGGGCTTTGGAGAAAGTTGGAATTTTTGTAATCAGAGACCACGGCTGAATGCTACTCATCAAAATAGAAATTTAGAGACCAAGATCAGAATTTTTGGTTGGGCAGAAGGCCGGGCTTGATTAGACCCTAGTTCGGGACTTTGATCAGAAAAGCGGAAAATTAGGGCTTCTGTAAAAATGGGAATTTTTGAAATCTGTGACCACGGCTGGAAGCTCCTCAGAAAATTAGAAGCTTAGAGCTTTGAATCAAACTTTTTGATGGGGCAAAAGAGTGGGCTTCATCAAACCCCAGTTCAGGGTCACGTCCAGTGAATCCGAAAGTTTCAAAGGCAAAATTGAGGAGTAAAACTTTGCAGTTTTCAAATTCTGAATATATCAGTTTGATCAGCTCATCAAGGCGCATATCTCTATCCTTTCGGAAGTTTGAAATTCAAAGTTTGAATTTTTGGGGTTTCTCTGACAAACCCATATCCAGCTCCAGGTCCAGTTCTTGCAAATCAAGTGGATAGGGTTAATCCTAGAAGAAGATGGATTGGTCACCTACATAAGTGAAGGAGTTCATGTTTCAGAGGGAGATGAGGCTAAGGCTTTACATAAGGAGATTACAAGTGATCTCGACAGGTATGACTCATCGAGGTATGTTTTGAGATTTGTTCATGATTAAGTTTATGGTATGTTTGTCTTCATGTTATTACAGTTAGTACAATCTTGATTTTAGATTTGTTGTATCACCTTAACAAAATTATGAATGCATGATAGAAGATATTCATTGGTTAGGGGGTTGACACTTATGATTGTACTAATGCATTATGGTGTTGTGTGAGGTTGAGGTTGTCTGCTAACAAGATACAGGTACATCACAAAAGACAAATCAGGCTCCATGACCATGAAAACATGAAGACAAAGAGTCATCCATAATCTCTGTTCTACTTACGAGGTATGTATGACTTTGTTATATTATGCTTAACCTATGAGACATGCAGGTTCTAGCTCAGGATCTCTAAATCATTGAAGAGATTGTTTAGGTATGTTGTACATAACCAAGTAGGTATACTAATCCAGGTATGTTTCCCATGAATCTTACCTTGTGTTAGGATCCCTTATATACGTATACTTGGAATGATTGGTTATGCTTATTCATAAAGTTAGTAATCAAGGGATTATGCATATTATATCTTTTATCAATGATATGCATGAGTAAAAGAAGACTTCCTTGAAATCTTGAATACTAATGTTTATTAACTATAATCATGACTATACGTTTTCAAGATTATTTAGTACTATAATGTTTTGATAGCATTTAGAATATACTAATGAGTGTATGTTTGTGTATGAGATCATGAGGATGACTCTTGAGCATGCACAGTGGTACAGAATGAATAGAAGTTCAAAAGACATACAGAAGATCAAGCGGGAGGCAACCACACAAACATAAAAGATAAGTATTTGAGTTGTTATTTGAAATAGTAATAATATTGCCTACAATAGGTTGTATGCATATTTGTATTCCCATAATATATAATGCTGAGTGTAAACATTCATAGAGCATTGAACAGTATACTACTAATGTGCATATGATTGACAAGTTGGACAAACATTCCATTATTGCTTGTCTAGAATGAAACCTCTTTGCTGACATGTTGAGAGTTGTGCACACTCTCGATAGTATGTTCTGGTAGAGATGGAAGGCATCTAGATAGCCACTGTATGCATACAGGATATGGGAAAGTGTTGTGCCAAAGTATTGGTCAAAATAGTTGCATCACTATGTAAATGATATCTGTATGCATAATGGGTTATCTTTTGATGATTATGAAGTATTACTAATCATGTACTTAATTTTGATTTGTAGGAAAGGTCATGAAGAATGATGGACACCGTACAAGTGGTGGATGTTCAAACAAGAAGATTTACAAATCAAACAAAATATAGAAGGCTCATGGCTAGAAGATTCTCTTAGAAAGAGGAAGAGAATCACGACAAGATGTTTGCTCCAAGTATGGTGTAATTAAAGAAGAAGTATGAATCAGATTCTGTATAGGTACCTAGGATCGATAATAATTTGATAAGCTTAATGATCACCATGGGTGATGTGGATCTCAACCTTTGCTACAAGGTTGAATATGATACACATATGACATGGATGCAAGAAGGAACTCACCACAGAGTTCGAATGATATTGAGGCTCATATCAGTAGACCCATCTAACGAGAGATGGCACAGATAGATATGCAGAAGATCATTCAATGCAGAAATGAAAATGAAAGATCTCAATTTGATGCTTTACTTCCTAGGTCTGGAAGTATGGCAAGGCTCAGAAGGAATATTTCTCAACCAGGGAAAGTATGATGAGAAATATGACTTGAGGTGTTGGAATGGCCACTCTTATGGATTCCAACTTGAAGCTGTTAGGGGATATAACTCTGTACAGTCAATTTATTGGGTCTTTGATATATCTAACATATACTAGGTTATATATATATGCTTTGTTATGAACACCTTGAGTTAGTATCTAGTGGAAACTAGATGTGTTTACCTGATAGTTGAAAAGCATATGATGAGGCACATAAAGGACACGATAGAATTTGATCTATGCTATCTTGAAGATCATGACTTCAGATGGCTATTCAGATTCTGTTTGGGCAGGAAGTGTTTCAGACAAGAAGAACACATCGAGAGGATGTTATTGTCTAGGATTAGCCATGATCTCGTGGTTTAGCTGGAAGCAGTCTAGTGTGGCTATCAGCACAAGCGGAATATATGGTTGCTTGCTCTGCTAGTTGTGAAGAAGTTTGGCTTTAGGATTGTTTGACTTAGAGATAGAACCAACTGAGATCCTATGTGATAATTAGAGTTGTATCAAGATGACATAGAATCTAGTGTTCCATGATAAGTCAAAGAACATAGGGAACTAACAAGATATGACACAGAAAGGAACTCTAAAAGTTTGAATTTGTAACAGGTTACCGTTGTACTAACCAAGCCTCTACGTCAAGTGAAGAAGTTACCAACCAAACCTCTGTCTCGAGTGAAGCTTGAATACTTCCGAGACAAGCTTGGTGTAGTTCAAAAGGACCCTCCTCGAAAGGGGGAGTAGTATAGTCACTACTGATGAGATTGTCTCATCAAACAACAAGGTCGTTGATGAGGTAACCTGTTCCCTACACCTAGTCACTTAGAAATAGTTAGATTTAGGACTATTTTTATTTTTGTTTAGTTTTACTCATACATGATTTTTGATGTTAGATGTATTGGTGAGAATACATGCTAGAGGTATACATGCTTTTGATGTTAGATGTATACATGATGTTAGATGTATTAGTGAGAATACATGCTAGATGTATACATACTTTTGATGTTAGATGTATACATGATTTTGATGTTAGATGTATTGGTGAGAATACATGCTAGAGGTATACATGCTTTTGATGTTAGATGTATACATGATGTTAGATGTATTAGTGAGAATACATGCTAGATATATACATGCTTTTGATGTTAGATGTATACATGATGTTAGATGTATTAGTGAGAATACATGCTAGATATATACATGCTTTTGATGTTAGATGTATACATGATTTTGATGATAGATGTATTAGTGAGAATACATGCTAGATGTATACATGCTTTTGATGTTAGATGTATACATGATTTTGATGATAGATGTATTAGTGAGAATACATGCTAGATGTATACATGCTTTTGATGTTAGATGTATACATGATTTTGATGATAGATGTATTAGTGAGAATACATGCTAGATATATACATGCTTCTGATGTTAGATGTATATATGATTTGATGATAGATGTATTAGTGAGAATACATGCTTTTGATGACAGATGTATACATGATTTTAGATGTATTAGTAAGAATACATGCTTTTGATATATGACGTATACATGCTGTTGATGCTAGATATTGATTATGTACTTGTATGGATGAGGATACTTGTACTTGTATTGATGAGAATACAGATTGAGGGGATTGAATCATCCCTGGACTTTCAGTCCCAAAGAGAGCCGTAGACGTGAGGTCTCCGAGAATGAAGTCCTTAGTGGACAGTTGAGGGGATTGAATCATCCCTGGACTTTCAGTCCTAAAGAGAGCCGTAGACGTGAGGTCTCCGAGAATGAAGTCCTTAGTGGACATGATAGGATTGCATCATCCCTGGACTTTCAGTCCTAAAGAGAGCCGTAGACGTGAGGTCTCCGAGAATGAAGTCCTTAGTGGACATGATAGGATTGCATCATCCTCAAGAGAGCCGTAGACGTATGTCTTCGAGAATGAAGTCCTTGGTGGACATGAGGGGATTGGATCATCCCTGGACTTCAGTCCTAAAGAGAGCCGTAGACAGGTGTCTCCGAGAAATAAGAGGGATTGTATCATCCTTGAACACATGTTCTAAAGTGAGCCGTAGACAGGTGTCTCCGAGAAAGAAAAGGGATTGTATCATCCTTGAACATCTGTTCTAAAGAGAGCCGTAGATGTATGTCTCCGATAAATGAAATCCTGAATTAACAGGTAGGGGATTGCATCGTCCCCGGACTGATGTCCCAGAATAGAACCGTAGACTGGGTCTCCGATAATGAAATCCTGAATGAACAGGTAGGGGATTGTATCGTCCCCGGACTGAGGTCCCAGAATAGAACCGTAGACTGGGTCTCCGATAATGAAATCCTGAATGAACAGGTAGGGGATTGTATCGTCCCCGGACTGAGGTCCCAGAATAGAACCGTAGACTGGGTCTCCGATAATGAAGTCCTGAATGAACAGGTAGGGGATTGTATCGTCCCCGGACTGAGGTCCCAGAATAGAACCGTAGACTGGGTCTCCGATAATGAAGTCCTGAATGAACAGGTAGGGGATTGTATCATCCCCGGACTGAGGTCCCAGAATAGAACCGTAGACTGGGTCTTCGAAAAATGAAGTCCTGAATGAACAGGCAGGGGATTGCATCGTCCCCGGACTGAGGTCCCAGAATTGATCCGTAGACTGAAGTCTCCGAGAACTGAAGATTGGATTGTATCATCCATGGACCTATGTTCTAAAAGGAGCAGGATTGATCATCCTAGGAATATGATCATATGATGATGATAGTGATGACGATGCTGATGATCGTGTGATGACGATGCTGATGATCGTGCTGATGACGATGCTGATGATCGTGTAATGACGATGTTGATGATCGTGCTGATGACTATGCTGATGATCGTGCTGATGACGATGCTGATGATCGTGTGATGACGATGCTGATATGACGATGCTGATGATCGTGTGCTGATGATCGTGCTGATGACGATGCTGATGATCGTGTGATGACGATGCTGCTGATCGTGTGATGACGATGCTGCTGATCGTGAGATGACGATGCTGCTGATCGTGTGATGACGATGCTGCTGATCGTGTGATGACGATGCTGCTGATCGTGAGATGACGATGCTGCTGATCGTGTGATGACGATGCTGCTGATCGTGTGATGACGATGCTGCTGATCGTGAGATGACGATGCTGCTGATCGTGTGATGACGATGCTGCTGATTGTGTGATGACGATGCTGCTGATCGTGTGATGACGATGCTGCTGATCGTGTGATGACGATGCTGCTGATCGTGTGATGACGATGCTGCTGATCGTGTGATGACGATGCTGCTGATCGTGTGATAACGATGCTGCTGATCGTGTGATGACGATGCTGCTGATCGTGTGATGACGATGCTGCTGATCGTGTGATAACGATGCTGCCGATCGTGTGATGATGATACTGTTGATCGTGATGTTGATGTTGATGTTGACATTGATGTACCAGTAACTGTTTGAGTTACTGATGAAGAAAAATTGAAGAAAGCTTCCAATGATTTATAGATGTATCATGTATGATGTTGATGACTCCTTGCTCGAGCAGATGTTGTTATAATATCCTTCTCGTTAAGGGGGAGTGTTGAGATATTGTAACTTCAAAGAATATTATATTTGTACTTTATTATTCCGGAGATGTTTCATTCCTCCGTGCAGATCTTATTGTATATCCGGAGATGTTTATTCCTCCGTCGGAATGTGGTAACTCGGGTTATTAGACTTCCCTAGTAGGGGTCGGCCCTGTATGTGTTATGTGGGTCAAAGGGTTATTAGACCACCCTAGAGGGGTCGGCCCAGTTAGTTGTAGTGGGGTATTTAACCTATTGGTTAAATACGAGCCTACGTGTACTTGTGTAAAATACACATCAGAGTAGTGTATAAATAGAGGAGGTGTGTTCCTCATTACATACACTAACTCACTCACTTGAGAAAGGCGCACTTGTGGAGGAGAGGTCTGCTATGGAGGAGAAGGAGCTTATGCTCAGGGTTTGCATCTTTGTATATTGCTGGTCATCTATATTGAGGAAGCTTTGCTGGGTTTTCTACCCCATGAGGGTTTCCCAGGATAAATCTCTGTCTCTTGTGTTTATGCTATGCTTGTTGTTTCTTCAGTGATCCTGTATATGCTATTATTATGAAATGGAATGTAATGCTGCTATTTTCTGTCTTAGCATATTGAAATTTAACAAAAGATAAGTCATTTCATTGATTCCAAGATTACAATGTGCAACAATACAATGAGCAGAATCAGGGGTTTTACAACCCTCTTGGTTTTTATTCTTATCTTCTTTATTCTGTCTACCTTTGATGGAGTTCCAAGATGCCCAGCACTGATCTACTTCATGTCCATTCTTTCCGCAGCGTGTGCACTTCACATCTGATATTTTGCTTGAGTTGTTTCTTCCTCCTCTTTCTCTGCCTCTTTTGCTGCTATCTCCCCTGAAAGAGTCTTTAGGCTTGTTCTTTGCTTTCTGAGCAAAGCAAAGAGATTCTATAGTACTTTCACTTGTCTTCTTTCCAAAATATTTTTCTCCGTCTACAATATTTTCTACCAGAACTTCAAAGGTGAGGTCTTTGAACTTGTCACTTGCTTGCAGGGATTTAAGGTAGTTTGAGTGAGTGGGATAAAGAGATTTTACAAATGCTTCAAGTGGAAGGTCTGGTTTCATACCAGAGGCTTGAATCTTGTGCATGATGACTTTTATTTCAGATGCGACCAACATGGGGTCATTATCTTTTACTTCAAGACTGAATAACTTTAACATTAATCGAATGATTTCCATTTTAGAGTGTGAATCATATAGATATTTTAGAGTTTTTAAGGCTTCATAACATGTGTTTGTAGGAATAATATGCTTGCTCACCTCTTCACTGACAGTGGCAAAAATCATAGCCAATGCTTTATTGTCTCTGGACTGCCAAATAGCAAGTTCTTTCTCTAATGAAGGGGGCTTTGGAGGTGAAGAGATGAAAGTGCCTTCATCGGTGATGGTGGTATTTCTTTCACAAATACCGTTCCATAAGTCATTGTAGACACACGCAGCCTTGAGCTTCCTCCACCATTCTGGACATGTATCTTTTCCAGTGAGTGTAGCACCAACAACCAATACTATGGAGTGCATATTGAACATGGAAGTTATATAATGCTTGAAATATATAGGATGCAGGTTTAAATTCCCGCTCCTTGCTTACAAATTACACTTTTTAATTCGCAGGTCTCAAAATCAAATCTTCACGATCTTGCAACTCCAAAAAATGACGCATGTTACAAAACACCTCTCTCACCCCACCACATGGGCAAGAATAGAGTAGCAATTTCCAGCTAGTTGATATGCAGTGTCTGGCAGCTGAAAGGGAATATTTCTAGCTCCATGCAGGTGTCCGAGTCAACAATATCCAACGTAGAGGTAGATCGCAGCTTCAATGTAGCGTAGAGAGAGGTTGCAGCTCCATTCTGGGAAATAATAGAGGCGTAGCTCAATATTCAACAAGAATTGCACCATATGTTTACACAAGAGTGGGACACATCGACAAAATCAATCTCACACTGGTCTGTACGATGGTCACTCCAACTCAAAAATTGGGTTAGGGTTCACCAACGCAGAAAATGAGAATAGGAGGAGAGGCAGATAGTTGTAACGTCCACTGAGAGATTTGTAGAAGGACGAAGAGGGCATGGAAATGGCAGGGAGTAGACAGAATCCATAGAGAAGAATGCAGAGAGTACAGATATGCAGTAGCAATAACGGAGGAGCAGGTCTGAGCTCCGAGGAAGGAAAAACCACAAAGAAGAATGCAAAGAGCACATATATGCAACATCAATTACGGAGGAGCAGGTATGAGCTTCGAGGAAGGACGCAGTGCCAAAATTGGAAATCTGACTAGCGCAGGAGTTATGGCAAGCAGCCAGGCTCTGATACCACTGACAGGTAATAACTCCCGGATGTTTATTTCATTCATCAAGAATTATATTTATAAAATGTTTTATGACCTTTGGGATTCATATTCCACAGGTCCATTGGAGTCTTCACGAATCTTTGTATTCTTCGGTTACAAACTACCCTAGGATTCTAACAGTTATCACATGCAAGAGGTGGTAAAAAAATCCATGAGCGGAGAACCCTCTTCAACATCTTTGATTTATAGAAAATTTGGATAGTAGTAAAAGGACGCATTATGCTCTTTGCATTACATATAGACAAACACCATCATGTAAATCATCCATATGTTAAAATTATTGCACCGAGAGGTGCTTTCTAGAGCCCAATAAGGAGGAGACGTGAACCATAATGTAACACTTACTTGGCATAGGTCGGCCAAAAATAATAGTTTAAAAAAATTAAATTGAAGATAATGTGGTATGGAAAGTTGACATAATACAATAATATTGATTCAACAAAATAAATATATATAAAAAAACATGACGAGAATTGAAATGTAATAGCACGAGACATCATTAAACAACCTTCTACAACACTAGATTAAAACTCATATTTGTATGGTTGCGGCTTCGAATAGAAATTTAGGTTGATTCCATTACAAATTTGGATTGAGCCGCTTCAATAGAGATATCTTATTACACTTTTACTCCAAAATACTATGTTGTTTCTTTTATTTTTTAAATCAAAAACACATTTTTATTGCAGAGAGTCCAAGTCGAGCTATGATGTTTCTTCTCTTTCTTTTGCCTATGCGGCAGTGTATGCCTAGGTGTAACCATTGACAATAATATAACGAATCTCTATTATGTTGGCAGTAATCAAAGCTCACACACTATATACATGCCTTTTCCAACCTCCACGTGCTTACAATTTGAAATTATTTCCATTGCATGCTCTGCTATTCCACATAATATATGATAATGCACCCACATTTCGTGGTTTTAAACAATCCGTTGTAGTTGCATGCTCTTGTCTTTGTCTATTTTCATATGAGTACTTGGATATGGTGTGATCCTTGCAAATTATTTCGAAAGGCATTGCGTATGTGCACACAAATAAATTCAATGAATTTCTCATTGTTTTCCCTCTTTAAACTTGTTTGCTCCCACTCCATAATGTGTTCATTTCCAATGGAATCTTAGTAATATGATGCTTCCAATTAAATAATACACACACACACACACACACAGTAAGGAAAATGGGCTTTTGTGGAAGCACTTCTCCCTATATCGCTTTTAGCAGAGGTTTTCTATTTGATAAGCTTAAAAATGGTCAAGGACTTTGATGATTTATAATAACACACATTAGTGCACTTATATATTTTAATGCACCACAAATACCAATTCAAATGACAAACTCCCATTCTTGAATTTTGTACAACACGGTTATATTTTTTATTTATTTTATTTTAAAGTTGCCCTATGATGTGCATAAAATGTATAAATGCAACGGTGTGTCTAGATACAAGGCACATCGCATTAGGGTTAAATAAAAAATGTGAAGTTTGTTAAAAGATATTTTCAAGAAAAGTTCGGGGGTACTTACTAAAAATGTAAATGCATCGGTGCGTCATGGTACAAGGAACACCATAGCAAGTTTAAATAAAAACTTCATAGCAAACCACACCCAATTTTTTTAAAACAAGTTATTTTTAAAGCAACTGACATGTTGTGTCCACTGAGTATACAACTGAACCGATATGTCTTAATACAAGGCACATTGCTTTTGGGTTATATTAAAAAATGTGAATTTTGTAAAAGAGTCTATTTAAAAAATTAAACCACGGTGCTCACTAAAACTATAAACTGATCGGTGCTTAATGCTACTAGTAGGTGTAGTATCGCGACTAGGTTAAATAGTTAAAAATAAATTGCTTATTGATCCCCATACCTATGATCGCACCGGGGAAAATTTTAAGAAACCCCTTGTTAATGCCTAAAAATCGCACACATGTGACATTTCAACGATTTTTCCAGTAAGGCATCATCAACATAAAGAATGCATCTCACCATAGGAATCCTCAACAGATCCAAAATACAACATGAGTCCATAAGTGCCAAAAAGCAGTCAAAATAAAGGGTAGCGTGGGTAGTACACTGTTATCCCATGCTATAGCGTAGGTTACCTGAACAATGCTCGCGCTACACCCGCATGGATTTTCCTTCGATAGCTATGCTACTGTCAAAACTACGAGACCACTAACTCCCAACGACGCATTGAAGGCTCAATCCTCTCCAAGGATCCGAATTCTGCTCCTCACACACTTGGTGGCATTAATTAGTCCCCCTTGTGTACCTTGGAACTAGTTCATGGAGAAGATGAGTTCACATTTGGATCTAGTTGTTTGTTGGCCACCTCTTGTCCTATGAAAGGAATCCATTTCCATTTATTTGGTTTAGAGAAATTAAGATCAAGGTTATGCTGCTAGATTTGAGTTGAAACTTCCTCATAGCCCACCATTTCCTATCATTGTGGGAATTCCCAAGCTCCCTTGCCACCTTCCTTCAAGGGGAAAGAGTTTCTCTCTGGATTGTTCTTCCATCTCCTTAGCATTTAGTTTGGACAAGAAGGGACTCCCTAAGGGAGATTGTTGGATTCCCTTGAAGCCCACACCTCCTAGGTGTTGTACAACTATACCATTGGGCAATACAAAAGTGGTTTAGCATATCTTGGATTGTTATTGGAGTTTGCATTCACCCCCCATCTCTTTTATTTTGTTTTTTATCCATATTTCTTTGTTTGCATGTGAATTACACTAACGATCTCTTGCATGATCACTTGGAGGAATACCAACCACACCCACCACAGGGGCTCCAAGGACTGAGGCCTTACTACAACCTACAAGGATTAGCCCCTTACCAAGTGGAAGAGTGCACTTGTGCAATTTTTTACACAACAGTTCTAATGGATACCATACTTATTTTTGTTCATTTCTCATTTAACTAGGTTGTTTTATGCTAAGTAGTTAATTTTGGGTATTTGTTACTTGCAGGAGATCGGGTATTCCACCTCTTGCTGCCATAATTTGGCCCCAAGTCGGCCCCAATTTATTTTTACACAGTAGAGCGGATCCC
This sequence comes from Larix kaempferi, assembly GCA_027924585.1. NCBI lineage: Eukaryota > Viridiplantae > Streptophyta > Pinopsida > Pinales > Pinaceae > Larix > Larix kaempferi. Next base: position 9,823,651 of record BSBM01000613.1, read on the forward strand.
AGCCTCTCATCCACGCTACCAACGCAGAAACAACCTCAATAGTCGCATGGTCAGCACAGGTAATCAGTTCAATACCCGCGCTACCCCATTAAGGTGATCCGCGCTACTGGTTAATGTACCAACCATGCTGTTCAGTGCACCTGTTTTGAATTTACCCGCACAGTCCATGAGACAGAGTATGATTTAGCCGCGCTACCCTTGCTTATTTGCTTTTATCTGTATAGTTTAATTTGGCAGTCCAAATACTGCTTACTAGTGAACTTAAATTAAGGCTAATTCACACAATTACTTAATTTTTTAGTAATTATCTCACCTAGACCAACATTAGGAAGTAAAGAGTTCATCTCTCTTGAAACTTACCTAGGTAAACAAATTTGAGGCTTTCAACGGGCCCCATTGTTGTCACTAGTATTCAAGATCATTTCTTGTTTATGCACAATTGACATGTTTTTAGTATCAATGCTAGTTTGTCTCCCGAAGTATTCTCTTCACCTTGCACTTCATGTGAGCTTGGTGAATCAGAAAAGGGTGAGGAGTGTGAAATACCTCCATTGCACACTTGTCTATTAGTTAGCATTCTTGATTTCGCAAAGCACCACGAGCATCTCTTAGAGTGAAAAGTATGTATTACTTGATACACTCTTCTAGTTAATTTTCCGATAATCAATTTGCTTTCATCACATGTGTTTGCACCATTGGCACACACTAAGATACCTAAAGACTCTCCAAATCCTAGTATGCTCTTCACCTCGCACTTCATATGAGCTTGGTGAATTAGAAAGGTAGGGTTTGTGAAATACCTCTCTTACACTCCATAAGTGAAGATGAAACCCCTTAAAATCAACATTGTAATTGTATAAACCAACTAAAATCCTCCACAGGAGGTCACAAAACAATATTTTAGTTAGGTAGGACTGATTGAGCTAGGCATTCATTAATGCCCACCAATCTAGTTTCATTAGTGATATTTTGAAACATAGCATTGTTGTCTTATAGGGTACTTACAAAATCCTACTATAAGCAAGTGTTAGAAGAAAACCCGGATCAGAAGTGCGATGTGACCAAGGAGGTGAAAGCCAAGGTATAGCTTCCCTTCTCTCCCCTACAATCCACTCAGCTTGCTGTAGGGAGACGACACTATACTGTGCAGGCCGAACCATTGATCCACAGTTGACGCAAGGTATCTTAGTGGCCCAACTTAGGATATCACCAAGGAACAATTGTGAGTGCAATTGAATCCTGAAATTAGCTATTTACTTTGGGATTTGTTGCCAAGTCTTCTTGATTGGAACATTGGTCCCATTGTCGATAGAACTAGCTCTTTGTTACCTCCATTAGTCGATTGACGAGTGGATACCATTATCACCATCAATTGTGCTTTTGGGAGGCCCAATTACATTTGAGAGGAAGGACGTTAGGTCTTGTTAGGCAATTTACATTTATTTTCTTTTTAACTACAAGTTCACTAAACTCGTAATAAAAAGGACCTACATGTGGGAACTCATGCACTAAAACCAACTTTGCACATATCACTCACTGCTTGCACCATTTTTCATTTGTTGTGGTTGGCATATTTCTGCATTTGTTCAATTGTGTTTAAATTCCACTATCACTCTCATTTGACACAAGGACTTCACCATTGAGGAACAAAACAACATCCTAAGACAGTCTCATAGACTGCAAGGCCTATCCCCTCTCTCTCGAGGGGTGTTTTTACACCTCCCCCCCGTGGTACATGCAGAAGGTACTACAGTTGGGGCCACTCCCAGGCCACATTGATAGGATCATTTGGTTGAGGCCAAGCCTTGATAGGTGCATTTTCTCCTCTCAGAGAAACTATTAATTACACCACTTCTTCCTGCATTGGAAGATGCACCCCGCTGGCTTTTCCCCTTGGAGATCCTGTTATCACATCATAGTAGCAGGGCTACTATGCTTGCTTAGCAGATATCTGCACATTCCAGAGCTTCCATTATTCAGAGCATGGCTATGATGATTGTATATTTTGTGATCAGAGAAGTATATTATGCAGACTTATGTTAGACCTTGTGTCAAGGATGAGCCTTGAGAGTTCAGATTTGATGACCGATGTGACCCTTTATCCCATACAGTTTCAGTTTAGTGCTTAGAGATGTATTGCAGCAGTGTTTCAGATGGTATATGATGTTTCTTACTATGATGATGTTATATGATCTATGGATGCTTTATCACTGACTGTGGATTATTATCTTGTTGATTTAGTCATGTTCACAGCATCTGCTTGGTATATTATTCCTGATGTGGCAAACTATTTAAAAAGAACTATAAATCATAAAATGGACAATTGCTTGCACATTTAGGTCATTTAACAAAACCCACTGGTTTTCCACCTTACATAGATATGGTCTTTCCTGACATCAGTTGTCTGCTAGTGTAGGCTCCATATTCACTTGACTCCATCCATACATGACTTTCCTATTTGACTTTAAACCTTGACCTATCTCATTTGACTTCTGATACTGAGGACTTCCCCATTTTTCTACCTCTGTGTTTGGACCGCATCCCTGTATGTTTAGTGTCTCGGCTCTAAGTTGGTGACAAAACTTGCCTTTGGTGAGTTGGATTGTAGGCCTAAATCATTCTGGTCGGTTGTCCCGATGTTTGGCATTGGCTTGAACTCCCCTAGTCACTTGAGATGTTGTTGGCTAAAACTGAAAGCTCATGTTCTACTTATGGAAACTTATAAATTCGCCCATGGAAACTAAAAAGGGCAAGAGCGATGAACAGCTAAAAATACTCCTCGAAGAGTATAAGAAAGGTCCAAAAAAAAGCAATGGTTCTTAAAAACTATATCTAAACAATTGCTGACCTTATATGTATTTGAAAAACATGCCCTGGATGCAAGCTGCAACTAGTTGTGCTTATCAGCACACCTGAGATCCGAAGGGTTATGTAGGCCAAAAAGGCCATGAAATGAAATTGAATGATCCTAATGAACCTGGATCAACTTGATGTAGACATGATGCCTAAGTTGAATAAGCACTCTCTGAACAACTTATCCATTTGTGAGGCACAACCATCCCCCGTGTTATTTTGTCCAGCATAGAGTTTGTAGCTTTCCCTCTTCTCCCAGTCCAAAGTATTTTTGAGTTAAGTTAGACAAGTCAACCCCTTGGCCCAACCTTGTTCCTAGCCTTCATCCTTCACTAGCAGTTTGACCATGTCCAATGAGTGAGTTTGTCATTTGAACTAGTGTGCAAGTAATTTTATATAACAAAGGAATATGCTAACTTGATTAATGCCACTGAATGGATGTTATACTTTGAGCTTGGCTGTGAGAATGATTAGAGAAGCATGTCTTAGTCTACTGATGTGATTTATCCTTGGTTGTATATTATTGGGATATGTGATGATGTGGGCCATATATATATACACCTATTGATGATGATTGATGGTCCCACATACCTGTAGCTGGCCCATTAGGGCAACCCATGGTGTATGAGTACACATTCCTAGTGGATTTGGGTCTTCTGAATCCAATGAGACACTTATCTTTCAGTTCCGGGCACTTCTGATAGTGATTGATGCAGTTTTACACTTGTCGACCAGATTTGGGGCTGATTTCCCAGCCTGAGTAGCAGGGGCCATGAGAGGCCAGTTCACCTAGGGCGCTATATGAGGAGGGGGTGGTCCAGCCACTTGTTTTTACCATTTACCCCCCCCTTTTGGAGAGCCTGGTGGGCTCAGATGGACAGCGCAGATGCCCTAGGAGGCAGTTTTGGAACTTTTACAGTTACCGAGGCAGTTAAAAAATGGGATAAAGTGGTCACTGAGGAATTCGATTTGGGCAATTGAGGCAAGGTTTTGGCATTTGGTTTTCACAGAGATCTTCCAGGGTTATCCCACTATCTTCCAGCCAGTTTTCACCATGTGGGTAGGCCCACATCGATCATAGGAGGTCTTTTACTGCTTGTCTGTCACAGATTTTGAGGACAGATTTGATCATTTATATTATCTTGGACATATTTTATTATTTTATTGTGCCTTGGGGATGAGCTAGTAAGGATTGATGCCTCCTATCCCCACCATGTGCTTATTATGTCATGTCCTAGTCATTATGAGGTGGATTTTTGTACTTTTACCCCTCTAGTGGATGATGTCATCCTTACTTTGTACCATTTAGTTAGGGCGTCATCATTATATTGGGTGATCCATGTGATGTATTATTATGATTCATTATTAGCCATTGATTAGATCTTTTGATCTTTTAATCTTAGCCACTCATGTAAAAAGTGGTTAGGATTTTGCTCTCTCCCCATCCTATTTAAGGAGGGAGCCTCTCATTGTAAAATCATCTAGAGATTTTTGGCTCTTGGCTCTTGGAATAAAATTTCTATCTTTTGGAGTACATGCTTGGGTTGGAGTGGATGTTGGTTGTTTTGATTGTAAATGCTTTTGTCCATTGCACTGGAGGATCTATTGTAGCTATCTTGCATATTTGCCATATTTTTTTTACAGGTTGAGAAGACTTCTTCAACAAGTGTGAATTGGTGGGGAGGCTTGCCCTTCAAGCTTGGAGGAGGACGTTTTGGGTTAAACAGGGAGTGGTTTTGTCTTTGCACCAACTATTCTTTGCTTATCTCTTTCTTGCTTGTATCTACCTTCAACATGTTAAACTGATTGATGCTTTGCTCATTGGTTTTGACAGGTTAGAGGGACACATATGTGGCTTGGAAAAATCGATTTGGCAAGAGGGCTTCAAAAATTCTCCATTTGATCTTTGGCAAAAGTAATCCTCATCTCAACTAGCATTCATCTCTTCATCCAGGTATGCTCCAAAGGTATGATCTTCTTATTCTTTGAACCATCCATAATTTTTAGATCATAAAAACCCTAATTGATCAAAACCCTCATTTTTGTTTTTTCTTAGATCTACTTAGATCTAGCCTTGCTTTTGAAGAGATATTAAAAACCCACCTCTATAGCATCCACCCCTAGTGGGATCTATAGTTTGGTGGTGATTGGGTTAAAATTTACACACTTTTCAAGGCAATATAGCCCTCTTGAACCAAATCGCCCTTCCTTGGAGAGGCTTGTTGGGTTAGATCTAGCATATGGGTAGGTGAGATCCCGCTTGATTTGTAATCTACACACTTGATAACCTACCCCCAGACTCTTACTTTGGTGATTTCTACCTTGTGGGCATCATTCCACGTTTTAAGGGATTAAAACCCCCTTTTGAACTACTTGGCATCTTAAAACTCAGATCTAGTAAGATCTAACCCTTGGATTGACTTGATTTTCTAGATCCACATAGATCGGTGCCTAAGCTACTTGGATCTATAATTTGGTGGCCATTGGACTTGTTTTGACACATCTTATCCACCTTTTAGCCCTCCTTGAGCAAGGTCGCACTCTCTTGGGTGAGTGAGTTTTCCCACTTTGAGGACGTGGGTGGTTGAGATTTTTGTGGATTTGGAACGGGCATACCTCGAAACCTAGGTCTAGAGTATCATTTTGTGATGATCTGCCTTGGGGGTAGCATTCCTTGTTTTAAGGGATTGTGGTCCACTTGGGTCATTTCATGAAAACCTAGATCTAGCAAGATCCAACCACACTATCTAAATTAGCCCACTTGTCTTGACCTCTAGGTGTCCCGATCTACACTTTGACATACCTTTTGACTCCATTAGCCCATCCAACAAGGCACTAGTCCTCCTCAAAGCAAGTCGCACTCCTTGGAAATTGTGTCAAACCTTAGATCTGGTACATGGGTACTCCTAAATTCAACTTAGATCCATAGATCTACTCATTACATATCCTCTAGTGCCAATTGCATCCCTTAACTTCACCTTGTGGGTCCACTTTAAGCCATTTCACATATCCCAAGAAAGTAGGACCCACTTGTGTAGCACATGGTACTATACTTTGTCATTATACCTAATTATGTGGCCTAAATCATACATTGGTTGAAACTCTAACCATCTCTCAAACCACCTTCAACGATACTTTAACTTCTAGGTCCACTCAACCTTGCATTGGTTTCCGTAACTCATCATTTACTTATCCTTAGGAACCTTTGTTTTGGTCCAATCATCTGTGATTGGTTATAGGGTCTCCCCCTAGGTCTTGTTTCACCTTGATCTAAAGCGAAGAGTGCCTCGGTTGACGTGACTCCCACCTTGCATTGGGAACCGTGGCATCTCTTGGGTCACCTCTTTAGTTTCCTATCTCCTCTACCGTCTCGGATGGGATACCACTAGGGGCAACTACAAGTTGTGTGATAAAAGATCCCTTAGTTCCCTTTGACAAATCCTCTCTCATAGGAGGTCAACCGTTGTTTACACCACCACCTGGGTCTCCCCCGCTTGGAAATAACATCCCACACACAATGGCAATACCAATGGTCCCTACCTTACCATTTATGGCTAGTTTAAATCTACTTGATTTAGCCAAACTAACCAATGATCACATTGCTCATGATCCGACATGGATGGCTATGCCAGACAAGCTTTCCTCTGACATTCCAAAATTAGATGGAAAGTAGGGAGATGATCCCGCCAACCACATCATGTCTTTCCACTTATGGTGTTCATCTAACAACATATTGGATGACCCTGTGAGGCTTCGCCTCTTCCAGCGTACCCTCATTGGAACGACAACAAAATGGTACATGAACCTAACAAGTGGGACCCATTCCACATTTGCAACATTGGCCATCACATTTCTTACATACTTCCAACTGCCAATCCGACATGACCTAGGCCTCGAAATTCTCACTGAGTTTCGACAAAATACTTCCACCCACATCGTAGACCACATCCATGAGTGGCGTAGACGATGCACATTACGTAAGATCGAAATACAACCTCCCTTTTTGTTGGATTGGTTTATCAAATCTCTCCAAATCGCCATAGCTAAATATGTCGCCACCTCCATGCCGCAAAGCGAGGGAGAGGCTATTCTGAAAGCACAACATTTCGATCTCATATATGCACAATTCAGCTACCTCTATACTATCCTCCTTGATGCCCCTCGACATCGGTCGTTGGATCCTACACCTTCGGGTTCGTCACATTTGACAGATGGGATTATTGGGTCCATTTCCCATTTAGGAAAGGTTCCTCCCACCACTTTGGCGCCATTTAATATGGCTCCACAATACCTATCCATGCCACCTGCGTTGGTACCCCCTACATCGGTACCAACCCCACCAGTTGGTTAGTTACAGTATGGACCATATAGTTCTACTTACCCAAACGTTAGCCAAGCAGGGACGATTCCTGCACAACCAATGTTGCAAGCCATTCCTACGTCCACCTCTTATGGACCGCAAACCGCATTTATCCCACCCCCTGGGTATAACCCATATTATCCTTTCCCATGCCCAATTGGTAAACAAACTGCCCCCCACTTGGGGGTTTACCTAGTTCAACCTTCTTACGTTCAACAACCTCAACAATTTGAGCAATTGAACACTACAAATCGGGCCAAAATCCACAGACTCAAGGGAATAAGAAAGGTAAGAATAAACATAATCAACAGCTGGGGAAAGGGGGCAAAACTCATTTTTTATGTAGCAAAATCCAGATAATTTATACTACTATGCTACAATATTTTCTAAGGAGCCAACATTGTAACTAAAGAGTTGGAGTTTATAGACCATATGCAAGCTAATGTGGGTAACATGAATTTGACACCAAAAATGGTATAAATAGGGTATCATTTCCTCAATTTTTTATTATTCATCACATATAATCATAATCAAATTGTAAAAACACTACACTTATTTTCCCTTCTTTCTGCAAGTATGTATGTAAATAAAAAGGCAAAAAAACAAGCCTAAGCCACCTTGCAAAATAAATAAAGAGAATATGAGAGACCCACAGACATTACAGAAGACTCATGTAATACCCCGTTCTCGACCCTTTGAACTTGATATGGATTATTTTGTAATTAAGTTTTTATTTATTATATTTTTCTTAACACCTTGAGGTAGATTCCATGGTGATTGTGAACACTTACAAACATTATTATTGTAATATTGAGGAAAGGTTCCAAGACTAACTGATGGGAGGACACTAATGGAGCTATATTGAGTCCACCCGAGGGAAAAGTAAGGGGGTCCAATGGAAAATAAACTATGCCTTATAATGCTGCTTTACCCTATCCAAAGTCTCATTTATTTGACTGTCACATTTCAATTTATCCTTAAGTTTATGCTAAATTGAGAGCTTAGTTATGTGAAAGGGAAAATATGGACATGAGAACATAGTAATCCTATGCGAAAGTGCCTGGCTCCTATTTTGTAGTAACTACCTCCTCTTTTTATGGAACCAAAAATGGGGGGGAGGAAAGACTCCTCCCTCACACTCATGCTCTCAATTTCAAGGATGGAAAATTCAAATGGGGGGAGAGAAGCTTGGGAAATAACGGGTTCTTGGAGAGGAAAGAAGGGTTTGAAGGAATAAAACTCAACCTAACTCTCATATGAACCATTGAGAGATAGGTAAGAATAAACACCATTGGAGAGCATATAGATACCATTTCAAATCCATAAAGGTTGCTAGCATGTTATATTTTCCAAAGAACCATAAAACCCATGTCCAAGAAGCTTCACAATACTGGAAATGAAACCTGAAAGTAGGCAATTCTTGGGCTCACATTGGCCATATTGAATAGCACTTAGAGGAAGGACATGCCTTAGGAAATGAAGAGTAGAGAAATGATGACTTATTGTGTTATGTGGAGCAAGGGATGAGTGCCAAGGGTTGTACTAGCTGAGAGGTTGACCAAAGAACCGATAGAGACGTGCTTGGTTGGTATACTGGAAGCCTTCAGTGAGAAGAAGAGGGGTTTTGAAACCTTTCCAATCTTCTTTTCCATGGTGGTCCCATAGCCCAACACAATGGTGGAATTCTACAGTAGAATAACTTATGGTTAGGAGGAAATTAGTCCCCCCACAGTTAGTTTCCTTGGAGCTTCATCTTGGAAAAGATAAGTGTACTATTTCTTACTTTTTATTTATGAATTCAATATTGTAGAATAATTAGTACATGATATCATTATCATGGTATTTTAAAATATTTTTTCATCAATATGATGTCTCCTTTCTTTGATTAAGTCAGGTGAAAATCGTGTATGGAAAAGTGTTGTAATTTCTTGCATGAAAATTGTTTGGCAAAAGAACTAAGGGAAATGTTTCTTTGTCCCATTATGATTAATAAATGGGTGCTTCAAATGAACTAAAACTTGTAAAAATTTAATGCTTGTTTCTTGAATGGATTCATAAGTGTATAAAAATTGCATTATTCAGCCCTAGTCAGTGGTTCAAAGTGAAATAACCCATGTAGTTTTAAAAATGGAAATTTTTTTGATTTTTTAGCAATGTAGGAATGTATAGAATGCTCTGTAAAGATTTATCTATATCTCAAAAAATATCAAATGGGTAGGTGTGAATTTTTTTGTGTTGCACACCTATTAACATGCTTATCAAAAATCTCAGATACCCTATTTCAATTTGAGAGATATTAATTCTGCAACAGGGCCCTTTTCCTCTAATCCAACGATGGGTGTTTGATGGAGGAAATGAGGTGGGCAGCCAAGAGAAAACCACAAAATGTTTGAAAAAATGTCTCTACAATTTGCCTTTGTTTGAGGGTTCCCACACAGTGTTTGACAATTTGTCTCTATCATTTTCCTTTGTTTGAGGTTGCCCACAAAGTGTTTGACAAAATGTCACGGTAGAACCATGCTCTTGATAGCATTGGTTGTAGGTTATGATGACATGTTAAGAATTGCATGCATGTGTATTCTTTGCAAAGGTCTAAATTATTTAGCATTTGAAGTTTCAAACAACAACTTGTATTGCTTGTTGAATGGAAAAAATGTCAAGTTTAAACAATAGACTTGTTCATGTTTCTGTTGAGTATCAAATCCTGTCCTTGATTGGGTTAAGGGCTTGAGAACCAAATGTTATTGTCAGTTGGATATTAAGATGTATACATGCTAAAAAAATTGAATAGGCATTCCCAAAATTTTGCATACGTGCTAGTTTGATTGGTATCTATGCACAACATTGTTGTTAGATATATATATGAGAGCCCATTTGTTTGGTGTGTATTTGGACACAATCTTTGGGTACATGTGCATATGTCTTGAAGTAGTATTACTCATAGCTCTTTTATTATACGCATTTGCATGTAAAAATGTTAGATATATCTCTCTATTCACATCCAATGAATGCTTGTGTTGAGTAATTGTATGCTAGGATTAATTTTGGTTGAAGTTGCACTTGTATTATGCAATGGTGTATAGATTTAAGGGTGTTATGTTGTTGGGAAATGGACAACAATGTTCGGGCCTCTTTTTTTTTGTTGAATTAAATCTAGTTTTAATTCCATACCTAGGTATTGATGTGGTGGGTGAATGAGATCATGTTGACTTATGAGACTGAAGAGAAACAAGCATATTGTGGACTATTAGTTCACACAAATGAACATATGTGTTATATAGATGGATTGAAAATTGCTTGCAAATCCAACATTCTATATGCAATGGTGACTTAAAGTGGTGTGGAATGTGCAAATTTCTTATTGAATTGTATTAATGCAGTCATTAGGTTGTTCAAAACTGTCAACATGAATAGTAGGTGTTATATTTAAACTATGTGATGTTGGCATTCATGCCATTGATAAATACAAATTGGTACCAAACATATTAATTCAATAGGTATCTTAAACTATTTTAAATATAGGAACAAGTTACAACTTGTCATGTTTATATACCATATGCTCTCCAAAAGTGAACTCAATCAGAACGATGTCTCTAAATATATAAGATGCTCTCCTTTGACTTTGATTGCAGAGATATATGTACCAAGAAAGAAACAATTTAATGCTAAGTCTAGAATAAAACATGATGGAGAGATACATGAGATTAGTATTTGTTTCTTTTTAAATTTAACTGAAATTGTAGAGAAGGCTCAGACTAAATTGTTATCCCTCATTGAAATAGAGCACAAGTCTATCATTCATAACATCCACTACAAATACTTTTCACCCATTGACCATGTTCTTGGGATGATCATCCTTAAAAGTTAAGATACTTTTCACCCATTGACCATGTTCTTGGGATGATCATCCTTAAAAGTTAAGATACTTTTCACCCATGGTTTTGTGAATGGCTATTGAAATGAAATTGTCTTATGGTTGAGATGAAAAAGTTTAATTAATGTTAAAATAAGTCATCTTGAGTGGTATCTTGGTATTGTTAATGAGACTTGGCAGTAAACCTATTGAGGGTCATGTGTGGATTTGAGTGAGTAGATCTTTTATGTGTTTGAGTGAGTAGTCCTCTCATGCTCATATGTATGCAAAGTGAAGTTATTACTCAAGAAGAAGATGATATATGGCTATTAATTTGCACGAATGTTTGAAGTATAAATGCATGCATGGGCATAACTATAAAACATGAAATTGTACTTGTTATGTTTTATATTAATGCCATTGTTACCTAGTTGTATTCATATCGAAGGCTATTTTGTGTTGCATTATGCACCTTGAATGCTAGTTTTTAGTGGATTGTATGCCACTCTTCAAAATGAGCAAGTATGAAATACTCATATAGCAAGTGCAAAAGAGTCACTTATGCATGACATGAAACAAGACATATTTTCTCTTGTTGTTGATAGTGACATGAAAGAGAGAAACATACTTTAATTATGCTTTTGAAACTTGTCATGTGGATGATTGTGAAATTTCATGCAACTAGTTGAACTTGAATATAAATCGAAGTTGTATGCCATTGTAGTTATATCTTTGAAAGAATAATTTAAGGTGTCAATATTAATTGATACTCTATGTGAGATAGGAGATTGATATGTGAAATGGATTGCCTTTATAATATTCAATCAATGCATAGAAACACCTTGGTTAATGGTTGTCATTGAAAGGTAGAATAGTAGCACAATTTGATTAACATTGTGCCATTACACCTTGGATTGGACAGGTTGGTAAAGACCAGAGTTTGAAACGAATTAAATGAACATGTAAATACGTGAATGTTCTTTTTGGACATAATTAAAAAATTCTTTTTCCCGAAATGTTGTAGATATTGTAATTACTAAGTATAACTATGAAACTAATGAAAACTTTAATGAGTGGTACAACTATATGGAAAAACAATTCATAATATATACAATGGAAGAAAACCCATGAGAAGAGTGGGACCATTATCAACTAACTAAAAGCTAAGTATTCTAACAATGTTTGATCATATTTGAATTGTTTACTATAGCTGAAATTGAATTTTATTGATTTTGATTCATTGAATCTTCTTGATGGAAAATATTTTAGTAATTTTGAGTTGTATATGAATAATAATATGTTGAATATACTTCATTATAATTAAATTTGAGACTTATATTTATTATTTCAATGTGTTGATTGCATCAAAGAAAGAAACCAAGTAATAAATGTCACAAAGTATGATGTCTTGCATACTGGAAAAGAAGTCATAAAGGCCTAAATATATCATGGTTGAATATGGACCACCTAGTGGGTAAGATCAACTGCTAAGAGTCCAAGTGGGGATTGGACAAAAATTATCCAATGGAATGTAGAAGAAAACCAGAGTTGGATGAGGCTTAAAAGTAGCTCTAAGATAGGAAATAGCAAGTTGGGATTCTCTAAAAATGCTCAAGGAAATTGGAGTAGAAAATCTCAGAAAAAATAGAATGCAAAGGTAGCTCAAGGCATCAAAGGAAGTTGCAATATGTCAAGAATAGGTTATAGTGGTAAATGATGCATGTGACCAACAAGACATATAAGTAAATGAGGGAGTTTTCTCACCTTAAAAACTCTATTTTGTTTTGATACAAAGTTGTATGCATTTGAAATAACATGTATAGCTTATGTGTATGAACTAAGCTTTGCTACTTGGGTGAGAATATCACAGTTAATAATGTATAGTTTGATTGGTAGAAAATCCATGGAATAGTCCGTGGTATTTTCTTGTTGGAGCGGGTTTTGGACCTAGCTTGGAAGTTGCGCACCAGAAATGAGCCATGTGACAACTCAACAATTGGACCAAAACCGCACAGAACGCGGAAGTTAGTTAGAAGTTAGTTAGGAGTTGTGTCCCCTTTGTAACGGGATCCACCCATATTTTGATGTATAAATATCTAGGAAATATGAGGGTAAAGAGTTAGCTTGTGTTGGCATATAGTGGTTATTGTATTGTCATTGTGTTATTATGTAATGCTGGGTAGTTGAAGACTGAACAGAGTATCGATGCGCACTATGCAAGCTATGTAAGGTTGTCCTATTGATAATGAGAATGTGGAACTCTGGTTGTTGTATTCTATACTTATGTTAATTGTGATGAATGCTTGTGTTTGTTGCACATATGGTTGATTTATTATGATATTGTCATAAATGTTATTTCTATTATGGGTAAGTGGTGTTATGCCGCACAATACATGAATGAATAATATATTTGTTAAATGCATCTCCGCCTCCCTTCAGTACCACATAAATTTGGTTATGTGGAGACTGATGAGAGAATAAATGGAAGATTGGTTGAAACAAAAGGAATACAAATTCACCGGAGAATAGAATAAGAACCCCTATGAATGGTTGGAGAGGTACGTCTAACGGGACCTGTATGAATGGTTCTTCTGTGAGTTTCCCATACTTTTGGCAGAGTGGTTGCTAAGGTTGGTTGAGGAAAACCTGAGATATAGTGTTATGGGTCTGAGAAACTAGACCCCTGAAGAGATCCGACTAGTTAACACTGTAAGCAATATTATCTCACGTGTAGTTGACTATTGGTTGGATAGTATTCTGAAGGGGTATGTTGTAGAGTTTGTCGTAGATTATACTCGGTCTTATAGGATTGTTGAGAGGGATATTTTTAAGGGTCCAGGTGGAAGGTACCTGAAGTCGTTATATAACTGTATTAAGATGTTGTTGTGTGACAAGGGGACAATGATATTGGAGTCATCCTAGCAGTTAAGCACTTACGGGCGCAGTTGGGAACTAGGGATTGACCAGAGAACGATTTGAATGAAGGAAGGCAAGAATGAATGAAGAAAGGATGAGCTGAGGGTGCTAAGCATAGAAGAATATGAAATAGTAGAAGAGATGGGATTACTACGTAGAGGAAAAAGATTTCAGAAAGATAGCAAGAAGAGGATTGCAGCTGAGATAGAGATGCAACACAATGAGTGTCAAGAAAGAGATTTCTGCGTAGGAATCCATTTCGATGGATTGCCGCACTCAGAGAAAGAAGAAGGCAGAAAAATCGATCCTTCTAAAGGAGGTAGTCCTATTTAGATCGAGATCTACGTTGAACCCACAATCCTACTTGTGTCCCCAACACCTGAGATAAGAAGTCCTAATCTGTTATTTCCAGTTAGTAACAATAGTAATAGTAGTTAAAGTAGCAGAAGTAAGTCGGCTGGTCAAACAAAGCCTGCAACACCTAGTAACAATATTGCATAAAATATGATGGCGAGGTTAGACCCTACTTTGAGGATACATGTATTCCATGGGGTGGGGACAAACGATCCAGATTAGCACTTGTTTGTATGTGAGGCTATATGGCAGGCAAAGTAAGTTCAAGATGATGCTGCAAAGCTGGCACAATTGGTAACCACTTTCAGAGATCGTGCAATGAAATTGTATATGAAGTATCATGCCACTGCACCAAACAGAACTTTCATAGGTGTCAAGGATGAATTGATAAAGGAATTTGAGAAGTCAAAGTCCTAGTCGTAGTATATCGTTGAGCTAAAGGAAATTAAACAGTTGTCAACTGAAATAGTCTAGGAATTTGACCAAAGATTCAAAGCATTAATGGATAAGGTGACATTCCAAATTCCGGAAGAAAAACATAAGGAATGGTTTATTGCGGGTTTGTTTCCACATATACACGCCCCCTAACACAACAGAATATCACGACACAAATAGTAGCACTGGAGCTGGCTATGAAGTTAGAAGCATCCTCGGTAGGAGAGAGCAATGGGAGGATGGCTCAAGTTCAGACGCATATTGTTGCGCTGACAATTCAATTGCAAGAAATTGCAAAGGGAAAAAAGAAGCGCGAAGAAGTATGGTGTACCACTTGCAGGATGAAGGGCCACCATAAGAACAAATTCCCAACATACAGAGGCTATTTGGCAATGGGACATCCAAATCCCTTTTCTATAGGGGGAGGTATGTGGTGTGAGATCTGTAAATGAAATCACTCTCCCCATGTTTGTCCTGCATTCTAGAAGTGTGTAAGTACCCCGAGAAGTTTGTTTTGCAACTTTTGAAAATTGGTAGGGCATGATGAGAAGGGCTGCCGCGTGTTAGATCTTATGAGAAAGCGCACATCTGATGCGTATAGGGTGAAAGGGTAAGTTGCACCATAAGACGTGACAAAGCAGAATAATGATCTGAGAGATTATAACCAAGGGGGTTGCAGAGGATTTAGAGGTCGTGGTTGGGGAGTATTTGGAAGAGGAAAATGAGCAATCATATGTTATAATTGTGGTCAACAAGGACATTTTGCACAGGATTTCCATAATCTGTGCATGACATGTACTTATTGTAGACAATTGGATCATGTGACATAAGATTTCCCATTATTGGTTGCAAAATGGAAACAAAGGAGTAATCAAGTCCAAAATTAGATCCAGAATCCAAATCTTAATTTGAATCCAAATCAGAATCGGAACCTGAACCAGAACCAGAACCAAATTCCAAACTAGAACCATAATCAAATTCTGGATCCAATCAAAACCAAAATGTGCAAATGATCGCGACAGAAGAGCGCGATGACCAACCAAGGATAATAGTGGTCACACGAGGAGGGGCCAAGATGAGAGATGATGAGATAGAGCAGGAACTGTGCACCACACATTGGGTAACGAAAGCTGCAGGAAAAGCACCGATGTTTGATCTGTAGAGGGAGAAAGACACATACAAGTAAGCAAGATAGGAACTGCTAAGGATAGATGTTGGAACATCATACTCAACATATATTTGACATGCTACCACTATACGATTTTTCAGCACCAGAGGGACCGAATGAGAAGGTAAGTACTATGAGAAACTTTTTGAAAAGTTCCTTAGAATTGATAAAGGATGAGTCTGCAATGTGCATATTGTACTAGATGATCAATCGCTGTACACAAGAAAAAGGGGAACTTGTTGTTGTTAATTAGGTGCGACGCGATAGAAGGACCAATAGGGAACTCCACCTGAGTGCGTAGATAAGAGAATATGATATGGATTATATAATCTTGGATTTGGGTTTGGATGTAAATGTCCTACCAAAGCAGATGTGGGAAATGATGGGCAGGCCGAAGCTGATATGTTCTAATGTTTAGTTGAGATTAGATAACCAACATAAGATTATGCCAATCAAAAGGCTAGTAGGAGTACTTGTGGATGTTGACGGGGTGTGTAGCACTGTCGATTTTGAAGTCATAGAGATTGTAGATGATAGTAAACCATATCCTGCGTTACTAGGACTTGGATGGGATTTTGCGAATCCGTCCATCATTGTGATGAAGAAGAGACAAATTATATTTGAAGGGGACAATCTAATGGTCACTACACCAATGGACCCAACAGAAGGGAAAAGGTACATGGATCTGGTAATAAATGGAGAGCTGGAAAAATTGTACAACATGACTGGTAGAATGGAGGACTATGTGAATCCCACTATAGATGGTGTGATAAGTTGGCATAGCATTAGTTCTTACGCGTCAAACTCTGAGGAAGCATTTGAGGATTGGAAACAAAGAATGCACGAAGTTCATATGAGAAAGTGTGTGTAGGTTACAACTTCATTACGTTTGATTGGGACATAGGTATGTGATCCTCCAAAATATGAAGGATTAATAGATGTAGCGTTGTTTATAACAAAATTTGAAGTGCAGATACTGGAATAGAAAAGGATACTAGCATTAGATGTTGCACTGAAAGCGACACCTGCACGTTGGTGGGTTACTCATAAAGAGGGAATGAGTGATTGGTAGCAGTGCAAGAGGTTGTTGTAAGTCAAATTTGGTTCAGAGTATACCGTGCAGAAATACGCGGGGACGAGCTTCCCATCGGACCATGTTGCATGGTGCATTACAACATGGGGTACTATACCGAGATAGGAATGGACACATCGGTTTGTGCACATATTGGATACAATTCCAAAGAATTGGTACATCAAGCTTGAGATGCGTAGAGGTACAATAGATTGGGGTGATATGATTAGCAATTTCAAGGTAACCTTTAGTTTTGACGATGAAGCTCCAGAAGTAGATGCAACTTTACAGGATATTAAAGCAAAGATATTTTCACTAGGAGATACAACGGGGTCAAGACTCCTACGAGGTGTGCATCTAACTCATCCGACAGTGCATGAAGTCCTGAAATGTTACAATGTCAACAAGGAAGAACAAGAGGAGGAAAATCCAATAAACATACATATGCCAGAGACCGAGGGAGAGCACGCAGTAGAAGGACCTAAGCTGGGATCCAAAGTTTTCCAACATAGGGGACTATTGGAACAAGGATACAATTGAGAAGATTGTCGATTTATTGCGTGAATATCATGACCTTTTTCCTACCAAGTGTTCAAAAATGAAGGGAATTGAAAGAGAATTAGGTGAAATGAAAATCCCCATGAAACTAGATGTTAAACCAGTGAGACGACAACCATATCAACTGAACCCAATATATAAAGAGAGAGTCAAAGCTGAGATCAATAGAATGTTAGATGTAAGAATCATCGGAACCGATTGAATATTTGGAGTGGATTAGGCCAATGGTAGTTCATGATAAGAAGATAGGCAAGATACGAATCTATGTGGATCTACGCAAACTCAATGACGAGTGTCTACATGATCCATTTCCTACACCATTGACAAATGAGGTACAGGAGAATGTGGGTGGACAAGAAGGTAATTCCTTTACTGATGGCTTTTTTGGGTACCATCAGATAAAGATCGCAAAGGAGGATAGGAATAATACGAATTTTGTGACGGAGTGGGGGTGTTACCAGTATACAGTCATGCCATTTGGGTTGAAGAATGCGCTCGCAATATTCTCCAGGGTGGTTGTTGTGGATTTTAAAGAGTTTATTGTAATGTCCCTTATTAGGAATTTTATTAAAATTGCAATTTTCCACTTTTTTCCTTGGTTCGACCTTTGACTAGTTTCGATCTCTAGGTCCCAAATTTGCCCCAAATGATCCCAAATCTTCTGAGAAGGTATATGAATTATATTAGAACATAAATATGTGTTTTAGGGATGCCTTTGTACCTTTAAAACACTTCTACAAATACTCTTTCAATTCTGGTCAATGTAGGTAACTTTACTAGTGATTTCCCTTTGACTAGTATTGGTCTCTAGGTCTCAAATTGACTCCAAATGCCTTCAAATCTTCAAGGAAGGTTTATGAATGATATTAGGAATTGAATATGATGTTCAGGGATAAAATATGTCCACCAAAAGACCTCTGCAAACTCTCTTAATATTCTGGACCAAGTATGCAATTTTACAAGTAATTTGGGGTTCAAATCCCCCTAAGGTAAGTACTGAAAATGGCTTCCCAAATGCCTCCAAACCCACTCAAATTTATGAAAAGAGGTAAGTAATGTGTTAAGTATGTTATTAATGTCTCATATTCACCATTAATGGTTTATTACAACTATTCTCACCCTCTCCCATTCAACTGCAAAAATCCCCAATTCGACCCTTGGGGAAATGGCACTATTTCTTCTCCCAATGCAATTAAACTGAGTAAAAATGCTTCAAATGCTCAAGTACAGTACATGAAAATTGTATAAGACATCCATGATAGTATATTTATCACAAATATATCAGAGAATCATCCATTCATTCGAAATCATCATCAATACATTGGCTCACAACAAGGTAGTGGGGAAATGGCATTGTTCTTCCATTAAAAATGAGATTTATACATTTCTACTTGGAATTTCGACCTGAAATTTTTTGGAGATGAAGAAAAGAGTATTTAATTCATATTACAAAATAAATGGGGCATTAGAAGCTCCCCCAAAGAGTACAATAGCTCACCAAAAATGCCCTCCCTCAAGGATCAAGAATATGCCATCAAAACTGGAAATGGTTGAAGGAGCGAGATGCAATAGAAGAAACCATGAGCTTCCCTGTAGCTTACACCTGCAAATAAATACTCCATTAAAGCTCCAAATGAAAGGTCTGAATGGCCTTTCCAATTACCAACTTGGATGGGAATCTTTCACCCTCGAAATTGGCTAAGGCAAGAAACTAGTCATCCACTAGCTCTCCCTCTACACAAATGCAATTGCAAATTCTACAAATGATCAAAAAGCTGGTTTCATTCTTTGTTATTGACATTTATAAACTTCTAATGTCCTCCATGGGTCGAATTCCTTCCAAGAGACTCATGCCAACTCATGTTGGGAAGAGATTCCAAAGAACGCCACTTGTACAACAATTCCTAGTCTCCCACTTCCACCAAATCACATGTGGAAGCATCTTAGCTGCCCTAACACCCTTGAGCGCCCTCTTAGAGTCTATTTTTAGCCCTGACATGTCATATATGTCATATGTCAGCCTTCAGGTCTGATTTGTGTCATAGGTGTCATAGCATCTTCATCATTGTTGTCATAGAGCTAGGGAATCTAGCCCAAGTGTCTCACTAGCTCCAAATTGCCTCTTCCTCTTCCATGGGAGTTACTCGTCCTCTATATTTCGACCTTGGATGAGTCATGCAATGAATAATACCTTTTGGACTCCCCCAAGTATGTTACCATTCACCTTGAATTCGAATTGGTGAGAGAATGATGCCAAATGTAGTGGGGAAATCTAGCCATATGTGGGTCCCACTTCCTCCATGTGTCTTCATGATGAAATTCCACTTTGATTTTCACTTGTATATATTTATTTAGCTCCTTTATTAAATATTTATGCCATTCTAATGTTCAAACATCATTTATCATCCCCATTATTCCAAATCCCAAAGCTTCCACCCCAAACCTAGGAAACTAGTAATTTTCCTCCTTGGCAATTATTTGACCTTTAGCATCAATTTGACAAACTCTCATGAATAGGGACAATGTGATTAGGCCATTGTGACCCAATACCAAATTTGGGACATGAAATTTATCCACAAAATTTTAGAAGTCTACCTGGATGATTAGACAATGCTTAGTCTATTGAAGGATCACATTGAGGTTCTGCGTTTGATGTTGGATTGGTGCAGGCAATATCAGATCTCGTTAATCCTGAGGAAGTGCATTTTTTGTGCACCAATTGGTATCTTATTGGGCCATGTAGTTTGCATACAAGGACTGATGGTGGACCTAGCGAAGATTGCAGTGATTGTGTACTTACCGCCACCTACGATGGTGTGACAGTTGCATGTTGTATTGGGGCACAAAGGGTACTATAGAAATTTTATTAAGGGATATGTGTAGATCATAGGCCCATTCAAGAAGCCGTTGAAGAAAGATTCCAAGTTCCAATGGAGCGAGGAGTGTCAACAAAGTTTGGATATGCTGAAGTAGAAATTGGTGACTACGCCAATCTTGGTATTTCCGGATTGGAAAAAGGAGTTTCATGTCCATGTGGATGTGCCATCAATAGTGTTAGGTGCAGTACTAGTGCATCCAAGGGAAGGAGACTTGGATCACTCCATCGCATTTGCAAGAAGGAAACTTCTGACTGCAGAAAATAACTATACCACTACATAGTGCAAGGGTTTGGCAATGGTGTATGCGCTGCAGAAGTTCATGAATTATTTGTTGGGCTCACGATTTAATATGTACACTGACCATTCTGCATTGAGATACCTGGTTAACAAGTTAGTTTTGGGGGGGAAGATATGCATGTGGCTACTGTTGTTCTAAGAATATGATTTTGAAGTAATAGTGAAACCTGGGAAATTGAAATCAAGACCAGACCACTTGTCGTACATAGAGACATGCGAGGATGGATGGAACCTAGATCATAGTTTACCAGATGAGAAATTGTTTATAGTTCACATGGTTGATGACTATTTTTCATAGATTGCACAATTATTAACGAATGGCGTGGCTCCAGAGGGATACTATTGAGCAGAAGAAGCAACTAGTGGTGAAGCCAACAGATTATCAATTTATTGTAGGGAATTTGTACAAGATGGGCGCAGATGGGATCCTGCAATCATGTGTCTTAGAACATGAAAGGCCTATTATTATGGTAGAGGACCATGAAAGAGTTGCAAGAGGCTATAGTATGCGGGGAAGGCGACTGGGAAAAAGATTTTGTGCGCAAGACTGTGGTGGCCTACTCTGCACAAGGATGCCAAGGAATACTGTCAGATGTGCGATGTCTGCTAGCTGGTGGCGAAACCATCAAGGAGGGACAAGATTCCTTTGATGCCCCAAGTAACATTACATCCATTTGAAAAGTGAGCAGTGGACTTCCTTGGGCCGATAAATCCACCTACGAAGTGGTCGGGAGCAAGATACATCATCACTGCGACATGCTACTTGATTAGGTGGGATGAAGCAGAACTAGTGAAGGATTGCAGCACACAGACAACTACATGATTTCTATTTGAAAATGTGGTGACCTGATTTGGGTGTCCAAGAATTTTGATGAGTGACTAGGGGACCGATTTTTTGAATAAGACAATTGTAGCACACACCGAGGTATTTCAAATCTATCACCAGAAGAGCACCCCTTATCACCCTCAAGAAAATGGAACAATGGAAGCATTCAATACAATATTAGAAATGCGCTAACAAAGATCTGCAATGTGAATAGAGATGATTGGGATTTGAGGATTCCAACAATACTATGGGCTTATAGAACGACATCCAAGAAATTGACAGGGCACACACCATTCATGCTAGTATGTGGGCAGGAAGCAGTCATGCCTCTGGAGTTTATTGCTCCGAGCTTGTGCATTGTTGCACCGACTGAACTAACAGATAACGACATAGTGGAAAGAAGATTGTCGCAATTATTGGAACTAGAGGAAGACCAATTTGTCACATATTTTCATCAGCAGGTAAATAAAGCGCATGAGAAAGCATGGCACGATAGAAATATTAAGCAGAAGCAACTCAAGATGGGAGACCTGGTTCTAATGTACGATAGAAAGTTCACGAAACATCCAGGTAAGTTTAGAATGCACTGGTTAGGTCCTTATGTTATAAAATCTGTCATAGAGGCAGGGTCTGTTCAGCTTCAAAAGCTGAATGGGGAACCTCTCGAAAGATTTGTTAATGGGAGTCGACTAAAACTGTACAGGGACAATTGTCCTTCCATGCAGTAGTTAAGGAAATATTAAAAAAAAAGTGTGTTGCAGAAGAAAAAATGGTGTAGAGAGAGGTGCTGTAGGAAGGACGCAACACGTCGTGAGGAGAAAGAGTAAGGGGCCGTGCAAAGAGGAGGCACGCGTGAAAATTCTAGTTAAGGAAAATAACAACATATTTGGAAAGTGTGAAAATTAAAAGGTGCAGTACTAGCCGAAGTGAAGGGACACGACACAATGGATGCAATAGATCATTGGAGGGAATTGGACAAGTGAGCAAATATCGAGCAAATTTATGACCGAATTAGGCATTGATGCATGAATCTAGACTAGCATTGAATGTAGAAAGGGGAATGAAGGAAAACAAGACAACCGAGAATAAGGGTTGAAAGCACAAGAAAAATGGAGGGTGTCGGCCAAAAGGTGAGAATAGTTAGAGATTAGACGATTAGAGAAGACCATAGATGAATACAACAGTTTCGTGGTAAGAAGATGGCCCCAAGAGTAGTAGTGTCAGTGCAGAGGAAGGCATGAACAAAGAATGCATCACTGGTGATAGAAGAGGAGGTACCCTAACACAAGCGTCGGGGTTAGCAACCAGTGCATCAGCATCAGGGTCGAGAGTGGGGAAGGGGGCATCAACCTCCTCTTCAACATGCTATTAGAAGGATTATGTACCTCCAAGGAAGATGGACGCAAAACTAGTAAATTTGTAGAAGCAACCGAAATATCTCTTGGACACAGCAAAGGTTCCAAAGGGAGTGCCAATTTGGGGAACCCTATTGGGGCCTATAAAGAAATTGAGGTATGTAGATCACGATATCAACATTGTCGAACAATTCCCGGAGCTTGCAAAGGAAATATATTTGGACCATAAACGTAACCCAGATTAATTGATAATCACACTGGACCCAAAACAATGGGAGATTGGGTTGTAGCGTGTGGGCGTGTTAAATTTGCTGGAAATCCCACATTTTGGCAGAAGTGCAGAAGTGAATAATTGTGTATAGAAATTGTTGAGTTGTGTCCATGAGGGGTTTCTATGGTTGGATACGACAATATCTATCGACAGTAACCTGATTGCGCAGATAATGGGGTTACCGACAACAAGGGAGGATCCAACACTGTTGTTCAAGAACACAAAGTAGGATACAAAACTAGCTGAAAGGATGAAGGAAAATTTTGGTACCCATAGAGGATAACAAGGATTGGATGTGGCCAATATTAATGATGACGCAGTCAGGTTTGCAACACAATTCTTTGCTTGCAAATTATTTAGGAAGAGTCATAAGGATCAGGTCGCAGCAGGGATCATAGAAATAGTAGAAAAGTGCACAAAAGGCATACAATTGAATTGGGTAACGTTCCTAGTTAATGAGTTTTTGGAGGATTGCAAAGAAGCTCAATAGAATGGGAAACCATTCCACTATGCATGGCTATTGTTACTGATTGCTTTGGTTGCATGGAAAGAACCATAGGATTCACAGTTCTTGGATGCTGCATATAAACCATGTTTGGCAGCCAAGTATGCTAATTTTTGGTTTACGAAGAATAAGAGAAAGCATATTGAGAATAATATTATGTTCTCTGTATATGGAGACATTATTTGGAACATCATTGGGACTATGCCACACATCATGCCACAGGTGGTGGAGATGCAAAGGAATTGCGTGTTTTAGAGCTGGAATACATCACATGTTATACATTCAGGCAAGGCAAGATCCAGAGATGAGATGGTTTCCAACATTGTTCAGGATGCCACAGGAATATGTTAGCACCATTGCGAATGATTGGGATCCTGAGTGGAGAGTCCCACTAATAGAGGAAGAGCAGAGGAAGCAAGATGAGGCGCAGATTGGTGATTTGGAGGAAGAGCCGAATGAAGACCAAGACAACGGAGAAGACGACCAGCAAGATGGTGAACTTGAACAAGAGGATGGTGCATGCGATTATGCACAGGAGATTCCACCAAAGGTAGGAGAAAAGCGGAAGGAAAAGATAGAGACAGGCCCTCCCATGCAAAGAAAGAAGGGGAAGGTCGTAAAGGAACTATTTGTCCATTCGCTAGCAGAAAATGACTTGGAAAAAATAGGAGAACAAGTGAGGGAAGTAGCATAAGAAGCATGGGAAGAAGTAGCGAAGAAAAAAGAAGAGATGAAGAAAAGTATGTAGGAGTAGTTAACTGCGTTATGACAAGCATTGGAAGCAGCAAAAGTTACATCTAGAAGATCGGGAGAAGAGAATGCAGGGAATACAGAACCAAGGGTGATGGTTCCTTAGCTATACGTAGTTGCATCAACGGTGGAAAGAACTATGAAGATGGAAGCAGGAGCCATTGAGTTCCCCATACAGGAGATACAAGAAAACACAATAATGGTAAGGTCATTTAATTTGGTTTTGTCTGAAATACCAGAAGAAGTATTATACACATTGCAGACAGGAGTAGCAAGGGAGATTCAGTTGCATGCAACTGCAACGTTAATTGAGAAGGACGATGGGATGATAACAAAGATGACATTGCAACAAGAAAATGAAAAGTTGCGCAAGGAGCAGTAAGAAGCAGAGAAGGATAAAGAAGAAGCAAAAAATAGAAAAGAAGAGGTGGTTCGGGAAAATGAGAGGTTGCAGTAGGCACTAGAAAGACTATATAACACAATTCCATAGATCATCTGGAGGAAGATATCCCAGTTGAACAAAATTTCGCGAAGATAGGAGAATCAATTAAAGGTTTCCGGGCAAATATTGTGGAGTTGAAGCAAGGGAAACACTAAGTACACCACCAGAATAAAGGCATTAAAGGGAGCAGAGAGCTAGTGCGACTGCCACAATAGAAAACATCAAGACATTACAAGAGAAGTGTGCAAGGTTGTGTGAAGAAAATACAGAGATATGGAATCAACTGTTGGAGGATACCGAGTTGCAGACAATAAAGCAAAAGATACATACTGTGCAGGAGAAGGGATAAAAAATGAAAGAAACAATGAACACCCTGCCAGTAGTGGAGAAAGTAGCAGTGTAAGGGACGAGCAATAGAGAATTGCACAGAAGTTGGACATACTGCAGGAGGAATCATAAAAAGTGACGCAAGACCTCGCTATAGCCAGGAAGTTATAAAGCATAAAATCATTGAAATGAAGCAACAATTGCAAACATCTCTCCATGCGAAAATATTGGAAGGAATCATACAACAAGAAAATCAAGCAAATGAGCAAGTTACGGAGGTAAAGGAAACACTCCCGAAGTTGATGGAGATAGTGGAAGCGGCACAAAAGAAGCCATGGAGTGATGTGCGTCAGATAGCACGTCTGGCCATCATGAGGAAAATATTTGGCCAAAATTTTGAAAAGACATCGAATCAACATCAAATCCCGAAGTGTGGAGTGACGACATAAGGAAACCATGATGAGGTAAGGTGGAGTACGTCGGGATCGTCTAGATAGGAGGCAGCGGAAGGTAAACCAGAGCAATTAAGTTGCTTTTTGTTAGTTTTGGAGAGTAGATGTTGCAATTTTGGGCATATATTACAAATATGCAGAACCGAGGGGCAAAGCAGAGGTGTTGGGAAACAAAAATAGGTAGACAATATAGAAAGAAGAGTCGCAATAAAGCAAGATCCAAATCAACCACGTTGCAGAAAGTCATGGCCCTGCTGGAAGAAGGAGTGGCACTACAAAGAGAATCCTAACGAGCAATAAGGGTTGCTTCAGGTAGGAGTAGCAAGAGTAACCATATTAATATTGACTACTGGGTTTGCGAGATGAGAGTCCTAAAGGTCGCGAGCTCATACACCATTGATAATGTGAAGACCACTAGGATTTTGAGTCATGTCTAACAGGTGGGACACAATTCTTCGTCAATCCAAGTGATGGTTGGAACTCTGCTCATGTCGAGGTTCGGAACATAGTTCCCAGAGTGTAACAACTTTGGTTCGAAAGGTGTTATACAATAGTATGTAGGCTACTGTATTGAAGAATTCTAGTCAAAGAGGACCGTGCAACACCTGAAGTTGCTCGGGACGAGCAATAGTTGAGTGTTGGGGGCTTGTTGGAGTGGGTTTTGAAGCTATCTTGGAATTCATGCACTAGAAATGGACCATGTGACTACTCAATAATTGGACCAAAACTGTGCAGAAGGCAGAAGTTAGTTAGGAGTTGTATCCACTTTGTCAACGGGCTCTGCCCATGTTATGATGTATAAATATGTAGGAAATTTGAGGATAAAGAGTTAGCTTGTGTTGACATATAGTGGTTACTCTATTATCATTGTTTTTCTATGTAATGTTGGGTAGTTGAATACTGAACAGAGTATTGATGCACACTGCGCAGGCTATGTAAGGTTGTCCTATTGATAATGAGAATACGGAACTCTGGTTGTTGTATTTTATACTTATGTTAATTGTGATGAATGCTTGTGTCTATCGTACATATGTTTGATTTATTATGATACTGTTGTAAATATTATTTATGTTATGGGTAAGTGGTGTTACGCTGCAAAGTACATGAATGACTAGTAGATCTGTTAAATGCATCTCCATCTCCCTTCAGTACTGCGGAAACTTGGTTCCTGCAATCCCATCTGATACCTTGGGTGAGACGCCATCTGCTTGTAGATGATGGTGAAATTGCCAATGTTTGGTTTTTTTTTGGTGTGATTGATGTTGAACCTTGGGCCTGCCCGTGAACCAACATGTAGTAACTACCTCCTCTTTTTAAGGAACCAAGAATGAAGTGGAAGAAAGACTCCTCCCTCATACTCATTATGTCAATTTCATGGATGGAAAATTCGAATCCAAAGAGAGAAGCTTGGAAAAAAAAAGAGTTCTTGAAGAGAAAAGAAGGGCTTGAAGGAAGAAAACTTGGCCCCACTCTCATATGAAACATGGAGAGATGAAAGAAAAGAATCTAGGTGATATTAAACACCATTGGAGAGTGGATAGATACCATTTCAAATCTATAAAGTTTGTTGGTATGTTAGGTTGTCCAAGAACCATAATATCCATGTCTAAGAAGCTTCACAATACTAGAAATGAAACCTACAAGTAGGCAATGTCTTGGGCTCACATTGGCCATATTGAAAACCACTGAGAGGAAGGGCATGCATGGGAAACTGAAGAGTAGAGAAAATATGACTTATTGTGTTGTATGGAGCAAGGGATGAGTGCCAAGAGTTGTGCTAACTGAGAGGTTGAACAAAGAACCAGTAGAGACTTGCTTAGTCTTTAGTGAAATGAAGAGGGATTTTGGAAACCTTGCTAGTATTTTTTCCCTAGCGGTCTCATAGCCTAGCATAGGGGTGTAATTCTAAAGTGGAGTAGCCTATGGTTGGGAGAAAATCATCCCCCCACAATCAATTGTCTTGGAGCTTCATCTTGGAAAATAAAGTGTACTATTTCTTAATTTTTATTTATGAATTCAATATCGTAGAATGATGAGTACATAATATCATTATCATGGTATTTTGAATGCAAATTTCCTATAGATGATGTGTCCTTAGTTTGATTAAGTGATGTGAAAATCATGTATAGCATGTTAATATTATATGCTACTAAAGACTAAATTCTAACTTCATGAACATTTAATACATTTTCTTAATAGCAACATAAAGAGGATCTTTGAAATACACACAATCACAAGGTACACAACAATTTATCATGGGAAACCCTCAAGGGGAAGAAAACCCAACAAAACCTTCCTCAATATAGATTAACAAAGTACAATGCCCAAATAATAAGTCTCATAAGAAAGAGAGACCAAACCCAAATACAAGAGCCAAGAACAATCCTCCTCCTCCTTCGCTAGCCTTCCTCTTCCTCTCTTGCACAATGCTTGAGTGAGTGAATGATACAATGAGAGAGTGACACTATGTATTTATAGTTTAAGTGAGGGTGACCTTTTTCCTAATGGGGCTGACCTCTCTAGGGAGACTCAAAATAATATTTACATTAAACTCTTTTGGGTACTAATGAACCGACTTACAATGGAGGATTTACCTCATGACTTTTACATGACCAAATGTAATAATGACATCCCCAAACGAAGGTAAAAAAATCTCTGACGGATGTACAATATAATAATGAAAAGTACAAGTAGAATATTCTTCGAAGTTACATTATTTCAACATAGAAAAGTGTTATAATTTATTGCATGACAATTGTTTGACAAAAGAACTAAGGGAAATGATAACTTCTCCCATTATGATAATTGATAAATGTGTGCTACGAATGAATAAAAGTTGCAAACCCAACATTGTTATATGCAATGGTGAAACGATAAAATCATTTACTAAAACTCCACTTTAGAAAAGATAAATAATCCACAAGTAATAATAAAATATGAGATAAGATATGATGATGATTTACAATATACAAATGCCTGAATATATATTCATAAAAGGGCACATAAGACCCTTTTGAAGAGTCACAACTATTAACAATTATTATTATGTTTATTTATTAATAATGATAAAGCTTATTATTTATTTATTTATTCATATATTTATATTTGTAACATTGCCTTCCTCTTCAGAAATGCTTTGTCCTCAAAGCATATTGATGAAGAAGACTTACGCCATGTACTTGTAATGTTGTCGCATTTTTCCTTTGTGTATTGTAGTTGCTGATACGTGCCGATACGAACTTCTAAGTGTTGAACACAACTTTCAAAATGTAGACGGATCGATCCATCCTAATTCGATCCTCTGCGGAACATTGTATTGCCACAATGAAGTATCATCATAAGATTTGATTGCACTGGTATCAATAAATTTTGTTAGTTGTTCTTGAATTTTAGGATATCTATATTTATGATTTGGATGTCGATAGGGAATTTTTATAATGTTATTTTCCTTGATCATGTTTCTAGTGTCTTCTTGTTTAAACTTCCGTGTATGCTTTTCTTCAACTAAGCTGACATCTTGAGTGGTGATCTGAACTGGACCTATGAGTGTGCCTTTTTCCATAACTTGTATTTTTATTTTTGACGATTTTAAAGCCTCATTCTGGATTTTCTCTAATTTGTCTTCTAACAACTTGTTATCATCTTGAATCTTCTTAAACTTTTCTTCTTGCGACTTTTCATCATCCTTGAACTTTTTAAGTTGTTCCTTTAGATCTTGATTATAACTCTTAAGGTGGCAATTTTTCTTCTTCTTTTTCCAATAGATTCCCTTCAATATCTTCATTGTCTCGTTCCGACTTTCACATATTTTTAATTTTCTTACTTCTGTAAGTAGAACTTTATTATGGTTTCTTAGTCGGAAAATTTCTTCAGTATTGTCAGATAATGTTTTATTGATCTTTGTGATCTCTAGATTATGCTTGTTGTTAATGTTGACTTTGTGATCTCTAGCTTATGCTTGTTGTTAATGTTGACTTTGTGTAGCTGGAGTTCTTTTATTTGTTGCTGGCGATGACATCTCTCTGATTCTTGATCTCTCTCTTTTTTTTTTTTTAGTTTTTGGATTTGCGCAAGTTCCTCATCTTTGTCATTCAGGAGTGCGTTACTTCTTCTTCTACTTTACCGTCGTCGGTTTTCCTTTTTATATATAGGTTCTGAGATTTTTTATTAAGACGTTTTTCATTTCTCAATTCCTCAAGCTAGGTGAACAGACCTTCCATGTGTTTTTTCTGGTTAGAATAAGCCTTGTCATTGAATTCCATTTGAATTTTCTGTAAATCAATTATCATTTGTAATTTTTTGTTTTCATTTTGACAACGCACTAATTCATCCTCTAATTTTTTAATTTGTAAATATGAATTGTATTCCATAATTTGCGATTACGACTCTTATTCAATTTCGACAATAGATAGAGACAAAAATGCAAGAACCCTCAATGTGGTTCTTTTTGTACCTATGACCTTTTTGTATCTAGAACTAAAGATTTAATTACTTTGAATAACCCTTTAATAATATATTACTTTTCAAAACTTTAATACCATTCACTTGTCTTAATACCTTTTTAATAATAATACAAAATTATTTAAAAAAAAACTATTTTAAACTTTGAAACTTTTATCTCACCTAATATAAAAAATTTCACTGATAAACTTTTCAAACCTTCAACATATAAATGTAATTTGTTTTGACTTTACTAATAACACAACTTCCTGTTAGGATACTCGTCTCTTAATTTGGAAACTGTGAGCCTAAAAACCGTGTGTGGTTTTTTAAAACCAAGGGTTGGTTTTATAAAACCCTATACCATGTTTGGTTTTATAAAACCAAGGGTTGGTTTTATAAAAACCTATACCATGTGTAGTTTTATAAAACCAAGGGTTGGTTTTATAAAACCTTATGTTGTGTTTTCTTTTTCTTCTTTCATTTTTTTTATGAGATCTTCTTCCTTCTCTTTTTTTTTTAACTTCTTCTTTTTCTTTTTTCTTCTCATGAATAATTTGGCCACAAGCCTGAATCAACTGTTCTGATACCACTGAAATGATACAACTCGTTTACTGAAACTTCCACTTTAGAAAAGATAAATAATCCATGAATAATAATAAAATATGAGATAAGATATGATGATGATTTACAATATACAAATGCCCGAATATATATTCATAAAAGGGCACATAACACTATTTTGAAGAGTTACAACTATTAACAATTATTACTGTGTTTATTTATTAATAATTATAAAACTTATTATTTATTTATTTATTCATATATTTATATTCGTAAGCAATGGTGCCTTGAAGTAGTGTGGAATTTGCAAAGTTCTTATTGGATTGTATTAATGAAATCATTAGGTTGTTCAACACTACCAACATGCATAGTAGGTGTTATATTTAAAATACTAGATGTTGACATTCATGCCATTTATAATACAAATTGGTACAAAATATCTTAACTGAAGTGATATCTTAAACTATTTTAAATATAGGAATAACAAGCTATAGCTTTTGTCATGTTTCTATACATATGCACTCCAAAAGTGAACTCAATCTGAACCATGTCTCTAAAGATATAATATGTTTTCCTTTGACATTGATTACAGAGATATATGTACCAATACAAAAACAATTTAATGCTAAGTCTAGAATTAAACATGATGGGGAGATACATGAATTTTAGTATTTGTTTTTTTTATAAATTTAACTGAAAATGCAGAGAAGGCTCAGACTAAATTGTTATCACTCACCCAAATAGATCACAAGTCTTCCATTCATAACAACCATTGTAGATAGTCCCAAGCACAATGAGGTAACCATTTTACAAAACCAATTTCAAGAGTTGTGCTCTGATTATACAGTTATATGACTTGATATTTGAGAGTATTTTTTGTTTTACTTTACATTAATTTTATTTTTATATGAAATATGGTCTATCAAACTGAAATATATTAGGAGCTAAATGAATGAAATAGAAGAGGTATGTTACAACTCTGATACATATAAATAATTCTAATGCTTCTTTATTCACAAATACACATATTTATGGGCAAATGCATTGGTATGGTCTTACTGGAAGGTTGCAATCTCTACACTAACAAATTGTCCTATAATTGCTCTTAAACCTACACCTAATTTACTCTTTACAATACATATGTATGAGTTGTATTCATACACATACAAAAATTGAATTTTGACAAAACATAATTTGAAGTCTTTGTCTTGATCATTTGACCATTTCTAAATCTTGTAGGTTCGAACTCCATCAAGTTTTCTCTTGTTCCTTCGAAAGGTATAGCTGCCTAGCTGTGAATCTGTGATCCAAGTTTTTTATCCAAGTTTCCTAGCATCATCAAACACCATTAGTATTTTAAATGTCTCATAACCCTTGTAAAAGTATGATATTGAACTTCTAAATTGCGGATCTCCCCTAAACTATTGGACAACAATCCTGACATGCATATATCATAACCCCAATGAGGTATAGTGTTTCTAACCTCCAACATCTTAGGCTATCTAGATAACCATCAATATTGAGTTGAATCTGAAATTTCTCCTGTAAAAAATCAATTTCATGTTCTCTTGTCATCATTTTCAACATTTATTTCATAAACATGGATAATGCTAATAAGCTTGCAATAATTGCAAAAGTTAACAAAATTCTATGATGTTAATCAACAACCTCCAATGAAATGAAATTGATATATAAGATGTTGTAAATAAAGGTTCTGCCCTTTCAACTAAGAATGCCTCTGTACTGCTGATGCATGGTCCCCCTCATACATCTTCTATCACCATCTTTGACGTCATTGTATTTACTTCCTTTTTCCTTTGACTCCTTGATCGTTACATACACTTACCATGTGGCTTCTCCTCACCATGCCTATCCACTCAATGAATTCAAGGTGTGGCATTTAGGTTCCAGTTGAACACTCCCAAATCAGGACGTTTCTATAGACCTTTTTCAGATTCATGTGTTGCAGCGCTGGCAGAATTTTCATCCTCATCCATCGTGCATGATTCCCATACCCCATCGAGGGCCTCATTACAATTTAATCCTATGGACAATCTTTTATATATACGACTTCGAGCATCCATGCTACAACATAATCTCTTATGATCATATCTCATCTTCTCATCAAGCTAGGTGTCCTAGAGGTGTAGTCACTCATGGAGATCTGCATAAAAGAAGCTGAGTGCATAGATTTTCAACTGACATGACCCGTCGCCTCCACTCTTCTAAAAAATAGAGCATATTATCTTCTCTCTAGGCAGCAACACTTCCCTTCACACACACAAAAAAAATCTAACAGTGAAATTCAACTAACTTCTCCGCAGATTTATTTTAGAAACACTATTTACATAAATTTACTATAATCTATCTACTCTGCTATCCTACAAATCAATTTGCACAGGTTCTCATTTTCCTAGGTACTCCCATGAGGGTGTCACACTCAGTCCAGCTCTGATACCAAGAAAGAATAGGAGAGACCCAAATACTGAGATACAAATAAATACTTCTGCTTCTTTATTCACACATATTTATGTTGGAATATATTAATTATATTCCTTGGAAGGTAATAATGTCTTTGTATTATGTCGAAATTTATCCACAATCTTATGTAAAAGAGTAATACATTATATCCCATATTCATTATGGTAACGCATTCTTTTATTATCCATTATTATATATAGAGATGTTATTATGGAGGATTATATTATCCCACATGCAATATGTCAGAGTAATTCCTCCACATCTCTTGGTATATAATAGGGTCAAGGGAGTCACATCACATATAGTGAACATTCCATCATACTATTACATCACATTGTATTGTACTCATAAGCTTTATGCTATATTGTATTGGGGTTATTTGTAGTTGCTCTCTTGTAAGATTGAAGGAGATTTCTGGAGATAAGAGAAGACAACCTTCCCGTGGACGTAGCCCAATTGGGTGAACCACGTATATCTGGTGTATTCTTTTCCTTGTTCTCTTTATGTTCTTATTTATGTTGATATGTTATTGATTGCTAAGATAGGTAAGGTAGTTTAACTAGATTTATAGTTCTTACATGGTATTAGAGCTGGCTGCTATGATCTAGCACCTTCTATAGCTTTCAATCAATAACTATTATCATTTGGGTATTGTTTATTCTTGTAGATTTTATTTCTATCTAGTATCCATTAGGCTTCTCTTTAGATCTAGGCATGTTTCTGCAGTTTTTTTATAACCCTAACTTTGTTGTGTAGATTTTTATAGAAAATTTTTAAAGGGGTTCTTGATTGTTTTTCTGTAGATCTATATGATTTTTGGATTCTCCTCAAGGAGATCTATCTTCCAGTTTTCAGGTCTGTTGTTTTCGTCCAAGTTTGGTAGAATTTGTGCAGGTTTCCGTCAGCGGCTTAATCGACACTGTTTTCAGCCTAAAACTAGACATTTGCGACTTTTGTTCCGTAGACAACGCGTGTAACCACGACTTGCCTTACTGCGAACCCACGAGTATACTGCAAACCTGTGAATTTCAGTGTATAGACCCGCGTGTGCTACGTCATACTCGCGCCTGTTCTACTGTAAACTCACGCTTGCTTCAGTATACCCGCAACCCTCCTGTGCAAAGACCCGCGAGTGCTTCGGCATAACCACGACTTCACTGTACAGAAACCCGCGAGTTTCATATCTAACTGCGACCTTGCTGTACAGAGACCCGCGAGTATTCGTGAGTTTACTGTGGCAGACTCGTGAGTGACTTTCCTTGTTATTTTTTAAGAGGCCGTAAGTAAAGTTTCTCTATTTTTTACTGTGTTTCTTCAAACCCATACGGTAAAGTGTATCAGTTTTCTGTTATTCACTTTTTTCTCTTGTCATTTCTAGCAATATTTGGGTTTCTTGTCAGTATTTCTATCATTATGACTTCAGAAGTAGCTTATGTTCCTAAACTAGTTGGTCCTAACTATCTTGCATGGAAAAGAAAAATGATTGATGTTCTCAGGAGTAAGAATCTATGGAGGATTGTTAATGGTGAACACCAAAAACCTGTTGATGTTAAAGATGTGGCTATATGGGGAGATAAATGTGATCAAGCAAGAGGGCTCATTGGTCAAACGATTTCAGATAGTCTTCAGGTAAGTATTGAGGCAGAAGACAACCGTGTTGAGGTATGGAAAATTCTTGCTTCTTTATTTGATAAATCTGATGATGTTTTTGCTTATTACCTTGAAAAGAAGATTTTTGAGCTAGATCCTACTAACTTTGAAGGAGTAGAATTATATCTTGTTGAAGTGAAAAATTTAAATGAAAAATTAAATAATTGTGGTAAATATTACAAGAAGACAGACACTGCTCTTATAATTCTTGTAGAACAAAAATTGCCATCTTGTTTTGAAATGTTCATCCAAACTAGGAATAGGGCTCTTGAATTGTCTCAAAATACCATGAAACCTACTTTTGATGATTTTTGTAAAGGGTTGATAAATGAGCAAGAAAGGTTGATTGTTTTAGGACAAGTCTCACCTAATAAGGCTCTTATGGCACATAATAAGAATCCTAAGAAAAGTTTTAATAATGCTAAAGGTTCTAGTTCACACACTTCAAATCATATTAATAAATTTGGTCATGCTTCTAATGCACATCATGAACATAGTAAGAAAAAGAATGTGTATGATCCTTGTAAGCATTGTGGTAAAACTAACCATCCTGAAAAGAATTTCTTTAAAGCGAAACGTTTAATGTCTAAGGCTAAAAAGAAAGGTTCTGATGAATCACAAGTAGTTTTATGTGCATGTGTTGTTTCGTCTAGTAGTCCTTCTAATGTGGAATGGATAATGGATTATGGTGCTTCTAAACATATGACTGGTAATTCTTTTTTGTTTACATCTTATGACAATAATAAACACACATCTTAGAAAGTATCTATAGGTGATGGTAAACAACTTTCCGTAATTGGTTCTGGTAATGTTAATGTTGCTAATGGTCAATTGGAAGATGTTCTTCATGTTGAACACATGCCCACCAACTTGCTTTCTATTTATTGTGCATGTCAAAAATGATATAAATTTGAAGCTTGGCTTGATAAATATGTTCTTAAAGATCTCAATCATAATTTTAAAGTAGTTTCTTTTGGTCCTGTTGATCATACTGCTGGTTTATATAAATTTGTTGGTTTTAATTCAACTGAAAGACAACCTTTTTATTCCTATGTTGTTCATGTTGATGAACTAAGTAAATTATGACATGAAAGATTGGGTCATTTGAATTATGGTAAAATGAAAATGCTAACTAAAATGGTACTTGGCTTGCCTAATATTTTATCTACTAACGGTGTTTGTGAAGGTTGTGTACTTGGTAAACATCATAGGGAAATGTTTGATAAAGTTAAAGCTTGGCATGTTAAAGAATCTTTGCAATTAATTCATAGTGACATTTGTGGTCCTCTTGAAGTTCCTTCTATATCTCATGCAGTCTATTTTCTTACTTTTATTAATGAATTTAGTAGAAAATCATGGGAAGTGACACTTTTTTCTAAATTTCAAGTATTTAAATCCTTAGTTGAGAATGAGTCTGGTAAAAGAATTAAGACTTTGAGAATTGATAATGGGGGGGATTTGTTAAGAATGAATTTGAAGTATTTTTATCTAAACATGGAATTCAACATTAAAATATTGTTCCTTACACACCTCAACAAAATGGTGTTGCTGAAAGGAAAAACAGAACTTTAGTTGAAATGACTAGATGTATGCTTTATTCTAAAGGATTACACAAGAAATTTTGGGCTGAAGCCATAAGTTGTGCTAACTTTATTTTAAATAGAGTTCCTACAAAAGCTGTTAAGCATGTTACCCTTGAGGAAAAATGGAATGGTATTAAACTAGATATTAGTAACTTTAAGGTGTTTGGTTGTGAATGTTGGGATCATATTCTTGATGAAAAACGAAGAAAGTTAGAACCCAAGTCTCACAAGTGTATATTCATTGGCTATGCTGAGGATTCCAAGGCTTACAGGTTATTTGATCCTTCTAATCAGAGTGTCATAATCCGAAGAGATGTTCAATTTACTGAAGTCTCTCCACCACCTGAGTCAGTAGAACCTCATGTTACCATGAATATTCCATTGTCTCTTGTTACTCCTATATCTGTTACTCCTTCCAGTATTGTGCATGTTGTTGATCTTAGTTCATCCTCTTCTTCAAGTATTCCACCTGAAAGTCTCGAAGCTCCCGAAGTGACTTATGTTCCTTCTAACCTTCCTATTTGAGCCCAAAAACTCTTGAATATACAGGTAGTGAGATTGGTAACCCTTTCGATACTCGTAGAACTAGATCTAACTTTGCTCTTATGACCAAAGTTTTGGCCACAGATGATCCTACTTCTTATGCTCAAGCTAAGGGTAACCCTCATTGGGAACAAGCTATGTATGCTAAGTATGATTCTCTTGTGAAGAACAAGACTTGGTCTCTTGTTCCTCTTCCTTCAGGAAAGAATTTAGTTGGTTGTAAATGGATTTATAAAACTAAGTTACTGCAGAAGGACATATTGAAAAATATAAAGTTAGATTAGTTGCAAAAGGTTTTAATAAACTTGAAAGTATTGATTATAATGAAACTTTTGTTCTTGTTGCTAAAATGAATACAATAAGAACTATCTTATCTCTTGCTGCATCTTATAAATGAGAAATACACCAAATGGATGTTAAAAGTGTTTTTTTAAATGGTAATCTTAATGAAGACATTTATATGCAACAACCTCCTGGTTTTATTCATGTTGAATCATCAAGTTTTGTATGCAAATTACACAAGTCTTTATATGGTCTCAAACAAACACTTAGGGCTTGGTATGAAAAAATTGATACATATTTCTTGAATAATGGTTTTAAGCGTTGTATATCTGATCCAAATTTGTATGTTAAGAACTTTGGTGATAATATCCTCATTATTGTGTTACATGTGGATGATCTTATCATCATTGGAAGCCAACTTGTTTTAATTCAAAGTATGAAAAGTGACCATCAAAAGCAGTTTGAAATGACTGATCTCGGTATATTGCACTATTTCTTGGGTCTTCAAATATGGCATGTGGCAAATGGTATTCTTCTCTCTCAATCGAAGTATGCTACAGACGTATTGGCTCGTTTCCACATGAGTGGTTGTAAACCTGCTCCTATGCCATTTAAGTCCGGTGTAAAGTTAACTTTTGATTGTACTACTCCTCTTGTTGATGCTACTCTTTATCGTCAGCTCGTGGGTAGTTTGATATATTTAACTCACATCAGACCAGATCTCTCTTTTGTTGTCAGTATGGTTTCTCGGTTCATGCAGCAACCTCATGAAATTAATTGGAAGGCAACCAAGAGAATTCTGAGATATTTACAGGGGACATTGCACTAAGGTGTCTTTTATTCGAGCAGTGCTACAGTTTCACTTTATGGATATACAGATTCTGAGTGGGAAGGTGACAGTTCTGATTGACGTTCAACTGTTGGTTATATATTTGAACTTGGTTCAGGTCCGATTTCTTGGTCCAACAAGAAGGTGAAGACTCTTTCTTTATCGTCGTGTGAAGCAGAGTATAAAGAAGCCAAAGAAGCAGCTAAAGAAGTAGTTTGGTTACGACATGTTCTCACTGAGCTTGGCCTGGTTCTGAAATCATCCACTGTGTTGAAATGTGATAATCATGGTGCAATTCAGCTTGCTTATAATCTAGTATATCACTCCAAGACAAAGCACTTTGACCTTGATGCTCATTACATTCGAGGTCTCATCGCAAATGGTATTCTTTCTCTTGAGTATTGTCCTACTGAGCAACATGCAACCGATATCTTCACCAAATCCTTAACAACAACAAAGTAGGTGCATATTCGTTCTTTACTTGGGATGAGGGAAGTTGTCATCAAGGGGGAGCAGTAATAACTCCTTCCTTCCTTAGTGTTAGAGAGGGATTTCCTCCCAGCCATTATTAAGGGGAAGTGTTGGAATATATTAATTATATTCCTTGGAATGTAATAATGTCTTTGTATTATGTCAGAATTTATCCACAATCTTATGTAAATGAGTAATACACTATATCCCATATTCATTATGGTAAATTATTCTCTTATTATCCATTATTATATAAAGAGATGTTATTTTGGAGAATTATATTATCCCACATAAAATATGTGAGAGTAATTCCTCCATGTCTCTTGGTATATAATAGGGTCAAGGGAGTCACATCACATACAGTGAACATTCCATCATACTATTACAACACATTGTATTGTACTCACAAGTTCTCTTCTATATTGTATTGGGGTTGTTTGTAGTTGCTCTCTTGTAAGATTGAAGGAGATTTCTGAAGATAATAGAAGACAACCTTCCCATGGACGTATCCCAATTGGGTGAACCACGTATATCTGGTGTATTCTTTCTTTTCCTTGTTCTCTTTTTGTTCTTATTTATGTTGATATGTTATTGATTGCTAAGACAGGTAAGCTAGTTTAGCTAGATCTATAGTTCTGACAATTTATACACAAATGCATTGGTAGAGTCCTACTGGAAGACTGCAATCTCTACACTAACAAATTGTCCTATAATTGCTCTTAAACCTACACCTAATTTACCCCTACCAGTACATATGTATGAATTGTATTCATACCGAATAATAATCCCTAAATAATAGCTATTATAAACTAACTGGAGCATTATTCTCCAACATAAAGATCAATATTCTTCAATGAATCCACCTTTTCATCAAAGGAGAATTGTCAATCACAGGGTCATACTACCCATCTTTGAGCAAGGAGAGAGGAAATGAAACAACTTGTCCACCATTATGGTACTCGATCCACATGTAGCCTCCATTATTCAAAGGTGCATGAGCTGCATTGCATATTATTTTTACTTTCTTCATTTTCATTTCCATTGTTGTTTGTGTCATTTGTTCAATTTTGTTTGTTTACTAAATTTCTTATATTCCTATTGTTGTTACATAGCCCAATGTTAGATTGCATAAGATTTACAAACATTGGAGCAAGTACCAAAAACATAGAAACATCCAACTAAATAGCGAGCTGGATAATCTCAAGAGCAAGGCAGGACTATGACACTAGCTATGTATACTGATAATTGATGAGGATTTGCAGGTCATTCAATAAACGTCAAATGGAAGATAAGGATCATAAATTGATAATTAATAGCAACACTGATAATGCTGCAATACATAAGAAAACAATTTTTGGTTGAACATGTTGTCCACTAAGTTGCACTTAGGTGGACTCCTTGTGAACTACATAAGACTTGAACAACTTACATTGTTAATTGCCAGAGTTCAGAAGTTCATTAGGTCAAATTTTTGGCCCTTTGTAAAATTTGCATGTCCAGACCCCCATGGGGGAATTTTAATAAATTGGTTTAAGCATGATAATTTTGTAAAATGATTGGCCTACCTTAGGTTTTACTATCAAGGGGATACTCTAGAGTTTTTTTTCCTTAGGAATTATGCATTGCGCTTTAGTGGCATATAATTCCTAGGTTTTTCACCCACACCTCCAAAGCTGGAGTATTTTCCATGGTGGTCGAGCCTAGAGAGGTTATTAAAGCCTACGTGTCTATGTATTTTTAACATGCTAGCCATCAATAATGAGTCATATGGACATGCACTAGGTCCCTGTTGGCACCCCAACAACTCCCCTTAATTTTGCACAAATAAAGCGGCCCCCATTAGAATTTTGTAAATACTTTAGCTTTTGGTTTTATTTTTCTTGCTTGATTTGATGGGTGATTTTATGCCTTTCTTTCCTTGATCTTTCACTCTTTGCGCTGCTTGTTCTTTGGTTTGGATTTCATTACATGAGGATTGGGTGATTTGGATGATCTTGGTTGTTTGCTTATTAGTCTTCTTGGTTTCATAACGATGATTTCATTTGAGGTTTTTTGAGTTGAATACATGCTTTTGTTTGTCTTGGTTGAATTTTTGTTTTTCGATCTTTCGACAGTCATGTTTTCTTTTGAGCCTTCATTGCATCAACGAGTTGAAAAGGCATCTTGGCATACCAAAATAATTTTGACATTATCTCTATTTGTTTGGTCACAAATTTGATTATTATTTTCAATTAAAAAAATAACAAAACAAATAAACTTATAAAAACTTTTAAAATTACTCATTTTTAAAATTACATTAACATAATTATTAAGTAAAACTACTTTACTTAAGAGCTTTATGTTTAAAAAATACTTTGGATAAAGTTCTTTTTATATAAGTTTGTTATGTAAACTTCATCATTTTACATAAGATTTGTGATCAAACTTCATTATGGTAAACCTTAAAATAACCCAACGGACCATAAAATTTGTGTTGGCATTTTTAAATTTGGAAAAGATGAATGCCAAATCTCATCAAAACTCATGCATTAAAATTCCTATTTAAATCTTTATCATTGGATAATGTGCATATGTTTAATAAGCATAAACAAAAGTTTAATCTTTGATATAATAATAACTTTTGTTTTGTGCAAATATCATTATCTAATAAAAAAGGAGAAGGGAGTTTTCAATAGTTTACTAATTCATCGACATTTCCATGTTAATTTACCTCGAAGGAATATTATTGTGTTGTAAAACACTTATCAAAGTTATATATTAAGAAACACTCTCACACATTTAATGGTTCAAATATAAACGCCAAGTCACCATGAATTCGGTAAAGCTTATCATAAGCTGATTGCAGAAGCTGGATTATTAGGTTACCCAGTCACTGAGGCATCTTCACATTAAAGGAACTCAAGTTGCCTAACAGCAGAGTTTCAAGGGAATAATCCCAAATTGTTTTCAAAAAGAAGAGGTGGCACAAGTTGTGGTTTAGATCATTACTACAAGCTACCACAAAGCCCTAAGATTTTATAATACATTGATGTATAGGAAAGCAAAATGTTTTCACACAGCAAGCAGATCATTATCCATAAAAGGGAAGTTTCCTTTGTCTCTTTTCTTTTACTCTTCGAGATAATTCATTTTCTTATTAATAAAATGTCATTTTCCTTTCCAAGGTAATATTTATACACACTATTTTAATTGTTGAGCATGTGCAGGTTTAAAATGAAGTCGAAGGGGATGATTGTTCAACCACGAAAACAATGTTACCAATATTTCCGATGCTGGTTTCATAACCAAATAAAAGCGCTGAGCTGGAGATTGTTCATAGGTCACCATGATTTTACGACGTATGGAGCCTTAAGATTGCAGTTGAAAGTCTTAGTATTTCTAATTCTTTGAATTGGTTCAAGTAGTGAAGATTCTATGGGATTATTTCCTAGAAGACAACGCATCATATTCAACAAATAAAACCATTTTAAGAGATATTCTGTTGGTTGTGGAGCCCGATCTCCAGATTCAAAGACATTATTATTCAGCCGTGTTTGTACCCCAGCTTTATATGATATGTAAAAGGACTGTACACTTACCCCAGCGAGGGGGGTGTGGGGGGTCCGTGGGCTAAGCCCTCGAAGGAAATTTTTGGGGTTGTTTTACGGGCCCATAGTTTTGGGTAACCCGTGGTATTTTCTCTTTGTATTTCCCCTTTATAAGAAAGACATTGTAATACGGCTAGGGTTGATGTATTAGGTATTATGCATTGTAAAGATCTCTGAGATCAGAAGAGAGACCGTCAGACAGTGAAGAGGAAGTGCAGCGACTATGCTGCAGGTTGTATCCCTTCACTTTGCTGGACGATATAATAATAAGGATTGGCAACTTCAGTGTGGACATAGCTCATCTTGGGTGAACCACGATATATCTGTGTCTCTCTTGTAATGTGTTTGTGTGATTATATTTGCATTTCTGTTTATTGTTATTGCTCTACGATCTTGTTTTTCTAACAATTGGTATCAGAGCCAAAGGTCTATTTGGCAGATAAACCCGCAGAAGCTAGGGTTTCTGGTTCGAGTGGGAGCAATGGCAGAAGAAAGAAAGTTTAAGGTCGAGAAGTTTAATGGCCAAAACTTCCATTTATGGAAGATGCAAATGGAGGACTATCTGTACTAGAAGGATCTATTCCTGCCGTTGGGAGGAAGAGCAAAGCAGCCGACAGCCATGAAGGACGAAGAATGAGAGGTTCTTGACAGAAAGGCTCTGGGAACAATACGGCTGAGTCTGGCTTCGTCGGTGACTTTCAATATCTCAAAAGAAACGACAACAGAGGGTTTGATGAGCGCACTGGGTAAGTTGTATGAAAAACCCTCGA
The DNA here is from genome assembly GCA_027924585.1 of Larix kaempferi. Lineage (NCBI taxonomy): Eukaryota > Viridiplantae > Streptophyta > Pinopsida > Pinales > Pinaceae > Larix > Larix kaempferi. The sequence goes on from BSBM01000613.1 coordinate 9,866,524, forward strand.
CCTCCAACAAGGTATTTCTAATGAAGCGTTTATTTAATATGAAGATGTCTGAAGGTGGATCTGTTATTGATCATTTAAATGAATTTAATACGGTTACAAATAAACTAAGTTCTATAAGTGTGAACTTCGATGATGAGGTTAGGGCTCTTCTAATCTAATGTTCATTGCCAGAAAGTTGGAATAGCTTGGTCATGGCTGTAAGTAACTTTGTCTCTAGTTCAAACACCTTGAAATTTGATGATGTTATTGGTGTTATTCTTAGCGAGGAAATGCGAAGAAAAAGTATAGGTGAGACATCAGGTAATGCGTTGACCATGGAGAGTAGGGGAAGACAAAAGGAGAGAGGAAAGAGCCAAGGTAATCGTGGCAAGTCTAAAACGGGTAGATCCAAGTCCAGACTGGGAAAAATAGAGTGCTGGAATTGTGGAAAGAAAGGACATTTGAAGAAAGACTGCATATTTCTAAAAAAGAAAGGAGATGGACAACAAGAAACTACCCAGGAAGCAAATGTAGCAGGCGATGTGTTACAAGATGCTTTGATTCTTGCATTATATAATACAAGTGATTATTGGGTAATAGATTTAGGGGCTTCATGTCATGCTACACCCCATAGGAAATATTTTCATGATTATGTTCCAAGTGATTTTGGACATGTTTTATTGGGTGATGATGGGCCATGTAAAATTGTTGGAATGGGCAAGGTATAGATAAAAATTAAGAATGGAACTAATTGGTTGTTAAAAGATGCTAGGCATATTCTTGCTATGAAAATAAATCTGAGCTCAACAGGGCAGTTGGGAGATGGCGGATGTCTATCTACATTTAGAGAAAAGTGGTGGAATATCACTAAAGGATCAATGGTGATAGCAAAATGAGACAGGGTAGGTACGTTGTATTTATGTCCTTATAATACTGACCATTCTATCTCTTTAGCTTCCACAGGAACAGATGCAGCATTGTGGCATCATAGGCTTGGATGCATGAGTGAGAAGGGGATGCAAATTCTCCACTCAAGGAAGTTGTTGCCAGATTTGAAGCAGGTAAGTTTGGAATTCTGTGAGAACTGTGTTTATGAAAAACAAAAGAGAGTCAGATTTCTCAGGGTTGGGAAACAGAAGAAGAATGAAAAGTTAGAGCTAGTGTATACAGATGTACGGGGACTGGCTCAGGTGCAATCTCTTGGTGGCTCTCATTATTATGTTACATTTATTGATGATGCAACTAGGAAAACTTGGGTTTATTGCATTAGACAGAAATCTGATGTGTTTGCTACTTTTAAGAAGTGGAAAGCTTTGGTTGAGAATGAGACAGGAAAAATGTTGAAGTGTCTCAGATCTGATAATGCAGGTGAGTACTGTGGCAAGTAGTTTGATAGTTACTGTTCATACCATGGGATTCGTAGAGAGAAGACAGTCCCAGGAACACCACAAGAAAATGGTGTTTCTGAAAGGATGAACAGAACGATCATGGAGCGTGCAAGGTGGATGAGATTGCATGCAGGGTTTCCCTTACAGTTTTGGGCGGATGTTGTAAATATTGTTGTTTATTTAATAAACATAGGACCTTCAAGTGCTTTGGATGGTGGTATTCCAGAGGAGACATGGACAGGTAAAAAGGTAAACTACTCATTTCTGAGAACGTTTGGTTGTGAAGCATTTGTCCATATTGATAAAGATAATAGAACAAAGCTTGAAGCTAAATCCAAGAAATGTACCTTTATTGGATATGGGGTTGATAATTTTGGTTATCGCTTATGGGATTATAAAAATAACAAAATCATTAGGAGTAGAGATGTGATATTCAATGAAAATGTCATGTATAAAGATAAGTTGCAGGGAAAGAAACAGGAAAAGGAAAACACAGAGTACACAGTACTTGATGAAATTCAAGAAAAATGAAGTTCCAAAGGTGCCAGAAAATCAAGAACAACAGCAAGTACCTGAAACTCCTGTAACTGCGAGAAGATCTATCAGGTTAAGTAGACTCCCTGAAAGATACTCTCCTTCAATGTATTATTTATTGATGACTGATGCTAGTGAACCAGAATGTTATGAAGAAGCAATGCAGGTTGAAACTAGAAAGAAGTGGGAGCAAGGCATGAATGAGGAGATGGACTCATTGGTAGGAAACCAGACTTGAGATTTGGTTCAGTTGCCTGCTGGTAAAAGAGCATTGCAGAACAAATAGATTTACAGGTTGAAGGAAGAAGAAGGAGGCAAGAAGCGGTACAAGGCTAGACTTGTTGTAAAGGGATTTGCACAGAAGAAAGATATAGATTTTGATGAAATATTTTCTCTTGTTGTTAAGATGACTTCAATTAGGACTATTTTAAGTCTAGTGGCGATAGAATATTTTCATCTTGAACAGTTAGATGTAAAAACAACATTTTTCAATGGGGATTTGGAGGAAGATATATATATGCAGCAGCCACAAGGGTATGAGCTCAAAGGTAAGGAGAATTTAGTGTGCATGTTGAAAAAGAGCTTGTATGGCTTGAAGCAAGCTCGAAGGCAGTGGTATTTAAAATTTGTCAGGTTTATGTCAGAACAAGGTTATAGTAGATGTCATTCTGACCACTGTGTTTATTTCAAGAGGCTAGATAATGGAACATATATTATCTTGTTATTGTATGTGGATGACATGCTTGTTGCAGGGTCTAACATGCAGGAAATAAATGTGCTCAAAAGAAAGTTAGCTAATTCATTTGCGATGAAGGATTTGGGTGCTGCAAAGCAAATCCTTGGTATAAGAATAACAAGAGACAGGAAAAATTGCAAATTGACATTGTCTCAGAATGAGTACATACAAAAGATGTTGAAGAGGTTCAGAATGCAGAATGCAAAACCGGTTAGTACACCTTTGGCCAACCATTTCAGTCTAAGTAAGGAAATGTGTCCCAAGACACAGGAAGAGACATATTACATGTCCAAGATTCTCTATCAATCAACAATTAGCAGCTTGATGTATGCCATGGTGTGCACAAGACCAGATATTGCACATGCAGTGGGAGTTGTGAGCAGATATATGAACAATCCAGGTAAAGAACATTGGAAGGCAGTACAATGGATTCTCAGGTATTTGAGAGGTACTACCACTCGGGCATTATGTTTTGTAGGTTCAGACACTGTTCTACAGGGGCATGTTGATGTAGATATGGTAGGTGATAAGGATAGCAGGAGGAACACCACAGGGTATGTGTTTACTGTAGGTGGAACAATAGTAAGTTGGATTTCGAAACTGCAAAAGGTTGTTGCACTTTCAACAACGGAAGCAGAGTATGTTGCCGTTACAGAGGCTAGTAAAGAGATGATTGGGTTGCAGAGGTTTATGGAGGAAGTGGGTAAGAAGCAGAAAGATAGCAGGTTGTATAGTGACAACCAGAGTGCCATTCATCTTGCAAAGAGCTCGGCATTCCATTCCAGGACTAAACATATATAGCTCAAATACCATTTCATGCGCTCTATTATGGAAGATGAACTGTTGAAGCTGGAAAAGATACATACTAGCCAGAATCCTGCAGACATGTTCACAAAGGTAGTGACCAGAGAGAAACTAAGTTCCTGCTCAGTTACAGTTGGCCTTCTAACGTGAAGGTGAAGATGAGAAATTTTCCAAGTCCAAGGTCCAACAAGTGCAACAGCAGTGGAGTTGTTGTGATCAGTCTCCAAGTGGGAGATTGTTGGTTGTGGAGTCTGATCTCCATATTCAAAGACATTATTATTCAGCCGTGTTTGTACCCCAGCTTTATATGATATGTAAAAGGACTGTACACTCACCCTAGCGGGGGGTGTGTGGGGGTAATTACTCCCAGTTGGGGGGTCTGGGGGCGAAGCCCCCAAAAGAAATTTTTGGGGTTGTTTTACGGGTCCATAGTTTTGCGTAACCCGTGATATTTTCCCTTTGTCTTTTTCCTTTATAAGAAATACATTGTAATACGTTTAGGGTTGATGTATTAGGTATTATGCATTGTAAAGATCTCTGAGATCGGTAGAGAGACCATGAGACAATAAAGAGGAAGTGTAGTGGTTGCGCTGCAGGTTGTATCCCTTCACTTTGTTGGATGGTATAATAATAAGGACTGGCAACTTCAGTGTGGACATAGCCCATCTTGGGTGACCACGATATATCTGTGTCTCTATTGTAATGTGTTTGTGTGATTATATTTGCATTTCTGTTTATTTTTATTGCTCTGCGATCCTATTTTTCTAACATATTTTAGGCTGCATTTATTTACATGAAAATCCCTAGTTGATTATAAAAACATAACCCATTCGCTTGTGAGAGGGGGAGACTCCATAAATTAGAAGGAATTTATTTTCTTCTATATTCTTTTTTGTTTGTAATCTTAGTATTATGTTTGCAAGAAGAGATGGAGGAGGCTTGGTAAAGCATAGAAGGAAATTAGTTCTCATTGTTGTGTATAGTTACTCCTGGAAAGTTCAAAATTTCTGTATAGAGAGACATTGGTAGAAGTTTAACACAATTTTCAGTTACTGCTTTGAGTTTGTGTTGACATTCTCCAGACAGCATTGGTTACTGGTACTATCTTGATTTTTAGTTCAACATATATATAAAACTTCTGCTAATTTTTTTCGTACATCCTTTTGTCATTTTATGCATGTATACTGTGTTATGATGCATGAATTGACCCTTTTTATTTCTGAGCACAGATTGTGACATTTCTGTTCCATTAATTTCATTATCATTTAGTGACAATTGTTTTTGTGTCATTATATGATTTATGTTATTAAATATTTAGTTTTGTTTCATTGGAATATTGATTGTTTATTAATGTTCTTTTGCAACAATATTTATGATTAGAAAAGAAATGAATAACAATTTTAAGTCTCTTTATTTATGCTCCTGATCAGATAGGTAGTTTTAAAAATAGATTAATTAGAATTTTGATGTTATTTCATAGTTGAAACCTACATAATTTTTAGGAGCTACTAAATTTTCGTTTATAGAAAATTTATCAGCTACTAAATTTTCTATTTAAGCTATTTTTAAATTTCATCATAGATTAAGTTAGATTGCATCTTAGGATTTTAATTGCATTTCTAGGCATTCATATAACTAGTTTGAGAGACTCTCTTTTGAAAGCAAACTCATAAGGCAGCAGGGCCTTAGTTCCTGTGAGAGGTAGCTAACGCAAACATTCAAGGAGTTGATTTAAGCAATCTGAGTGGGTTATCTCTCTTATTTGGCCACTTGATAGAAAATCTGGCCAACAGTCCCCTACGATTTTCAAGTTATTCGGACAAAAATAATTTTTCCCGTTTAACGGGATTTTTTAATATTTTAATTAAAAAATAAAAAAAAGTGATAAAAGTGTGGTTAGGTAGTGAATTTTGGCATGGGGGTGCTCGTTTTCTAACCCAGAGCATCCACAAAACCCCCTAAACCCACTTTTATCAAGTTCTAAGTGATTATTTTTCACTTAAATAAAAATTATCTCAAAATTATTTAATTAAAAAATAATAAATACGAGAGAAAATCAAATTCCTATATCAATGGAATTTGGTCCAGTGAAGGCCCAGATGAGTTGGCAAGGGCATTTAAGAAAAATACCAATCAAATTTCAATGATTTGGGTGAGGATTTCAAGGAAGGCGAGTTGTCCTCCTTCATGAGATGCGCCCTCCTCCACTTGGGCGACTTTCCTCCATGTGGCAACATTTTAGAGTTTGGGTGATGGTTCCAAATATTGATGAGGGTGCCTCTCTTAGGTGGATGCCATCTCACACATTGGAGGATCAATCAAGTATCAATCATGAGTCAATCAATAGATTTGACATCCTCCTCTCAAGGAATGCGCCCTCCTTCTCTATGAATGCGCCCTCTCTCTCATTTCCTATAAAAACAAGGTTTCTATTGCTTGTTTCTCAGTGATAGAAAGGCATAGAACCTCTGCTCTTGTTATGTGTAATATTCTTTTAAGTAATAAGATTGAAGACTTTGGAGGTCGATTGTGACACTTGTCCATGCATGTACCAATTTTGATTGAGGTGACATCTTTCTGAGTTTTATTTATTTTTATGCAAGTCAATGTTTAGATCTAGCTATTGTAGAACAAGCATTTGCGGTTGTCAACTTGTTTGTTTATGAGCATGCTTTCAAAATTTCAAAGATTAATATTAGTATTTGGTTGTACGATTATTCTCTTGGTTTTGATTGATGAGCATATTAGATTTAACCTTGTTTGTGTGAGAATTGTGTAAGCTTTGCAGGAAGTCTCAAGGTGAAGGGAGCTTGGATCTAGGTTGATTCCACTTTCTCTCCATCACATTCGAGCTTTGGATCTACAAGCTATTAATCCACAACTTCCTTCTTCTCCATCTTGTTCCCATATCAAGCCTTGAGTTTGAGGGTTTGCTTCCACTATCTCTCTTTTCTCTAAATAACTCCTTGGTTACTTGATTACTATAAGCTTGGTAAGAGATAGATTTTTATTGTTGCAAAATCAAACATCTCGTTTTACTTTAGCATAAAAATTAGATCTAGAATAACTTCATTTTTCATATTAAAAACTAGATCTAGATCCCACTTTTCTATACTTGTAGTTGCTAAAAGTTTCAAATATTTTTTGCAAGTATAGATCTTGTATTTTTATGTAATTTTATATGTTCTAACCACTAATTTGAAACATTTTAGCTCGCTGATTTTTATCAGGTTCGTGACAAAAGTGGACGGATTTGTAACCAAAACTCATCAAAATGTGCAAAAAGTACTTCCTGTGGATCCCCATCCACTTGTACATTTTTCTATATGATTGTAAGCCCTTAGATCCAACTATAAATGGACTAAGTGGCACTTTTTTTAAGTTTTCATTGTAAATTTTAAACGAGAGCAAGTGGGCTACACAACCCCCACACCCCATCCCCCTTGGGGGGATTCGCAGTGTCTAAATTTTTGTGGCATATTTTTTTCTAACAATACACCAAACACACACAACACTTTTAATTTGTAGGGTGTATACTTTACTTTAATAAATTTGCTTTTACCTCATTATTTATTTTCACAAGAGTAAATTTAGAAATAACACAAATCTTGTTGCCACGAAGTATGCTCTCACCACCACACAAAGTCATTGTTGATTAGTGGTGGATGATCAGAAAAGTGACACATAGATTTTGTGCTGCTTTATTTATATTCATCTTTAAGCACTTTTTCTTTCAAGCATTAAACGGAATAAAATATTTAGGTTATAGCTCAAAGCATGCTCTTTCCCCTTGCGGGCATTCTCCCTGGCCCTGTGGGAAATCAGAAAGAGTTGTAAACTATTTTTTAAATCTTCACATCTAATTTAAACAACTCACCTAATAAAATTTACTACCCTTCACATAGTGGAAATCCGACACTACAGTTAATTGAGCTTTGTGTGGGGAAATTTCTCAGAAGAAGCGGGAACAACTGAGAGGTGACCTAGGGGCACAGTTAGGCTACACCCTCGTTGGTGTAGTCTTGAACACTGCCCTAGAGACTCCATTCTAGCCCACACGTCTTCGTGAGGAGCCACCATTCTTCAATTTCTGGACATTCCTCCCTATACTTCACGGTATCTCGAGAGTTCCCCTTTTTTTCCCTAAATAACTTCGAATTATTAATAATTTAAAAGTAACCAAGAGACAATTGCAAAACATTTCCCTTTCAGCAGCATTGTTATATCTCGTGTATCGACTCCATGTGGCACTGGTCCACAACAAACTATTCATTTTATTTTGCTTAATATCATAATTTGTCGTGTTATCTATATCGGTGGTCATTCTATTTTTTGCCGGTGAAATCTTTTCTTTAAACTATTTTGCAAAACAAACTTGGACTATTTTTAATCATAAACTTCCTCAAACTCCTCAAAACAACATTCATAATTAATTCACCGAAGCATTCTAAATAACCTTAGAAACATTCCGTAGGGACTACCCCCCTTGGCTTCGATTAGGAGTTAGCCTAAATGGAGGAGTCAAGATCAGGTGAAAACCTTGTCTCACCGAGCAGTAGCATAGATTTATGTTGCATTAACTGGGTGCGCAATCCGGAGGCAACGTTTTTTGGCGTCGTTGCCGAGGATAAATCTTCTATCCCTGGGTATGATTTTTAATTTCTTTTTGTTTTTTACCTTTTGGTGTGTCTAGTTGAACAAATTTTAGATTCACTCAATCCACCTGGTGACTCCATTGTCTAATAACATAATCGGGTATTCTACAAGAAGAACTTCTGATGGTTTAGTCAGCTTCATTCCTGATCCTAAGGAGTCAAGCTAGACTTACTTCTCGTAGGGTCCATGAACATTTAGGATCTGAGTCCCTCTTAGACATCCAGTTTTTGTTTAGTAACTCTAATTCAAATAAAGATTTGTCTCTGATGGATAAAATTTTCAAACCCCTTAACCTCACTTAGATTGCAGGATATCCACATGAGCTCCCTGAAAGAGCTATTGAAAAGTTACTTGCATTTCAAGGAAACAATGCCATCTCGGCAGTAGTTCACTTTCAAAAGTTTGCTAGGAACCTGATCTGGTGCCATATCCCTGCCCAACAACATGATGATGTCTACATGAGGATTTTTGCCTTATCATTGGAAGATGATGCATCAGAATGGTTCATAGGATTGGCTGACAATAACTATGATTCTTATGAGGCCTTGACCAAAGGTTTCATAGAGAGGTGGGGAGAAAAGAAAGAACCACGCCACCTATTGAATGCCCTCCATTCCATCTGATAATGAAAATGAAACAATGGAGGAATTCAATAAAAAATTCAGATATTTGGTTGCCAGTTTTCATGCCGACTTCAAGCCCACTGATAAATCTATTTTAGTTTACTATATTGAGGCATTAAGTGTAGAAATCATATTCATGTTAATGGATAAAGAACCGGAAACTTTGAAAGCTTCCCAAGACTTACTGTCACGTCCCCATTTTGACCCCCTTTGTACATGATGTAAATACTGATATTTAATCATGGTGAGGAGCTCAAGGCCAAGGCCCCACCATTGATTTAGCGTTTATGTATCGGCAATTAAACTAGATGCTTATGGCTCTTGTGCTAGATGGGCACAATGTAAATGAGACATCATGTAAATATGAATTTTAATGAAAAATACCCACAACTAGCTATGCAATGCAACAAAGAGATGGGGCATGATTCTACAAGGAATAGGGAGGGAAATTATTTAAACCCTTGAGCCAATGGTATTAATCCATGTGTCAATGGGGAAACCCATAAACCACCAACTACCCATTTTGTCTCATGCACCCAATCATTTAATTCTTCCAAAGATTGGTTGGGGCAGTTATTGCCTTGGAAATGAAGAAGTATGGCAGCCAATTTCGTGCATGAGCAAGCCATCAACCTGGAAATTCGTGTTTTTGCTTGTGGGGCAAGGAAACACCCATGAAATGGTGCCCAAAGCCATTCTGAATGGGCAGTCTTCACGGATTCACGCAGTTGGAGCTAGCTGGGTCTTTCCCTACACGTTTTTCATCCAAATCCTGCATTTCTCCATGCCTGGGAGTTCGTTTTTGCATATGCAGTAGCCTGGGAGAGAAGGGCCACGTTTTGGGGACTGTATGGAGGTCGTTTTTGCCCCGAATGTCCAAGGACGTTTTTCTAAAAACGGATTGGGCTTCCCTGGGTTGTTCCCCAACTTCCCATTTCGTTTTTGTGGGTTCCCACGTTTTTCTGAGTGAGCTGAAACCCCATCTCATGCATCTCACTGTAAAAACGTTTTATCTTGCCCCATAATTGTGTTCTACTGTTGTGTGCATCCTCGTTTTTGGTTTGAACCTGTGAATTGAAGTTTTGGAGTGGTAGTGGACAGAAGTGGCTTGATAAACCTAGTGGGGGAGACAACCTCTCAAGAAGATCAAGAGGGATTTGGTTACTCTTCTATGCATGCCCTGAGAGAACTAGATAGGGAAGGTATGGCTTGAGGGACTGTATAGCAGTGAAAAGAATACTTCCTTGTGCTGGGTGTGTAGGCATTGTGGGTGCCAAGCTAGATAGATCTTGCAAGGTTATCCCTGGCTCTATGCTGGAGCTCACTAGCTTAGCAATTCTTCCCTTCCATGTCCTAGCAGCCTGATAAACCCAATTGCAGATTGGCTTGGCTCATCTTAGTGTATGCTTGGCTATGTGTGAGTCTGTTGTTCCCTGGTTCGTTGTAGAGATCATGCCCAGCTCGGGGGTGGCAGTGGTGCTGAGAGATTGAGGAGCACCCTGGCCTACGGTTGGGTGGAACGTTGCAGTTGCATAGCCAGTTGCGTGGGACTACTTTCGTATAAGATAAGTATCCTCTTGTGTTAAATTGCAGTTACCATTTGATGAATATTATGAATGTATGTAGATGGGTTAAATGAATTTACTTTCGCTGTGATTTTCTTAAAATCATACATTTCCATACGTCTCTGTTATATTCTGTGAATGCTTATGGTTACAAGTTTCATGGGGCTAGACGCCCAGTTCAGCATCACGTCTGTTATGCACTTTCATATGTATATTTTTCAATTAAATTTGAATGTTTCTGTATAATGTATGGGGCTGGATGCCCAGTTTAACCTCACGATCCTCTCCATCTAGCTGGTAGAATGGGAGGGGACGTGACACTTACTTGTAAAAATTGATCTTAATATGCAGTCATCGGGTAAATCAAACATCCCTGCGTTCACAAGGGCTATTGTTAAACATCATGAACCTAAGGATAAGTCACCCATGAATCAAGTGCAAGAGTCTTATGAGAAAACGATGAAGGAGATGAGTGAATGTATGGATGTAATGGAAGCCAACTATGTCACTCAGCTTAAAACAATGCAGAATAGAGTGGTTGTCGTAGAAAGATCATATGCAAATCAAAATACCTTTCCTCAAAAGAATAAGTGGATGAAGAAAGGACCTCCTCAAGATGATAGAATGCCTCATTAGCTTGAAACTGCCCATATGGTTGAAGAAGTTCCTCCATATTGTAAACCTTGTGATGCATTACATGAAGAGTCTACATGCTATGTAGCCTATCAAGCCTTATAACAAGAGTATCTGGGAAGTAGCAGTAGTGATGTTTTTACAAGCGAGCCTGGGTTCATCAACACAATAGGACATGTTCACCCTCTCTCTAAAGAAACATGGAATCAAGCTAGAGAGCATAGTAAAGAAAAAGATAAGATAGCTAAAGCTTATGGTGAAATGCCTACTCCGGAGTAGATTAAAGAAATGCCTAAATACAAAGGACTTACCTATCAGAGGTGGGATTATGCTGGAGCCCCTAAAGCCAAACAACAATATGTACCAAAGGTAATAACTCCACATAATCCTAACTCTATTCATGTTGATATTGATTTAATAAAAATTGGAAAAGGAACTTCCGAAAAAGAGCGGAATGAGTTAATTAACTTGGTAAGGGAGTGTTGCCGCCAGATTGGCACACCTGGTTAACGCAGCAGAAATCTATGCTACTGCTCGGTGTGCCCTTGGGGGCAAGTCTCGAGTCAAGTCAGTCACTTGATCTTGACTCCTCCCTTTAGGAAAAACTCCCAACGAAGCTAAGGGGGATAGTCCCTAAGGAATGTTTCTAAGGTTGTTAGAGTTTCCGTGAAATGATTAAGGTGTTTATGTTTTTAGGAGTTGTTTTGGGTATTGATTAGAAAGGATTCAAGATATACTTGCAACAAGAATTAAAGGTACTTTCACCAGCACAAATTGAAATCACTGCCAAAATAGATGCACGATACTTGAGATGATAATAAGCAAATAAAAGTGCAAAGGACCAGTGCCTTATGGAGTCAATACAAAATAATAAGTAATGCTGAATGAAAGGGAAATGTTGTGCAAATGTCTCTTGGTTAATTTTAGATCATTGTGATATGAATCTTGTTTAGGGAAAAAAGGTGGAACTCCCGAGATACTGTGAGGTACAGGGAGGAATGTTCGGAAATTTAGAAATCAGTGGCTTCGTACAAGGACATGTGGGTTGGAACGGAATCTCGAGAGCGGTGTTCAACACTACACGAACAAGGATGTAGTCTAACTGGTACTATGAGGTCGCCTCCCAGTGCTTCCCGCGTCCTTAGTCAAAATTTCCTCACACGAAATCCAATCGAAGTGCCGGATTTTCACTTATCTTAAAAGGGAGGTTGATTTTATTAATGAGTATTAAGTTAAGTGTGAAAAATTAAGTAGTGCTTCCCACTACTTTTGGTATCCCACAGCTCAGACAAATTGCTGGTGCGTAGAGCATACGTAGTGTAGGCAAATTATTTATTCCAATTGAACAAAGAAGACCATTGTACTCTTCGATAAAGAGTGCTCTTGACCTGCTTTTCAGCGAGGTTCAAGAGACTTTGGATTCCTTTTATTTAACAATGTTATATTAAAGCAATAAAATCTAAATCTAGAAAGCAAATTGTATTCTCCGATACAGGGTGCTCTTGACCTTCTTTTTAGAGACGTTCAAGAGACTTTGGGTGAATTTTAGGTAGATTATATCAAACTTGAAAAAATAGATCTAAGCAATTAGTAAAGATCTAAGTAATGAAAACTAATCTAGTGTATCAAAGAGACAACTCTAACTATCTATTCTACTTGCAGGTATGAAGCAAATGAAATGACAGGTTGATATAGGATTCCCCCAAATGGGGGAAGAGGTTTTGCAGGAGCCGTAATCCCGCTTGCTCTTTTATTAAACTTTACAAAGTTTTGAAGAGGTTGATCTTTGAAGGCACAAAGAAATAATGTGGGATATGAAGAAGGGGTAAAAAGAGGGTTTGTGCCTTCAAGCCTTTGGGATTTTAATGTTCTTTGCTCGCCTTTTTTCCCTTTATGCTCTTCCTGAAAAGACAGAAAAAACTCAACAAAGGTGGTTATAGTTAAGCTTTGTTAGTTTATAAAAAAAATGATACAATCTTAGAGCTCAAAATACAGATCTAGAGAGATAAAAAAAGGTTTCAAGAAGCTAAGACTCAAGACTAAACTTGAGAGATTCGCCCTCGCTCAAAATTTGTGGAAAGAGAAGGGTTACGCTCAAGTTTAGGAAGGGGAGCGAATAGATCTACTTAGGAAAATGTAACTTGAAAAATACTAGATCTAAAAGCTACAGTGAATAGAAAGAGAATGATAAACACTTGAAATTGCAATCTATTCTACTGGAGCGAATAGGTTAGAAGATGAAGCTGTGCTTTGCTCAAATCGCTCTTAGTAAACAGAAAGGGAAAGAGATATAGTTGATGTAATTTTGAAGAGAGGAAAGAAGCCCCTTTATGCCATAGCTTGCATTGGTGTTGCTCTTTTGAAGGAACCTGAAACAAAATTGTAAAAGTAAAAGCTGCCCAAAGTGTAGAAGCTTCAACTGAGTTCTAGTCCTTATGGGCTTTGTGATCTGCAGCTTAATAAACAAACTCACATCAAAGATAAATAGATCTAGTGTGTTAGCAATAAAAGAAAACTAAAGAGCCTAAATACAACCGAGTATTGTCGATTACTTCTAGATCTCTAAAACTCTTTCACAAATAGACAATTTGACAGCTGCAAATGTCTATTCAAATCAGTAAGCTAGATCTACAAATAAATGTAAGCAAGAAAGAAATAAGTACAACGTCACCTCATGAAAATCACCACATTTTCTCAAGATGGACCTCCAAAGTCTTCAATAATATATTAAAAATGATCAATACTTTACAAACTGACAGAGGTTCTATGCATCCACACTCCTTTTTTTATTGGAGCATGAACTTTGCTTTTATAGAGTACTGGGAGAGAAAGGCGAATCCTCAAGGAGGGGGCGCATTTGTGAGAAGGGATGACAAGTGTTGGATGAGATCTCAAGCTTGGAGCTTGATCTGGAGCTGTATTGAATGAAAAGGATTCCACATGAAGGATGATGCCACCTTGAAACCTTGGAACCATCACCCGAGCATTCACGAATAGCCACATGACAAAGACGTTGGGAGGGAAGGCACACATGTGTAAGGGATGATTCACATCTCCCATCAAATCTTCGATTTGAGCTCCAATGAATATGCTAATGTATGGTGGGTGGTCACATCACAAAGCGTCTCCTCTCTAAACATTGGAAAGTCCACCCAATCAATTCGAAAGATGCCATACGAAGGATGACGTGAAGCATGAGGGATGGCGCATCATGGGTTGAGATATGCTCACGTCACCTTCAAAACTTGACTTTTACCATGTGACTTATCCATTGGGCGTGGTCGTACACCTTATGAAACCATCTTCCACCTTTTTCCAAAGTCTTTAATCATATTTTTTGACGTTTTTTAATTTTGTCACCTATGCAATTTGTAGCACGGTCAGTAATTAAGTGCCATTTTGTAGTACTTTTAGCAAATAATGTCCGCAGAGCGCTCGGAACATGAAGAAAGTGGGCACTAGGGTAAATAGGGCGCTCTGAGCATCAAAATGAATATCCCCGCGCCAAAATGCCCCTCCAGAGGAAGCTTTTATTACATTTTGAATTTTTCCAATTAAACCAGTTGAGTTGGCAAGGGAATTTAAGGAAAATATCAATCAAATTGCAGTGATTTGGGTGAGGATTTCAAGGAAGGCGAGTTGTCCTCCTTCATGAGATGCACCCTCCTCCACTTGGGTGACTTTCCTCCATGTGGCAACGTTTTAGTGTTTGGGTGATGGTTCCAAAGCTTGATGATGGCGCCTCTCTTAGGTGGCTTTCGTCTCACACATTGGAGGATCAATCGAGTATCAATCATGAGTCAATCAATAGATTTGACATCCTCCTCTCAAGGAATGCGCCCCCTTTCTCCATGAATGGGCCCTCTCTCTCTCATTTCCTATAAAAGCAAGGTTGTTATTACTTGTTTCTCAGTGATAGAAAGGCATAGAACCGCTGCTCTTGTTATGTGTAATATTCTTTCAAGTAATAAGATTGAAGACTTTGGAGGTCGATTGTGACTTTTGTTCCATGCATGTACCAATTTCGGTTGAGGTGACATCTTTCTGAGTTTTATTTATTTTTATGCAAGTCAATGTTTAGATCTAGCTATTGTAGAACAAACATTTGCGGTTGTCAACTTGTTTGTTTATGAGCATGCTTTCAAGATTTCAAAGAGTAATATTAGTATTTGGTTGTACGGTTATTTTCTTGGTTTTGATTGATGAACATACTAGATTTAACCTTGTTTGTGTGAGAATTGTGGAAGCTTTGCAGGAAGCCTCAAGGTCAAGGGAGCTTGGATCTAGGTTGATTCCACTTTCTCTCCATCACATTCGAGCTGCGGACCTACAAGCTATTAATCCACAACTTCCTTCTTCTCCATCTTGTTCCCATATCAAGCCTTGAGTTTGAGGATTTGCTTCCACTATTTCTCTTTTCTCTAAATTACTCCTTGGTTACTTGATTACTATAAACTTGGTAAGAGATATATTTTTATTGTTGCAAAATCAAACATCTCCTTTTACTTTAGCATAAAAATCAGATCTAGAATTACTTCATTTTTCATATTAAAAACTAGATCTAGATCCCACTTTTCTATACTTGTAGTTGCTAAAAGTTTCCAATATGTTTTGCAAGTATAGATCTTGTATTTTTTATGTAATTTTATATGTTCTAACCACTAATTTGCATAAGTTTAGCTCGCTGGTTTTTAGCAGGTTCGTGACGAAAGTGGACGGATTTATGACCAAAACTCATCAAAAAGTGCAAAAAGTACTTCATGTGGATCCCCATCCACTTGTACATTTTTCTATATGATTGTAAGCCCTTAGATCCAACTATAAATGGACTAAGTGGCACTTCTTTTAAGTTTTCATTGTAAATTTTAAATGAGAGCAAGTGGGCTACACAGCACCCACACCCCTCCTCCCTGGGGGGATTCGCAGTGTCTAAATTTTTGTGGCATATTTTTTTCTTACAATACACCAAACACACAACACTTTTAATTTGCAGGGTGTATACTTTACTTTAATAAATTTGTTTTTACTTCATTTTTTATTTTCGCAAGAGTAAATTTAGAAATAACACAAATCTCGTTACCACGAAGTATGTTCTCGCCACCAGACAAAGGCATTGTCGATTAGTGGTGGATGATCAGAAAAGTAACACATAGATTTTGTGTTGCTTTATTTATGTTTCATCTTTAAGCACTTTTTCTTTCAAGCATTAATTGGAATAAAACATTTAACTTATAGATCAAAGTATGTTCTTTCCCCTTGCGGGCATTCTACCTAGCCCTGTGGGAAATCAGAAAGAGTTGTAAACTAATTTTTAAATCTTCACATCTAATTTAAACAACTCACCTAATAAAATTTACTACTCTTCACATAGTGTAAATCTGACACTACAGTTAATTGAGCTTTGTGTGGGGAAATTTCTCAGAAGAAGCGAGAACAACTGGGAGGCGACCTCAGGGCACAGTTAGGCTACACCTTCGTTAGTGTAGTGTTGAACACCGCCCTAAAGACTCCATTCCAGCCCACACGTCTTCGTGAGGAGCCACCATCCTTCAATTTCCGGACATTCCTTCCTGTACCTCACGGTATCTCAGGAGTTCCCCTTTTTCCCTAAATAACTTTGAATCATTAATAATTTAAAAATAACTAAGAGACAATTGCAAAACATTTCCCTTTCAGCAGCATTATTATATCTCGTGTATCGACTCCATTTGGCACTGGTCCATAACAAACTATTCATTTTATTTTGCTTAATATCATAATTTGTTGTGTTATCTATATCGGTGGTCATTCTATTTTTTGTTGGTGAAAGCTTTTCTTTAAACTATTTTGCAAAACAAACTTGGGCTATTTTTAATCATAAACTTCCTCAAACTCCTTAAAACAACATTCATAACTAATTCACCGAAACATTCTAAATAACCTTAGAAACATTCCGTAGGGGCTACCCCCCTTGGCTTCGATTAGAAGTTGGCCTAAACGGAGTCAAGATCGGGTGACAACCTTGACTCGAGACTTGCCCCCAAGGGCGCACCAAGCAGTAGCATAGATTTATGTTGCGTTAACCAGGTGCGCAATCTAGCGGCAACAGAACATAATTATCTAAAAAGCATATTAGAGACATGAAAATAGGGATAGGAAAAATACAACACAGTAACTGGAAAATGGAAGATCTTGATAAAAGTAACAACTATTGAGCTGAACTAATTGAAGTTTTTGTTTTACAAATTATCTTTCATAAGCAAACTTGCAAAGGCATGCCATAATTGTTTGAAAGAATTGCTCATATTTTTGTGAGCAATTTACAACAGCAAGAAACAAGTTCACACTTTTTCTTCTTTTTTAATTTTTAAATTTATTGCATGGACATCAGTTCCCTTAGTTTGGGATTACAGAACTCAAACTTTAACGGTAGAAATCAAAATTCCATGTGTTCGATGATTACCATAATTTTTGAAACACTTACTCTCATATACCCAATTTTGTATAGACGAGATGAAACATCTATTGGTCTGTCTCAAAATAAGACACTTTTTATATGTCATGCAATATCAGCTCTTGCTTTAAGGGATTCTTAAAACTTTATATGACCTGTTTATACTGAATAAAATTAGGTCAGGTGTTCATTTGAAGTTCCAAGATGGCAACTGTCAACTAGTTTGATACTTCAAATTAAATGGATGTCATTTTCCAGAGGGAGCATGCCAGAAGAAAAGTCCCGAATGTTTCCAGGAGATCACCATTCCCTATACACAATAACTTGAATACTAAACCTACTTGATTAGTATTAAGTCTCACTGCATGCATTGTGTGCGCATTATACAACTTATTTTAGAGTTAGTAAGACTTGTGCCTTTGTCCCTTTAAACCTGGAAATGCTTGCCATCCAAGAAAATATGTGTATATATATCATTTTGTAAATATCTCTAGCAACATCCTTAGGAGAAGAGCAGAAATGCTAACTCTTTTGCTTGTGAGAAAGTCAAATTTAAATCTATTTCTTTGGTAAATGACCTTTGAGAAAGAAATAAATCATACTGATGTCAATGCATAACTATAAAGTGGTCAAGATTATCAAATAAATATAATATACATCTAAACCTACCTAAGTCACAATACAAACCTCAAGTCACACTCAAAACGTTGTTTCTACCCACCCAAAATGACAAGAGAACAAAATTTGCAAACAAGCTCATTCTGTTGTAAATCCACAGTAAATGAATTACAGCAAGCTCACTTTAACTTCCAACATGAATGCCTTTCGCAACTTCCATCTGAACAAAGAGGAAATTTAATGGAGAAGAACTGAACAAGGCTTACAGCATTGCTTACTATTTGAACAAATACAAATGATTGCATACATGCTTTTCTGATTCATATTTCAGGAAAGAAAACAAATGAAATACTAGATTTGGAAGGAATCTACCATAGTTCTCAATGTTTTTTCAGAATTTGGCCACTGCCTATCATTGGCACTAACCACAAATAATATAACTGTATTTCCTTTTGCTGTAGCTTTTGCAAGATTGTGTGTGCCCGTCAAAGCATATGGAGTCTCCAATGTATACCTGTAATACTGGAGATGGGGAAACAACATAGTAAGAGAATGGATACAATGCAATTATTGTGAAGAGCAAAGTCGAATACAGGTCTTTGAATACCATTTGTGTGGCACTGAATGATGCAGAGCAATATTTTTTTGAAATGCCACCACCAAATAAGTTTACTTAGAAATTTCAGACAAAGTGACAACCAGGTTAATTCCCAGAAGATTCCAAGAGAACACTTTTTTCTACACTTACCGTTTGGTCATCACGCTTTTGCACATTGCTTTCAACAAGCTCATCTGGGTCATAGCTGTTCCCAGTCACGAAGGGACCCAGTGAAGCAATCAACTTCTCTGGACTTCCAATGTCCTCAATTTGAGCATTTGGTTTGTTTGTAAGGCGGATCAAAGGAGATGCAATTACCTGCAGAGTTCCTTGCTTTTCATCTTCAAACTTTGCCTCCACCCAAGGCTCAGCACACTTAGGCTGACAATAGTTACCTGATAGTATGTTAGCAATTCGGACCTGTTTCCAGGTAGGAGGAAGAATAAACTGATATGGTTCCACATTGCCTGCCAAAGAACAAATCATGAGTTAAAGGCAAAGGTCCCTAAAACAAAAATGGCACAAAATTTATTAAAAAATAATGAAAAGTATCGCTTTTGTTCAAGCAAGAGTGATGCACTCTTAATAGAATCATTTAATAATATATATTTTGAAGCTTTAAATAAGACAGTCAAGCTTGACTGTTGAAACTTTTTTGCAAGAATCTTAACAAGGACCAACTCCACAAAGTGGTAAAGATGCCACAACTTGGTTGGTATAAGAAAGGTCAAATTAGAGTCTACAGCTACAGAAGAAGCAGAATAGTACAACCCAAATTGGAGTCAAGAGGATAGAGTGGCCATGACAAATAGATACACAAGTCCTCAACAATCATTTAGAGCAAAGTCTTCCTGCTTGACTTCCCTTTTCTAAAAAGAAAGTGTATACTACATTACATTGAATTGTCAATATACTTATCAGGGGCAAAGAGCTGCTGATTTGGCTCTCTCAAGAAGGGCCATCATGTAAACCTTAGTCTCAGTTCAAGAGAGTTGGCATCTTTCCTAAAGAACCAAATTCTTATATATCAATTTTGTTTTGTGCTTATTTCATATCAACCATACATACATATACTGGGACTTGATTAGATGTAGGACAATTATTTTTCAATTTTTCAATTTTGCAGTTACTGTATATCTAAAATCCCATTTCAATGTCTCTCATGATTGCATACTTGCAAACATTACATAACAACATGCACAGATTTGAATCCAAGAGCAAACTTATAAAAGCTAAAATACATACATACATACATACGTATATATAAACCATAACTTATACATATTTATATTATAAAGTGCTGTGGGAAACCCAAATAGCCTCGAATTACAAAAAAAACTGTAAACTTGTCCAAAATTGTTCTTTTGAGCAGAAGTAGCATATACAGTACACCATAGAAGCAAGCGTAAAACTACATCCTGTGACTTCCCTAGCAAATCTAAAGTTGCACTGCCTAACAAACTGATCAAGTAAACATAAGAAAAAAAGAACATGTGCTAACATTTCAACTGAATTTGTGACCTGAATGGGCCTTGTCCATTGACACTCCAGCAGCAATTGTTAGATTTTTTAGTTACTCCAAAATTGTTTACACCATATTTGGGGGTGCTTCATGAGATTTGGGGTACATGGTGTATGTTTAGCCCTTGGTTGGTCCAAGATGGATTGTAACATGAGAGATGGAATATGATGGATATGCACAGTTGAGATTGCTTGCTCATTGAATGCTTGACCTCAAGATGGTGTTGGCTTGGTGTTCTTCCCTTAGGCATTGGAGTTCTCTTGTTTGATTGGTGTATGCCCTTCATGATGGCCATATGAAGGAACCACGTACTTGGAGAACTCCCTACTTTGGATTAGGCGAGTTTTGCATCATGGAGGAGGGCTTCTAGCCCTAGATGGCATGTGGCATCTTGGATTCTTGTTTGGAGGATTGGAGATGACTCAGGGAGACCTAGGGCTTTGACAGTGTTCTTGTAGGGGCTAGTTGACCCAATGGAGTACATTGCTTAGGAGGGTCAGTGGAGTTCGTGGAGGTTCATGATGGACTGGTGCGGACTTGCCTTGCATAGAAACATCACCTTGGAGTCCTTATTGTGTACAACATCCCTTGGAGCATGACACATTCACTTGTGGTGTCCTACAAGGACTCATGTAGGTTGCTCGTAAGGGTTTGTACCCACATAGTATTGTTGGTCTCCCTTACCTCTCATATAAATAGAGGAAGGAGAGTGTCTTTTGGTTCATATCATCATTTTTGTACTCTTTTCTTTGTACTTAGCTTCTTGGAGAAAGTCACTAGGGTTTCCTCATGAACCCTGGGAGGAGATAGGAAGCCTAGAGGAGATGTCTTTGTTGGAGCTTGATCCTTGAGAAGAAGTTGGTGACGATGACTGTTCCCTCTCTCTCTTGGGTCCTCTTATGTACTTGGTCTCTCTTGTCTTGAAGTGCTTAGGTTTATTGGAGATTTCTAGGGTTAGGGTTTCTACCCTAAGAAGGCAAGAATATTAGGGTTTGGGATAAACACTGGGGTCTTGCCTTAGAGGATGTGTTGGAGAGATTCTTGCACATTGGATATTCTTGGTTGAACTAGGGTTTGTTGATTTACCCTAGCTAGGGATTTTTGGATAGTTGGAGTTTTGTACTAGCATTGAGAGAAGGCTATGGTATGTACTTATACTTCGTCTTGAGATAATAAATAAAGTTTCCAGCTATTCATATATTGTGCAATTTTTAGATTTGAATTTCAGCAATATATGTTCCTGAATCTTTATGCATTGCTATTTCCAGTAGTTTATGTCTTGTTGATTTGACACAAGTAAAAGGGCAAATTGTTAAGTGTATTAACATCTAATGAAGAAGATAAGGGGCTGAGTTTATTGTTGTGATACTGTTGTAAAAGCATATTTTCAGATCTGGTTATTGGCCGATAAGTTGCCCTAGAAGGGGTTGAAATTTATCTCATTGTTTTCTATCTTAACTCCTTGAATTTCCGTGAAGAGTGGGGCCATTTGAAGTGAATCATTGTGATCTTTCCGCCGTTGTTTTATACTTTAATTTATTGGAATCCCAAGGTTGAAAATTCTAGGGCTAAGATCCGAGAAACCTTCTTGGAAGAAAGTGAAACTTCAATGGCTGACAATGATAGGTGGTAGATCTATGTGATTATTGATTGGCATGGTTTTAATTTCAGCGAGTGAGACACTAAAGAGGACCTACGATAGGTGGTTGATTTGTTCCAGTAGATATTGGTTTGTTTTTCCCCTACGACAAGTAGAGGATCTTCTTCATATTGAAGATTTTATGGCATGGATGTGTCTTTGGTCTATTGCTTGTCCTCTAACACTGTGTCTAGTGTTGGATGGCTTTTGGACACTAGAGCTTCGAGACATATGACATATAATAGATCATTGTTCAGCAAATTTTAGAAGCAAGAGGGAGGCCTGACTGTGGAGTTTGTGATGATGCCACTTACCCCGTGAGAGGAGTTGGCTCCATTTCCTTTCAGATGTCTTTAGGTCATGTTCTTGAGTTGGATTCTGTTTTGTTTGTTCCTAGTTTGAAGAAGCGTCTTATTTCATTGAAGAAGTGTCTTATTTCAGTGTCTTGTATGACATATATACATTTTAGAGTTGCTTTTGAGGGACAGCAGTGCATCATCAAAGATTGTAAACTAGCTAGTACAAGGACTTTGGCTAGAAGGGTGAGAGAGGGAGGCTTTTACAAGTTACTTGTTGATCTAGTGACACTTATACATTCTAGTTGGAGGTTAGATGAGCCTTCTACTCTTGAGGAGGCACCTGTAGAGCATGCATGGTGGGATGCCATAAAGATAGGTTCAAAACCTATGATGGATTCAATGAGTAATTCCAGGATCTGAGATGTTGTGATTACATCTTGTTATGGATACAATGATACTTCTACAGTGTATAGGATTGAGATTCTGACATAGTGGGAGACTTTGGTGAGCAAAGATGTGAGATTTGATGAGGATGAGAGATCTTCTAGTTCACAGAATTCTCCTTGAGTGATGGAGGAGACTATAGAGGTTGTTGTTCTATAGACTAATTTAAAGATTCAAGATGAGTCGAATTCAGGGGGTGTTAAGGTGAGATTGGGTGTGGATATGCTCTCACCTACTCCATATTGTAAAAGGTTGAGGTGGCTCACTCATACATTACAACATGCATGGTGAGGGATCATAGAGCCAGGTAAAGCTACAATCCCAAACACTCTAACTGCATCTCATGTTAATGAGGATGCAGGATCTTTCAATTCACAGGATTCTCCTTCAGTGATCGACGAGAATGTGGAGTGTGTTGTTCTAGATTTAGAGGCTCAGGGGCATTTAGGGGTGAGTGTACCTCCTAGGAGATATGCTAGTCATATAGCATTGGTTACTTCCATCTATGGGACTTCCAGTTGTAGAGAGAAGGAAAGGTGTGATGATGAGATTGAATTCATCCATGAGCCTTCTAGTTCTCCATTGGTGGATAGGTGTGATGCCCTGATGGAGGATGTTGTCAAGATTGATTCCAGAGTTGCAACCGATGGGAGTATGATATAGTATAGAGCTAGGGATCTTGGACTCTTTTAAACAGATGGAGTTTCCCTTGATGTTACTCTTACTTCAAGATTCTCTTGGGGTGAGGGATTTGACCTAGTTTAGGTTGATGATTAAATTGCCAGAGGACTTGAGTTACACGAGAGGGATTCTCTTATGGAGAAGTTGATGATGACCTTGCATAGACCACAAGCTTTGTATTCCAAGATCGAGGAGTTGACTTGTATGGATATCTATCTCTATGACATTGATAATTGTGATGCACTTGTCTTGACCTCTCATGGAGATATTTCTATCTTTGCGGGTTATCCCGAGGAGCTTTTGAGATGGTGTCTTTTGATGTTGGCCCATGATGCCCAGGATGATGGAGGTTGGTAGGTTGCTTTTGCGCCAGTGAGATGTTCCTTTATATTTGCAGGTAGTCATTATTCATTGAATAATTGAAATGCTACAATAGCATGGTTGATAGCTTTGTTGCAGATGATAGTGGTTGATTTTGGAACCACAACCAATACTGATTTGTTGATAGTAGATTTGGTGGAGTTGCAAAGGGAGTTGATAGGTGTCAGTGTAAACAATTTCCTCGTAAAGAGGGAGTGTTAGATTTTCGAGTTACTCCGAAAGTATTTACACCATGTTTGGGCCCTTGGGGATGCTTTATGAGATTTGAGGTACATGGTATATGTTCAGCTCCTGGATGGTTTGAGATGGATTGTAGCATGAGAGATGGTCCATGATGGATATGCACAATTGAGATTTCTTGCTTAGTGGATGTTTGACCTCAAGATGGTGTTGGCTTAGTATTCTTCCCTTAGACATTGGAGTTCTCTTGCTTGATTGGTGGATGCCCTTCATGATGGCTACATGGAGGAACCACTTGCTTGGAGAGAGCCATACTTGGGATGAGGAATGTTTTGCATCATGGAGGAGGGCTTCTAGCCCTAGATGACATGTTGCAACTTAGATTCCTATTCAGAGGATTGGAGATGGCTCGGGGACTCTCGGGACTTCAATAATGTTCTTGCAAGGGGTAGCTGACCCAATGGAGTACATTGCTTAGGAGGATTGGAGTCTGTGGAGGCTTGTGATGGAGTGGTATGGAATTACCTTGCATAGCTACATCACCTTGGGGTCCTTATTGTGTATGACATCACCTTGGAGCATGACACATGCACATGAGAGTGGACATCTCACTTGTGTTGGCCTACAAGGGCTCATGTAAGTTGCTTTTAAGGTTTTGTGCTCACACGGTATTGTTGACCTCGCTTACCTCTCATTTAAATAAAGGAAGGAATATTTCCATTAATATCATCTTTTTTACACTATTTTCTTTGTACTTAGCTTCTTGGAGGAAGCCACTAGGGTTTCCTCATGAACTCTAGGAGGAGATATGAAGTCTAGAGACATCTTTGAGAGATTCTAGGGTTTACTCATGTGAAGAAGACGATGGTGATGATGACTCTTCTCTCTCTCTCTCCTAGATCTTTTTATGTACTTGGTCTCTCTTGCCATGAAGTGCTAGGGCTTTTTGGAGATTTCTAGGGTTAGGGTTCCTATCCTAATAAGGTAATAAAATTAGGCTTTGGGATCAAACCTAGGGTGGATTTGTGGAGAAGAAGAGAAGGGGACGTCTTGCCTTGGAGGATGCGTTAGAGAGATTCTTTCACATTGGATGTTCTTAGTTGAGCTAGGGTTTGTTGATTTACCCTAGCTAGGGCTTATTGTATAATTGGAGTTTTGTCCTAGCCTTAAGAGAAGTCAGTGGTGTGTACTTGTACTTCATCTTGAGCTAATAACTGAATTTTCCACCTGTCCACATATTATGCAATTTTTAGATTTGAATTTCAGCTATATCTGTTCTTTATGCACTATTATTTACAATTGTTTGTCTTGTTGATCTTACATAAGTAAAAGGGAAAATTGTTAAGTGTATTTACTATTAACATCTAATGAAGAAGATAAGGGGCTGAGTTTACTGCTGCTATACTATTGGAAAAGTACATTTTCAGATCTGGTTATTCGCTAATAAGTGGCCCTAGAAGGGACTGAAGCTTATTCTATGGTATCTTTTCTCCTTGAATTGTCGCAAAGTATGGTGTCGTTTGAAGTGAATTATTGTGATATTTTCGCTATTGTTTTATACTTGAATTTACTACAGTCCCAAGGCTGAAAATTCTAGGGCTAAGATCCGAGAAACCTTCTTGGAAGATGGTGAAATTTCAGTTTTGTATTAATTGCCCAATTACACAAAATTTCAACATGGTATTAGAGCAGTTGTAGTTGAAATCACTCTTGAGTAAGAGTGAGTTTTGTAATTCAGTTGGAGATTACTCGAGAGGGGTACTTGACCCAGTTGAGGTCATTGGGTGTGAAGCTCTAGGTTGCTTGAGGGAAGCACCTTGACCCTTGAAAGGATTGTTTCTTCTTCATTCATTGATAATTTGTGCTTGAGATGAACACTTGTACTTGTGATATGTTGACAAGTTTCTCTCGTGATGAGAGATGATGGATCTATTACATTGATAGTTGTTATGGATGTATTTTCTACCAGTGTGATGCATAGGATGACCTATAATAAGTAGTTGATTCGTTCCAATGGTTGCTAGTGATAGGTGGTAGATCTGTGTGAATATTGGCTGGCATGGTTTTATTTTTAGCGAGTGAGACACTGAGGAGGACTACAATAGGTGGATGATTTATTCCAGTAGATGTTGGTTTTGTTTTTTTCCTGTGACAGGTGGAGAATCTTCTTCATATTGCATATTTCTCAAGATGGATATGGATTTGGTCTCTTTCTTGTCCTCTAACATTGTGTCTAGCATTGGATGGTTTGTGAACACTAAACCTTTGAGACATACGACATATAGTGAATCATTATTCAACATATTTCGGGAGGAAGAGGGAGGCTTGATTGTGGAGCTTGGTGATGGTGCCACTAAACGTGTGAGAGGAGTTGGCTCCATTTCCTTTTAGATTCCTTCAAGTGATGTTCTTGAGTTGGATTCTATTTTGTTTGTTCTTGGTTTGAACAAGCATCTTCTTTCAGTGTGTTGTATGACAAATATACATTGTAGAGTTGCTTTTTAGGAACAACAATGCACCATCAAAGATTGTAAACTAGCTAGTCCGGGGACTTTGGCTAGAGGGGTGAGAGAGGGTGGCCTTTACTGGTTACTTGTCCATCTAATGGCACTTGTACATTCCAGTGGAAAGCTAGATAATCCTTCTAGTTTTGAGGAGGAACATGTAGAGCATGCATGGTGGGATGCCATGAAGATAGATTCAAAACTTATGATGGATTTAGTGATTGATTCTTGGATTCAAGATGTTGCGATTGCATCTTGTGATGAATATAGTGATACCTCTACAACATACAGGATTGAGATTCCGACACAATGGAAGACTATGGTGAGCAGAGACGTGATATTTGATGAGGATGTGAATTCTTCTAGTTCATAGGATTCTACTTCAGTGATTGAGAAGAATGTAGAGGTTGTTGTTCTAGAGACTAATTTAGAGATTCGAGATGAGTTGGATTCAAAGGGAGTTGAGATAAGATTGAGTGTGAATAATCTCTCACCTACTCCATATTGTATGAGGTCGAGATGGCTCACTCAAACATTACAACATGCATGGCGAGAGGTCATAGAGCTAGGTCCAACTCCAGTCCCAAACACTCTAATTACATCTCATGTTGATGAGGATGTGAGATCTTTCAGTTTGTAAGATTCTCCTTTAGTGATCGAGGAGAATGTGGAGTGTTTTGTTCTAGATTTAGAGGCTTAGGGGCATTTAGGGGTGAGTGTACCTCCTAGGAGATATGCTAGTCATATAGAATTGGTTCCTTTCATTTATGAGACTTCTAGTTGTACAGAGAAGGAGAGGTGTGATGATGAGGTTGAATTCATCCATGAGCCTTCCAGTTCTTCATCGGAGGAGAGGTGTGACATCAGAGGAAATTTGAGGTCTAAAATGGGCCTTATAAGAAAATGAGCCATCGTATAAAAAAATGAGCCAACCATAATTTCTTGATGAGTTGGAATTCAAGAACCAATAGAATTTCATTAAAATGAGTCAACCATAATGGTTGACTTAAGATATTTGACATAAAAAAACTATTTTGTGTTCGTATTTTCAACATATCTCCCTGTGTTTTTACTCAAATCTCGAGCGGGAGTACTCGTTGGATGCGGAATTCCGCATCCAACGATTGCTCCCGCTCGAAATTTGAGTAAAAACACAGGGAGATATGTTGAAAATACGAACAAAAAAGTAGTTTTTTTCTTTCTTCCTCCAAAATTAATAAATATTATTTTATTATTTTAACTATTATTTCATTATTTCAACTATTATTTTATTATTTTCCTTAGGAGGCCCATTTTAGACCTCAAATTTCCTCTAATGTGCCTTGTTGGAGGATGTTGTCGAGATTGATTCCAAAGTTGCAATTGATGGGAGTATGATAGAGTACAAATTCGGGGATCTTGGACTCTCTCAGATAGAGAGAGTTTCCCATGATCTTACTCTTACTTCAAGATTATCTTGGGATGAGAGAATTGACCTAGTTCAGGTTGATGATTTAGTTGCTAGAGGATTTGAGGCACATGAGAGGAACTCTCATGTGGATATGTTGATGATGACCTTGCATAGACCATAAGCTTTGTATTCAAGGATTGAGGAGTTGCCTTTTATGAATATCTATCTCTGTGACTATGATAGATATGATACAATTGTCTTGATCTCGCATGGAGATATGGTTATATTTGCACATTATTTGGGGAACTTTTGATATGGTGATGTTGAGGATGACGGAGGTTGGTAGGTTGCGTTTGCTCTAGTGAGATGTTCCTTTATACTCACAAGTGGTCATTATTCATTGGATGATCAAGATGTTGTGATAGCATGGTTGACAACTTTGTTGCAAATAATAGTGGTCGATACCAGCAGCACAACTGGTACTAATTTTTTGATAGCAATTTAGGTGGAGTTGCACGTTAGGTGCTGGTGTAAACACTTTCCTAGTAAAGAGGGAGAGTTAGATTTTCAAGGTACTCCAAAAGTGTTTATACCATGTTTGGGGGTGCTTCATGATATTTGGGGTACATGGTGTATATTCAACCCCTAGATAGTCTAAGATGGAGTGTAGCATGAAAGATGATCCATGATGGATATGCACAATTGAGATCGCTTGCTCAGCGGATGCTTGACCTCAGGATGGCACTGGCTTGGTGCTCTTCCCTTAGGCATTGGAGTTCTCTTACTTGATTGGTGCACACCCTTCACAATGGCTACATGGAGGAACCACTTGTTTGGAGAGCGCCCTACTTGGCATGAGGAGCGTTTTGCATCATGGAGGAGGGCTCATAGTCGTAGATGGCATGTGGCAGCTTGGATTCTTATTCAGAGGATTGGAGATGGCTCAATGATGCCTGGAACTTCTATAGTGTTCATGTAAGGGGGTAGATGACCCAGTGGAGTACAATACTTAGGAGAATTGATGGAGTCCGTGGAGGCTTTTGATGGAGTGTTGTAGACTTGCTTTGCATAGCTACATCACCTTAGAGTCCTTATTGTGTATGACATCACCTTGGCGCATGACACATGTACATGAGAGTGGACGTCTCACTTGTGTTGGGATACAAGGGCTCATGTAAATTGCTTGTAAGGGTTTGTGCCACATAGTATTGTTGGTCTCCCTTACTTCTCATATAAATAGAGGAAGGAGAGAGTGTTTCCATTCATATCATCATTTTTGTACTCTTTTCTTTGTACTAAACTTCTTGGAGGAAGTTGCGAGGGTTTCCTCACGAACCCTAGGAGAAGATATGAAGCCTAGAGGAGACATCTTTGTTGGAGCTTGGTCCTTGAAAATTCTAGGGTTTACTCTTGTGAAGAAGACGTTGGTGATGATGACTATTTTCTCTCTTGGATCTTCTTATGTACTTGGTCTCTCTTGTCTTGAAGTACTAGGGTTTCTTGGAGATTTCTAGGGTTAGAGTTTCTACTTTAAGAAGGCAAGAAGATTAGGGTTTGGGATAAATCCTAGGGTGGATTTGTGGAGAAGAAGAGGAGAAGGGGACATCTTGCATTGGAGGATGTGTTGGAGAGATTCTTACACATTGAGTTTTCTTGGTTGAGCTAGGGTTTTTCGATTTACCCTAGCTAGGGATTTTTGGATAGTTGGAGTTCTGAATTAGCCTTGAGAGAAGGCTGTGGTATGTACTTGTACTTAATCTTAAGCTATAAAATGAAGTTTCCAGTTGTCCATATAATGTGCAATTTCTAGATTTGAATTTCAGCTATATATGTTCTTTATGCATTGCTACTTACAAATGTTTATGTCTTTGTTGATTCCACATAAGTAATATCTAAGGAAGATAAGGGGCTGAGTTTACCGCTGTTGTACTATTGTAAAAGTACATTTTCAGTTCTAGTTATTGGCTGATAAGTTGCCCTAGAAGGTGCTGAAACTTATCTCATAGTTAGGTATCCTTTCTCATTGAATAGCCGTGAGTGTGGGGCTGTTTGAAGTAAATTATTGTGATCTTTCTGTTGTTGTTTTATACTTTAATTTACTGCAGTCCCAAGGCTGAAAATTCTAGGAATAAGATCCAAGAAACCTTCTTGGAAGAAGTTGAAATTTCAGTTTTGCATCAATTGCCCAATTGTATGAAATTTCAACAACAATATCCATTAAATGAACAATGATTTCAACAAGAAGGAAGGTTACACCTCGACCTTGTCTTTTCTTATTGGAGCAAAATTGCCCTTTGTCAAAGATCACATCAGCAGTTTGTAAGATTAATTCTAGCGATCAAATCAATCCATAAAAAGCACTATAAGAGAAAGTTTGGGAGGTAACAAGAGGCATTGCCCCAAGTAGGAAAATGAAGTGAGAGGTGGGAAAAGATCAAGAAGACGAAGGATCAACTAAGATAGAAGAAGACTTTGACCTACTTAGGTGGGCTTCAAGAGATGACAAAAAGGAGGAGGCTTCACAAAATCCTAAAGATTGCACGGAGGAGATCAAGGGTTGAGCCTTAGAGTAGAGAGAGAAAGGATTGTGATATTGTTGAACATAGTAAGTCTTGTCTTTGTGGAATAATAAGAGCTTTCCTGCAAAGGAGGAGGCTATAGTTCAAGTCCCTTGGAAGTTGGGAGTACTAAAAAATGGGTGTCCATTGTATCAGTGTCGAGAGTCAAGAGGATCACATCAGCTCCGAGAAGTTTGGCCTTGGATTTTTCAAATCCTTGAAGGATCCATTGGGTCAGAGAGAAGTGGTTAGTACCAAGGGCATGAAAAACACAAGTTGTTATGATGTTAGGGTGGATCTAGAATAATGCCTCTTTTATACTGCAATCATTGTGATATATCTAGATAAATAATGAGTTGACAATATTGGCCCTTTGTTCCTTTGGGGAAGAAATGTGGGAAAGATTAAGAGAAAGAGAAAGAACTCGAACTTGGACAATTTCAAGGATGAACTCGAAGAGGGCTTCAATCATACCATACCATACCTCTGGTCAAGACACCCCAAAGAATGTCCATGTAGGACATTCTAGAGACATGAGAAAACAAACTTTATATCAAAGTAAAAGAGTAAGCAAGGGGTTTCCTGTTAGTATTCAAGGTTACTTCGAAAGTGTTTACACTGTGCTTAGGGGTGATTCATGTGATGTGGAGCGCATGGTGTATGGATGACCCGTAGTTGTTTAGTGATGGACATGCACATGTGGAGTTGGTCTTCTCTTGGATTACTAGACATTGATGCTTTACATGGCTTTCTTCCTTGGAGCATTGTAGAAATTTAGACAACTTGGTGACATTTTTCATACTAGCCAAATGGAGGTTGGTTGCTTACTTGGAGGATGCCTTGCTTTGAAGATGTATTGGGCATTCTAGAGGAGGGCATTGAGCCTTAGATGGCATGGGCACACTTGGATTGCTTGCATGGAGGCTTGTACTTGACTTATACTAGCTTGGGTTGAGAGAGTGATCATGTAGGTGGAGTGGACCCAAAGAAGCACACAGCTTAGGAAGAGTGTTGGAGCCTTTGACGCTTGTGGAGTAGGAGCGTTGGACACATATAGTGGGGTGTTCATGCCTTGGAGGCCTTCTTGTTGACAACATCACCTTGGAGCTTGACATGTGTCCTTGTGGAGTGTAGTGCTTCACATGTGTGGGCCTACTTGTGTAGAGTAGGTTGCTTGTAGTGAACTAGGTCCTCTTGACATTGTTGACTTCCCTTACCTCTCATATAAATAGAGGACGGAGAGCATTTTTTTCTATTCATTCATTCATCACACACTTATAATAGATATGAGTGGAGTGGAGTGCACCTCTCTCTCCTTGTACTCTTCTTTATTGTATTCTCTCCCTTTGTCTTGGAGTGCTAGGGTCCTTGGAAAATTTAAGAGAAATTCTAGGATTAGGGTTTCTCCCTAAGGAATCAAAGAAGAGTAGGCTTTGGTTAAACCCTAGGGGAGAAGAAGGATTGTAGCTCTTGTAAGAGAAGAAGACTAGGGTTTCATGGCATAAGCAAACCCTAGTGCTACATGTATGCTTGTTGAGGAGAAGGAGATGCCTTGGACTTGTGGGTGACAAGTGTTGAAGCTAAGGAAGACTCGTTTGTGTTGATGCTTGCTTGTTGGAGATCTTTAGTGGTGGCTAGGGTTTTCTTGATTTTCACTGGCTAGGGTTTTGGAGAACTTGAAGAATTGTACCAACTTGTGATAAGCTGTGAGTATGTATATGTGCTTCATTTCTACCATATATACATGAAGTTTTCCACTGTCCAAATATTGTGTAATTGCAGATTTGATTTTCAGCTTGCATTGTCTTCTTGATTGGGTAATTCCCAACACTTGTCATTCATGTTGATTTGACATAACATAGGGTTCAAAGTGTTAAGTGCTTTAACATATATCTTGAAGATAATAGAGCAGTTTTACAATTTACTGCTGTAAATATGCAGTTATTAAAGTGATTTCAGATCTTGTTTATGCTTGGAAAAGTGCGCCCTAAGGGATGGAACTTGCTGGCATATGTTTGGTATTTTTTCTCTTGGGCTGCCTAGTGTGTTGGGTTGAAGTGAGATGAAATATTTTCTGTTGTTTGCTGCTATAAATTAATATTTTAGATCATCCCTAAGGCTGAAGATCACAAGAACTAGATCTCAAGGTTTAGAAACCTCCTTGTTAGGTAAAATTTCTGAATTTGCAATACACAACAAATTCTTGAAATTTCTACACTGCCTAGCACGGATAGTGAGGGTAGGAGAGAGCTTGAAGGACTTGAGAGGAAATTCCCACTATATTTTGTTGATGGAATTGATCCAGTGAGAAGGAAAGGAACCATCATCATTGATAAGGCTAAAAGTTAGTTCTTGAGTATGTTGGTATTAGGGGAGGCCTACCCAATGCACCACAAGGATGGTATCAAGGTCAATGAGATGAGAGAGAGAACCAAAGAAAGGACATTCCTTTAAGGGAGAGAGACAATCACAACTCCAATCCAAAATGAGTTAGCACCTAGTTCACCTTAGACCTTTTCGACAACATGGATCATTTCTATGACTTTTGGAGTAGGTTGGCTAGAAGGGTTGACAAAAGCTTTCCTCTTCTTCTTAGAAGATTTAGGAGGGGCCTCTTCTTCTTCATCATCAAAAGAGTCAATGTTGGGTTCAAGGGAAGCCACCTTCTTTTTCTTAGAAGCCTTTGGAGGTGCGTGCTCATGCATAGAGTCCTTATAGATCTCGAGCTTGTCATCTACATTTGCGATGGATGTTTTAGGTTTGGGAGGTATTTCAATTTGGCATTTGTTTTAACTATTTAAGTCTATGGCATTCATCTGTGTTATGAGTGTCATGTTTATGGTATTTAAACCACTTACCGGTCTTTGAGGTGCAAGGATTAGTGTTAAATTCTGAACAGCAAATCTGATTTCTATTCTCAATAATTATGAAATTAATTATAAACAAAAATACACTATATTCTTAACTATTAACGCAAAAAAAATAAACAGGAAATCAATTACATTTGACACACGTGTTTACCCTGGAAAACCCCAATGGGGAAAAACCATCAATCAATGATTTTATTAAGATAAAATATGGGCTCCCTCCCTAGGATAATGGTCCATTGAGGAATAATACAAAGATAGAAAGATAGCCTATCACACCTAAAGATCTATCCTTCGATCTTGCTGGTTGCTAATCCCTTTGTTGCCCCCTGCTCCTTTCTCAAACCATGCCCATGCACACTTGGATGAAAGTCCTTCTCCAACCAATATAATGAGATCTCACTATCTCACTCTGTGTGACTGTGTCCTCCTCCCCTCACCTAAGATGCCTTTTATATCCTTGAGATGAACCAAAACACTATATCCAACAGTTGAGATTAGATATCATTCACTTGAGATCAATGGTTGAGATTCACTTTACTAACTTAAGTCATTAGTGCCTAAAACTTAGGCCCTTTACTTAATTAATCCCTCAATTAATATAAAAAGGCATTCACTTTAATAATTCACTTAATTAAAGTAAATCTCCTCAGTTTGAGAGGTATTAGTGATGACTTCCACCTATTAGACACAGAACCTGTGGAAGTACCTGTTCAATGCTACAAACATAAACAATTAGGTTCCCACAATAGCCTTAATATACACGCTCTCTATTCGGGGAGGAGGTCAATGGCATCTTTAGTTGAGGGGGGCTCTTCCATGAAAAATTTGAACATGTTGTCTCCATTTAAGGAATTGGTAAAATGGTTGTAAATGGTTTCTTCTTGTATATTTGTTGTAGAATCATGCAGGGATTTACACCATCAATGAATGAAAGCTAAATTAGGCTCCTTGTCTTCTTGTCTAAGGTTAACAAGGGTGAGGAAGCCAAAATCATCCACAAGTGTTGGATGAATTGGTTTGCCAACAGGCGAAGACCATAAACTAACCCTTCAAAGAGAAGATGAAACCAGTGAAGAGCGTTGCCTATTAGGGATTGAAGGAAGAGCTTCAAAGTGATATTGTTCTCATGAATAAACTCAAGTTTCAACGATGGAAAGGGCATCCAAGTGATGTTCAAGGTCTTCCTAATAGCACCATTGAACTTAGGTAACTTGTAAGTATAGTGGAGGAATCCATGTTGTCACAAATTGAGGGGCAAATGGTTGTCTAAATATTTTGGCAAAGGATGGTCTAGATGAGGCACACCTTCTTCAGCTGCTAGGTCTTGGCTTTTGACTAGGATAACCACCATAGAGGGTAAGCTGTTATTAGGGGTGGTGCTCCACCACCACCTTCCATGCTTGGTTGAAGGCATGGTCCCGTGTTATAAGGAGGGGCATTTAATATGCTCATACTTGGGTTTCTAATTCCTTGAAAGTTGACATTTTGTATTTGTGTCCTTGTCAACATGAATGCTTGTCTAGGTGATTGGGAGAAGGTTGGGATGTATGCATGTCCTTACGGTTGGAAAAATGTTGGGATGTATGCATGTCTTTGTGATTGTGTAGAGGTCACCATGAATGCTTGGTTTTATATTCCAGCCCCTTTTATGAATACTTGGTTAAGGAGGGAAATCCTTGGGGAAGTTGAAGGTTTTGGCATAGGATGTTGATATTTCCTTAGCTAAGGTTTGACATTGTTACTACCCAAGCCTGCACTTTAAGTGGTAAAGGCTAAATACAGGTGCAACCTTAGCAAAACTAAGAGGGGTTATCCATTGTCACCACAACACCAACCTCTCTCACTTTAGGTTTGCTCTCCTCCAACACAAGGGGTGTGTCCCTAACTAAAGTGTATGATAAACTTTAGAAAATGAATACGATGGTGAACTGAAACTAGTGCCTATCCAATAGGGAAAATGGAATCTAAAGGCATTAAGAGGGTTTGAAAAAGATGTATGGAGGGGGTTAGATAGGGTTGTTACAACATGCTAAAATATCCCTACGAAATTTGAATGTTATTTTAGATTGCAGAAAATTATAGGGCCCTTACAAAGGCCCTCCTTAATACACATATGCATGACAACAAAGGAGTAACCTTGCTATAAACCAGAAATTTGCCCTACCTTTCACTAAAATGATAGCAGCAAATTATCTAATTTAACAACCAAAATCAGCAAGGGAAATGGATAGCAAAGACCTCAACCATGTTGGAACACCCAATGATACTGAGAGGGGGGGGCAATATCATACACTTTTACCAAATTTTACTTCATTAATCATGTAATATTATCAACCTTTAAACATTCATCCACATCAAAGCACAATACACAGAATCTTTATATGGAAACCAATTTAATGAATTGATAAAATCATAAATTACAATGATTTGCAGGATGCACCAATCTCCAATTGTGGTGTGAGCACCCACTCACTGATTTTGCAGACACCAACCTGACAGGGACACCAATCCCTCGTGCAAGCACCAACTTGCAATTTGCAGGCACCAACCTGTGACGACTCCAATCCTCTTATGAGCACCAACTCATAACTAGCAAGCACCAACTTACACTTTCAGGCACCAACTTGTCTGATGGATGAGGAAAACAATCCTCTTGAACACCAACTCAATTCTGCAAGCACCAACCTGTCAAGCAGATGAGGACACCAATCCTCTTGAGCACCAACTCAATCTTTTCATGCACCACCCTGCCACCCTGATATAGATATGCATAAACTTGTAGTAGATCTACTTTTCTGTTGTACACACCATCGGCATATCTTCAAGACTTCTCTTTGCCTTTGCTATTACTGTAATTGTCACATCAATCAATCTTGTAGCTGCTATTCCTATAGCTCATTCACTTTTCAGCCAAGTTCTGCAATCACTCAATCCTAAGACACTTCAAAGATAGTCTTCAACCTGTCTTTAAACAATATCAACTTAGCCCTTAAACTATCTTCATAATCCCTTAAATCAACCTTCAAGCAAGTTTGAAATCTGTCCACAGGTAGGCTAAGATCTTACTTGGAAAGTACAACAAATTCTGCTCCTTATGCTGTCATTAAAATCGGCCTCAAGATTGTATCAAAACTGTCCTCTATGAGCTGTAATACAATTTCATAATTGTCTTCAAAAGGTCTGCAAATTGATCCTAACACAGTCCTTCAAAATCTGTCCTTAAAATGCTCCAATGATGTCCTTCAAAATCTATTGACAACCAGTCTAGACCAAGGTTGAAAGCCTGAATCTTCTCCTTGAATAGTTCTCAAACAGATCGAAACTGTACTCCAAGACAGTTACAAAGACAACCCTCAAACAAGCCAAATCTGCTACACTTTTGCCTCAGTTCTTGCTCCCTTTTAGATCTGTAGTTCAAACCAGACTTCGCCTTGACTTTTCATTAGATCCTTTGCTACTCCTTTGCTGCCTTCTTTTGCTCCAGCAATTCGCCGCCTCAGACTTGCTTTTTCCTTAGCTTCATTAATTACTTAGAGTGAGGCGTGCTAGCTCTATATTTATATAAGTGAATCACCCTTTAGTAGGGTTGACCTGCAATGTTTGATAAATATTTGTGTAGCGTTTTGGAGGGAGGGCCGACCTATGCATGTAACTCTTTAAGGGAGAACCGATTACAATTTTTCTTTCATTGTGGTTTACTTCAACATTGACACTTCAAATTGTGAGGAGTGGATGAGGGCGATGTCTCAGCATGACACTTCAAATTGTTTCAATTCAACGTTGCATTCCTCAAACACTTCAGTCTTCAACGTGGATGACACTTCAAACCTTTGCTAAGGGGACATTGTTATACTTCATTGCTTCATGTTCTCATCAATGTTCTCCAAGACATGGCTAATAACATTTGACATTAATGCCACATCATCTGTTGTACCAATAATGACACTTCATCATCATCACTGCGCTTTGACATCAATGACAACACTTTTCAACAAACCAAACCCTTCTTTAAATGACAGATTTTGCCTTGAATTAAAGCCCTTTTGCAACAAAATTCAGATGAATTTCCAGCAAATAAGAAAAATAGCAAGATGGATGAAGAATGAAGAACCTCAAATATATAATAACCCTTAACTTTTCATT
Source organism: Larix kaempferi (assembly GCA_027924585.1). Lineage (NCBI taxonomy): Eukaryota > Viridiplantae > Streptophyta > Pinopsida > Pinales > Pinaceae > Larix > Larix kaempferi. The sequence goes on from BSBM01000613.1 coordinate 9,903,702, forward strand.
GCCTTTACAAGATATTCAACTAATCTCATAGAGGGGATCTCTGACAAAACCATCCATTCTACATAAATAAGAGGGCTTCTCTTTATATAGAATTTAAGCCTAGCCTCTCTTACAATAAAATATAATATGTGGCTTTAAGATCCACAAATTCCTCCATGAAGAATATTACATCATGGGCTCTCCAAGGGAAAAATGCCCAGCAAAATAGTAAAACAGTTCAACAATGATTAAGGGATACCACATGTCTCCCTCTCAAGCAAAACGTCTCCTTGAATGAAGCCTCTTTGGCCAAACAAGTAAACTCTCCATGCCACTTGTCCTCTCTTCCTATGGAGTGACCATCAAGAAAACAACCCTTTAAATAAAATAATAATATCCATCGAGCAAAAGGGGGATGTTCCTCAAGATAATCATTGTTTCCCCTTGTCAACTATCCACCATCTTAACTAGGGCGCTCTACAAAAAATCCTTTGCCTCACCATATAACATAAAATACTCCTTAGGAAGAGGTGCACCCGTGAAGAGTGTGCAAGAAAGAGGCTTTGGGACCACACTGACCTAGCCATATAATATAAAATAATCATGAAAGTCAGGTCCTTGAGATGTGTGCCAATGGTAGTTATTGTCTTCCTTGCATCTAGGGCCATCGATACTAAAATATTCCTAAAAAATGGATCTCATGCAAATGAAGTCATAAGTTGTTATAACAACCTCCAAGAGGTGGACATCCTTAAAGAATGTGCCAAATACATAGATACATATGTGCAACCACCCTAAATCCTCCAAATAATTCCATAAATGGTGTGCCCCAAGAAAATGTGCATGGAAGGTGGGACACTCTCCAATACAAGCATGAAATGGCCCAAAACCATGTGCCAAAACTATCAACCATCTTAAAACCATGGGTTAAGAAGGACAACGCTCTAGGACTATGTGTAAAGACAAGTGTGAATGCAACCCAATGTCAAATCCACCCTCAATACCCCTTAAATGATGGAACGCACTCCTCAAGAAGCAAGCTAGATGTGTGAACATGACCATGATTCCAAATAACCCTCCAAATACAAATTGCTACTCATGTAGATGCATGAATGATGGTCAAAGAAAGTCAAACTCCCCATGCACCTCATCAACCTAATGTCCCAAGGCTAGTGAGATGCATCTGAAAATGTGTATATGCATAGATCCATGTAAATGAAGCCTCCAAATGTGCCATATATACTATAATGCCTCAAAATAATACTCAATGCCAAAAATAGGCATCCTAGCAAATCCTCCAATCATGAAATGAAGATGCCAAAAGATGATGGTCAATGAACAAATATGCATCAAAGCAACAATACATTGGCTCCAAACCCAACATACTCTAGATGCAACCTGTTTGGGAAGGGTCTTCAAAACTAGGATAATCCTCATGCTCTATGAGGGGTAACTATTGAAATTTTGTGCAATCAAGCAATCAAGGCAAAACTGAAATTTTACCTTCTTCCTAGAAGGTTTCTTAGATCTTAGCCCTAGATTTTTCACCCTTTGGACTGTTGTAAATTAGAGTGTAAAAAAACAGCACAAAGATCACAATAATTCACTTCACATAGCTCCACAATTTATGGCAATTCAAGGAGAAAAGATACCAAACAATGAGATAAGTTTCAACCCCTTCTAGGGAAACTTATCAGGGAATAACCAAATCTGAAAATGTACTTTTACAATAGTAATACAGTAGTAAAATCAGCCCATTATCTTCTTTATTAGATGTTAATATGCTTAACAATTTGTCTTTTTACTTATGTCAAATCGGCAAGACAAACAATTGTAAATAGTAATTCATAAAGAACATATATAGCTGAAATTCAAATGTAGAAATTGCACAAGATATGGACAGCTAGAAACTTCATATATAAGCTCAAGATGAAGTAAAATTACATACCATAGCCTTCTCTCAAGGCTAGTGCCAACAACTCTGACTATCCAAAAAGTCATAGCTAGGGTGAAGGCTAGTGCTCAACCAAGAAGATCCAATGTGCAAGAATCTCTCCAACACATCCCCCAAGGCAAGGCATCCACTTTTCTTCTTCATCTCCATAGATCCACCCTAGAGTTTATTACCAAACCCTAATCTTCTTGCCTTCTTAGGGTAGAAACCCTAACACTAGGAATCTCCAAAAAACCCTAGCACTCCAAGACAAAAGAGACCAAGTACATAAAAATAACCATGAGAGAGAGAGGGGTGATCATCACCAATGTTTTCTTCACAAGAGTAACCCCTAAAATGTCACAAGGATCAAGCTCCAACAAAGACATCTGTAGACCTCATATCTCCTCCTAGGGTTGTGAGAAAACCCTAGCAACTTCTTCCAAGAATCTAAGTACAAAGTGTTGCGCCTTTTCAGGAAGGGGTAAATGATGATCAATTAATTGTCCTTAGATGAGATTTGTGGTGCACTATAGATCAGTGGTCCGAGATTTATCCAGCAACATCATATGGTCCAGGTGTCACAGCCGCGTTTTCGGCACAACGTCCACACTTGCCCAAGAGGCTGACTTGGGCGCCTGGTTGGGCAAAACAACGTTCTTGCGAAAGAACTTGGCAAGCTTACAGGCGACCAAGTGACGGAACGGACGGAGGAGCGTGTGGACCATGTGTGGGCGCGCTCCCACAAACGACGCCCACACTCACTCATCGGCACATGGCAAGCCCGAGAGTGGGGGCGCGGTTGCAAATCGGCAAGTTGCAGGAGAAGGGGCGCTGGGCGCACCCTTGGACCAACGGACGTTGGGAGTATTGGCAAGACGGACCAAGTGCCCACATACTCCATGAGGCAAGCGCCCAAGAGTTCAAACACTTAGCCGAAAATGTTAGCATGGGCTGAAAATGTTAGCATGGGCATTGAGCTCGGGTTGGGAGCCCACGAGCGAACTCTGGTTGGGAGCCAAACGAACTCATGTTGGGAGCCCAGAAAACGAACTCATGTTGAGAGCCCAGGAAAACGAGCTCGGTTTGGGAGCTCCGCGCGAGCTCGGGTTGGGAGCTCCGCACGAACTCGGGATGGAAGCTCTGCCGAAAGCTCGCGAACTCAGGATGGAAGCTCACGAACTCGGGATGGAAGCCCGCATGAACTCGGGATGGAAGCTCCGCTGGAAGCCCACGAACTCGGGATGGAAGCCTGCAAACTCGGGATGGGAGCCCAGCGAACTCGAGATGGGAGCACGTCGTGAACTCGGGATGGAAGCCCCACGAACTCGGGTTGGAAGCACGCCGCGAACTCGGGATAGGAGCACGCCGTGAACTCGAGTTGGGAACATATAAAAAGGCTTAGGCCAAAACCAAAGAAGGAATTCAAGCAAGGGAATTTCGGACAAGGAAAAGAGATGCAGAGCTAGGGAGGTTGTCCAAGCTCTATTCTCACGCACAGTCTGATTCCAGTAGGAATCCGGTTGCAGCAGGGTTGCAGAAGAGGTAGAACTTGGTGGGTTTTGTACTCGTTCCGGTTGCACAATGAGACGGTTCGGTAGCAAAACGTGGGTTGCAGCAGTCGACGGTTTCAAAGAGTTGGGATGTCCGAGCAGGGAGCAACTCTGTCATTTTGTATTTTGTATATCTATTGTAAGGCATGTTGCTGGTTTGGCTCACGTCGGATCTCTGTCGAGTTTTAGGGAAACTCCCACTTGCTGTAAACAATTGGTTATACAAACGATAAACGGGTTGCTGGTTTGGTAACCCCAACTTAATGTTGTGTTGTGTTATTTACTTGATGTATGCATGTTGAAAAATTGGCTAAGTGTTGATGATGTGTAAACGTGCATAAGTTAAACAAGTAAGTGAGTAAAAGGGTTAAGTTGAAAAGCTTCCACAGGTTTAGGCGTAGTCTACCGGTGCAACGCTTGAGCTAGTCTCACCCTCAAGACATTCCCGGGTAGTGTCGCACACCGCAGTTAGTCTTTTGAGACAAGCGAAAAATTGTGGCTGTGACACCAGGGTCCATGATATGCCTAACTAGAGACAAAGCATCACCCCTAACGTTGTGATATCTCTAACCTTAATCTTAGCATGTTTTCTAAAACGATGGTATGTTAGCATGAGATATTACACTCGCACTTTCATGATGACTCAGATGCACTTTGATCATTTATTTGTCTTAGTCTAAACTTGGTGTTTCTCTTTTTAACTTAATAAGTGTGTTATTGGATGTTAATGTGTACCTTGGTTAACTTAAATCAATATGATTTCATCCATCTCACACAATATTACCTAGCCATTTTCATCCATTTAGGCCAACTCATCCACCCCCTTCACTTTCCCCTTTGTGAATGACCTATTATTAGTAACAACATATGGTCTCACTACTATTCTAGTATATGAATGCCTTTATCAAAGTCAAAAGATTCTTGTACTCTCAAAAAAGGAAGATGTTGAACAAATTAAAAGCAAATGGAACATATCTTGGGAGATACTACCCATTGCAAAAGTTAGGTTCCCTTATCCCAGGTTGTCTAAGACACATCAAAGAAAATGGACTATGCCAATGAAAGGGCTATGAAAAATGTGCTAAATAAAAAGGCACCAAGGAAATAAAATGAAAAAATAAAAAAGATATCGCAATATGAAGGAACGAGGATGGACGACCCATGAAAGTGTTAAAGATAATGCAGCTGCGAGAGCCATTCTCTTGGAGGATGGCACCCTAGTCAGTTAACTAGGGTTCTTGGTTAGTTAACCAGGCAGTGTAAGTCCCTAGCAGGTATCTAGGGCCCTTAACAGTTATCTAGGGATCTTGGTCTAGGACCAAGCAGTATGAGCCATGGTAAAAGCCCATGGCTGATCACTAGGGCCTCCTGGTCAGTTACACCAGAGGTATTCTTGGTTTGGCACCAAGCAGTGTATAACCCTAGCAGTTATCTAAGGTACCTAGTCAGTTGACCAGGTGGATCTTGGTCAGTTAACCAAGATGATGATGTGTGATGTCCTCCTCTCCTAGGTCTTCAAGATGGTTGAGCTAGGATGTTTCCTCAAGGGACTAGCCACCCCTTCATGGAGTCACTGGAATTTGACCTTAGGAGCAATCAGGAGGATCAGAGGATCGCATCATCCAGTATTGGACCTTCTTTATATGGTGATGATAAAACTTCCAGTTATAGCTTGGGACATATGTGGACCACATACCCTGAGAGAGAGGGTTAGAAGGGTTGTCTTCCCACCTTGTTGTTTTGTGGTAAGAAGGGTTGTCTTCCCATCTTTGTTGTTACACCTCTTGTTGACTTATGGTTAGCCTTGTGTTTAGTTTTATCTTTTGTTGACCCCTCCCTTGTTGGTCCTATGTGCTAGCACCTCTTTTGAGTGCGGTATCTTACCCATAGTTATGTCTTAGGGACCCTCTCCAAAAGACGTCCTAATATTAATTCTAGTTTTATGTGGGATACCTTCCTAAAAGGTAGGACGTTTTGACCTAGTTAAAGTAACCCTAAAGTCAATGAAGAAATAGAAGGAAGATCCTTCTATAAGTCATGAAAGGTTATAAATATGAGTCTCAGCCTTCATTATGATTGTATCTTGAAGAGAAAATTAGAGATCTAGTTGCTTATGTCTAATCTAAGGTTTGATGCATGACGTCTAGGGTTTCTAGACTACTTTTGCTTGAGCACTCTCTTGATTTGGGTTCTACTCCACAACGCTGCTCTTTTTGAGGATTCCAACAGTTGTTCTCACCCTCCCTTCCTCCACACGTGTGAGTCGTGATCTGTATTAAGGTTGCTGCTACTTGTTTAAGGTCTGTTTTGGACCTGTGATGTCTTCTTGTGGATGTCATTTCCTGTTAAAGGCTGTTTGGGGCTGTCATCCAGTGTTTAAGGGTTGTTGTTCACTGTTGTAGGGGATTTTGAGGCTGTCCTTGCCTGTTTGGAGGTTGTCGCTACCTGTTAAGGCTTGTTTGGAGGGAGTCGCTATCTTGTTGAAGTCTGTTTGGGCCTTCAATGTCTTCTTGAAGCTGTCGCTGCCTGTTAGGGTCTGTTTGAGGCTGCCTTTGACTTGTTTAAGCCCTGTTTTAGGCTTGTGTTACCTTCCTGTAGGTGTCACTGCATATTGAGGCCTGTTGTGTGGATGTCGTTAACTTGTTGAGGTCCCCTCGAAGGTTGTCGTCCACTGTAAAGTCTAATCTGAAGCTACCACTGTTTGTTTGGGACTGTTGTGAGATACTAGGAGGTTGCCATCTACTGTTGTGAGGGTTTTGTGACTGCCATTCACTGTTGGGCACCGGTTGACTGTCTTGATTAATGTCTTAGGGTTGATCTTGGATATACTGCACCCTAAATAAGTTGTTGTACTATAACTGTCTAAACTTATTCTTCATCACGCTATCTCTCTCTCAGGTATGTGAATACCCTCAGGTAAGGGTCATTTATTCGTTCCATTTATTGACTTGTCTCTGAGAGACAAGATCTTATCTGAAAGTAAATTTTGAGTATAAGGAAGGTCCAACTCATCAAGTAAGTTATCGGACCTGTTTCTTTTGTGTTGTTAGTTAGATCTCTTACTGCTGCTATCTTTCAATCTAATTCTAATTTTGTTAATTAGTTTACTTTATTACGGTTGTTGCTCTACTGGTTATGATTTTATTTATGTAGTACTTTGACTGTGTATATCTGCAATTGTTAAATTTTTGTTTCAAACCCTAACTTTAACACGGTGATCCTTAATTATTGTTAAAGTTGAAAGAGATGAAAATTATATCTTAAAATTTAACAGGCAGCTCTTCCTAGGCATACATGTGGAAGAAAAATCTAAAAAATCCTAACTCTTGAAAGTTAAAGATAGACCGGACACTCCTATGTTGTTATGATGTTAATTTCACAAAGAACCCCTTTCTTCCCTATGTACATACCTCATTTCATATACCCCCACTTGACTTAGGAAAATTAAGCTCTACATGTTAATTTAGGGTCTCACATGTAAAAAGGTTCTGAGAGTCACACCAATGTTAGACTTGATAAGTAAACATTATTAAATGATGTTTTACTTAGGGAAAGTGTGTTTGTAAAGTACATCATGTGTAAGATTATCATGTTGGACTAACATTGCCTAAGTTTGATGTTCGTTTATTTATTATTTCACTAGAAGCGTTTATTTACACATGTGTTCTTGATATTTGGACTTTATTGTGGCTATTAAACATTTTTGATGAGGCACTACACTTGGAGGATGCTTCATGTTATTTTTCCTAACTAGGAAAAAGGGGCCAACCCCGTTCCTCGTGATGGAGGCCCTCACTACTTGGCACATGTGAGTGTTTTTAAAGACTTCTATGGCCTTGACATCACTTATCACACCATATTATGCCACTTGGAGCCAAGTAGTTGTTGTTTGGAGAGCTTTCATGCCACACGTATGAGGTCCTTGCACTCATCTAGCACTTTTATGCCACGTGTGAGGTCGTTGAGCTACCTTGCACTTGTTTAGACCCTATTTCATCACTTGGACCCTAGTCATTGGTATTTTGGACCTTTTATGGAGCTGGTTTGTCCACACGTGTGGGGTTTCTCCTTGGTTTTTGCACTCATTAATGGCTTTGACCATGTTTTGGTGGAGCACCCTAAGTTGTTGGGCCTAGTTACTAAGCATCAAACCCTTATTGATGATAGCGCCCTCCTTCCTTGGGTGGTTTTATGGTTTTGGAAGCCCATTGATGGTATTTACTCATGGTATTATGGAGCATCACCCTCTCTTGGGGATGTTTGTCGCTACTTGCTCATTATTTGACCATTATTGACTAGTGCACCCTCCCTCTTTTAGGATATTGTTAGGATTTTAGTATTATTTTATTATTTTGGAGTATTCCTAGACTAGATCTAGGGTTCTTGACAAAATATTATTATTTTATTGTACTAGAAGTTGCGTTTTTCTCCTATATAAGAGAGCTCACTTCTCATTTTCATTTGTTGGTGATCTTGGAGAATAATACTATCAAACTTTTTCTATCTTTCGCTTTGTCTCTTGGTGTTTTCATGAGGAGCTTAATTTGACAATTATACTTGACGTAACTTGTCTAAGTTTATCCATTGTGTTTTATATTTGTTAGTCCATTGAAGAGTAATGTACTACATGGTTTATCATATGCTAATATGTGTTGCATATTGAGTTATTTGCATCTTAGGAGGAATATCCAACAAGTAACATAGGTGAGTGTGTGAGTTAGGCAAGTGGATTGAAGGAGCATGCATGGCTGCCCTTCATTGATAAGTTTGGCAAGTGAGATCAAGGGTTTGTAGTAGATCTTATCATGTTATTTTGTCGAATTCCTCAAACAAGGCTCAAACAAAAAAGATCTAGGACCCCATAGCCCAAGGATTTAAAAGGCATTGTTCCTTTTTTCATTCCTCATCCATAAATTTATGAAAATCTCTTGTAGTTTAGAGTAAAAAGTAGATTCAAATTAGTAGAAAAAATTGAAAAACAAAAGAGAAATAATTGGTGTCTAAAGATTGCATATTGGTGTCTTGGAAACCATTTTTTACCAAAATTGTGACAATTGTTTTCCTTATTTTTGTCCATTTGAGTGGTGGAATTTATTGTCATTGTATCAGTTTTGTGGATTACAATCAGTTGTCTTCTCTAGTGGTTCATAAGCTACCCTCTGTTGACTAAGGGTTTTTCTTTCGATCAACATTGTTGAGAGTTTGGTCTTATCCACATTTTGAGGTTTCCATAATTTAAGTTCATTGCAGATATTGTGCTTCAATCGTAAAATGAACATTTTCAGCAGTTGGGTATCTATGTGTTGATGTATTTGTAACTTCGGAATGTATTTCATATATGTATATTGTATTCCTATAGAGATGTTATTATTCCTCTATACGGAAGTGTCGTCATTTATATTATAAGTGTCGTAACTTATACTTGATGGGTTATTAGACCACCTTGTTGGGGTCGGCCCTGTATGAGTCATGTGGGTAAAAGGGTTATTAGACCACCCTATTGGGGGTCGGCCCTGTCAGCATTATGTTATGTGGTTAAGTTAAGGCAGACCTAGTAAAGGTTATTAGGAAAATCAAGTCAAGTATAAATAGAGTGCAGGAGGCACTCTATTTGATCATTCACTTCTCACTCACACACTCATTGGAGAGTGGCGCACTAGTGGAGGAGGAGAAGTTGTTGCTAGGAGGACTATCTCTTGTACTTGGGTTGTATCATTGCTCTATCTATCTCTGAGGAAGTTGCGGGGTTTTTCACCTTCTTGGTTTTCCCCGGTGAAACTCTGTGTCTCTTGTGTGCTTGCATTATTGTGTCCATGATTGATATGTTGTAGATATGTTGTACATGTTATTCTCTCAATTAAGATCCTAGATCGGATTGAAATTTCTGAAAAACTAACATGGTATCAGAGCTAGCTTGAAAGAAGGCATGGTATGGCATTTATGACACTTGTTGCACTTGTGAAGCTAAGGCTTGATATAGCAAAAACCAGTCATCGTAGCACTTTCACTATAAATTCATTGTGGCGAAGTTTCAGGATCTGAAAATCTTACAGGTCGAAGATAAGATCCCCATGTACCTTGTGTCCAAAGGAGAGGCTCTAATTCTTTGTACTTTCAGATTTATGATCTGTACAATATAGGGTTTCTGCCTCTTCCAGATCTCAGTCATAAATAGGTGACCTTGGAAAAAAGGTCACAACTTGGGCTAGGAAGCTCCAAATGAAATTTCATAAAAAGTGGCAGGTAGGGCACGGACTGTACTTTCACAGGTACGATTTTCAGAGGCCGAAATTGAACCAGTGACACGTGGCACTCCGTACAAGTTCGCTCTCTTGTTGTATCCCATAAACAGGTCACGTTGCGACACTTGGCATAACTCTCTCTCAGAGAATCCATTTGAGGTCAGACCTGTGGGGTTGGAAAGCTAACAGGTTAGGCTACCACAGGAAGAATTTTCAGACCCTGTAGATCTGGAATTTCGGAGTTACACCAGAACCAATCGGGTGCATATTTCTGTCAAAACAGAATTGAATTTTTGAGCACCTTCATTCATGGCTCCGGGAATTTAGGGTTTCGGAGAAAGTTGGAATTTTTGTAATCGGAGACCACAGCTGGATGCTCCTCATCAAAATCGAAATTTAGAGACCAAGATCGAATTTTTTGGTTGGGCAGAAGGCTGGGCTTGATCAAACCCTACTTCGGGACTTTGATCGAAAAAGTGGAAAATTAGGGCTTCTACAAAAATGAGAATTTTTTAAATCTGTGACCATAGCTAGAAACTCCTTGGAAACGAAGTTTAGAGCTTTGGATCAAACTATTTGGTTGGGTGAAGCTCTGGGAAACTCAAACCCTAATTCAGGGTCTTCCCCAGTGAATCTGGAAGATTGAAAAGCAAATTTGAGGGGTGAAACTTTACAGTTTTCAAATTCTGAGTATACCAGGTTGATCAGCTCATCAAGGTGCATCTTTCTATCATTTCAAAAGTTTGAAATTCAAAGTTCAAATTTTTAGGGTTTCCCTAACAAACCCTAATCCAGCTCCAGATCCAGTTTCTGCAAATCAAGTGGATTGGGTTAATCCTAGAAGAGAATGGATTGGTCACCTGCATAAGTAACGAAGTTCCTGTTTCAGAGAGAGATGAGGCTAAGACCTTACATAAGAAGATTACAAGCAAACTCGACAGGTATGACTTACGGGTATGTTTCGAAATTTGTTCATGATTAAGTTTATGTTTGTCTTCATTAAGATTAGTACAATCTTGATTAATTTTAGACTTGTCGTATCACCTTAATAAAAATATGAATGAATGATAGAAGATATTCATTGATTAGGGTTTTGACACTTATGATTGTACTAATGCATTGTGGTGTTGTATGAGGTTGATGTTGTCTGCTAACATGAAAGGTACATCAACAAAGACAAATCATGTTCTAGTTCAAGAACATATGACCATGGTGACATGAAGACAAAGATTCATCCATTGTCATGGATCACATAGAAGATCTACTTACGAGGTATGTATAACTTGGTTCTATAATGGTTAACCTATGAGATATGCAGGTTACTAGCACAAGTCATTGAAGAGAACAAGAAGACATTATGCGGGTATGTTAGACATAACTAGCTAGCATGCTAATCTAGGTATGTTTTTCCTATATCAAGTTAGAATCCTACCTTGTGTTAGGATCTCTTATATAAGTATACATGGCATGATTGATAATGATTATTCATTGAAGTTAGTAATCATGGGTTTAGGCATATTATGCTTCTTACTTTGATTGATGATATGACTAACCAGAAAAGTCCTTTGGTCAAATAAGAATCTGCATAAGTAAAAGAAGTATTCCCTGAAACCTAGAATACTAATGTTTATTATCTATGTTTGAAATGATCATGACTATACATGTTTAAGATTATTGTGTTTTGATAGTATTGAGATTATACTAATGAATGTATGATTATGTATGAGATCTCAAGGATGATACTAGTAAGCATGCATAGTGATCAAGGATGGATATAAGTTCAAAGGACAGGTAATCCAGGAAGCAAAGATCAAGAGGGAGCACACTCCAGTAGTTCCTGCAAGGAAGCAAATATTGAGAGGGAGTCCACCCTACAACCAAACAAAGATAAGTATTTGAATTGTCATTTCTTGCATACTTGTTTGTTTAAATAATATTGTTCAATGATGTTCCTAGACTTAGGGTGTGTATTATGCATATTAGAATAATTGCATTAATGAACAAGTATACTACTAATATGCACGTGATGGGTAAGTGGCCTATGGCACTGTACAACATTCCATTGCTACTTATCTACAATGAAACCTCTTTGCTGACATGTTGGGAGTTGTGCACACTCTTAACAATGTTCTGGTAGAGATTGGAAGGCATCTAGAAAGTTACGGGATATGGATAAATGTTGTATTGAAGCATTGGCTAAGACAATTGCATGACTGTATGACATATTTATCTGTGTGTAAGAATTTGTTCTGAAAACTATGAGATGTTTTCTAATCATGCAATTTAACTTGTTTTGTAGGAAAGATCGTATACCATCACCTACAAAAGGACTACAACATTTGTTCAACAACAAAGTTATCTATTGAAGATATTGAAGAATCTGAAGTTCCCAGGATTCGGGATGCAGTAATGGAAGAATGCCATGATCAAGGAATACCAGTTGATCATGAAGAATGATGTTTGGGATGTGGTCCCAAGACCTGAAAGGAAGTCTGTTGTGACTTCCAAGTGGATCTATAAGATCAAGCATGCTACAGATGGTAGCATAGAGAAATACAAAGCGAGGTTTGTAGCTCGTGGCTTCCGCCAGAAAGAGGGAATAGACTATGAAGAGACTTTTGCTCCTGTAGCCAGATACACTTCCATCAGATCAGTGCTTGCTCTAGCTGCAGTGATGAAGTGGAAGATACACCAGATGGATGTCAAGACAGCCTTCTTGAATGGTGTAGTTGAGGAGGAAGTGTATGTGGAGCAGCCACTTGGTTTTGAGACACATGACAGGAAGTCATACGTGTGCAGGTTGAAGAAAGCCTTGTATGGCTTGAAGCAAGCTCCTAGGACTTGGTATGGTGTAGGATAGATAGCTTTCTATCCAGTTTGGGCTTTACCGAGAGTAAAGCAGATTCCAACCTTTACTACAAGGTTGAGGAAGGCAATCCAGTGATACTACTCTTGTATGTGGATGACCTGTTTGTTACAGGTGATGATAGATTGATTGTTGACATGAAGAGGAAGCTTGCTGCCAAGTTCGAGATGAAGGACTTGTGGATGATGCACTATTTCCTAAGCATGGAGGTGTGGCAGAGTGCAGATGGAATCTTCTTTGGACAAGGGAAGTATGCAGTAGAAATCCTGAAGAGGTTCAGGATGATGGACTGCAAGGCCATGGCCACACCTATGGCATCGAACCTGAAGCTTCTGTGTGATGCTTCATCTGATCCAGTTGATGTCACGGTGTATTGTCAGATGATTGGGTCCTTGATGTACCTGACGAACACAAGACCAGATATTTGCTTTGCGGTGAACACATTGAGCCAGTTCCTGACGGATCCGAGAGGTGTTCACCTAGTTGTTGTAAAGCATATTCTGAGGTACCTGAAGGGTACAATTGATTATGGGCTCAAGTATGATGCGAATCAAAAGTTTAACCTACAGGGTTATGTTGATTCAGATTGGGTAGGCAGTGATGCAGATAGGAAGAGCACTTAAGGATGTTGCTTCAGTATGGGATCAGGTGTGATCTCTTGGTTTAGCAGGAAGCAGTCCTGCGTAGCACTGAGTACAGCCGAAGCAGAGTATGTTGCAGCTTGTTCGACTAGTTGTGGGGCAGTATGGTTGAGGAAGCTATTGTCTGAGTTATTTGATCTCCCGTTGGATGCTACTGGTATCTTTTGTGACAACCAGAGTTGTGTGAATCTGTCTGAGAACCCGGTGTTCTACGACAGGTCGAAGCACATTGAGATCAAATATCACTATATCAGGGATATGGTGCAGAGAGGAGCAGTGAAGCTCCTGTATGTTGCGTCAGATGAGCAGGTTACAGATGTGTTGACGAAACCACTAGCCACAGTGAAGTTTGAATACTTCAGAGAGAGGCTTGGTGTTCTTCAGATTGACGACACTTCGAGGAAGAAGTGATGGACACATTTGCAGGAGCCATTCCGAGCATGGAGAGAGGAGGATCCTTCCCATGGCTGTGGATGTTAGCGTTGTGTGATGAGCATCAGGACGATGCTCCAGTTACTACTTTGTATATGCATCAATTGGATGCTTTGTATGATCAGTTGGATCATGTATATGTATATGCATCATGTTGGATGCTTGATATGATCAGGTGGATCATGTATTTGTATATGTATCAGGTGGATACATTGTATGATTAGGTGGATCATGTATGTGTATGCATCAGGTAGATGCACGATATGTATCAGGTGGATACATTGTATGATCAGGTGGATCATGTATGTGATATGCATCGGGTAGATGCATGATATGTATCAGGTGGATATTGTATGATCAGGTGGATCATGTATGTGATATGTATCAGGTAGATACTTGGTATGCATCAGGTGGATGCATTGTATGATCAGGATGATCATAGATGACGAGCTTCAGGATGTTGCTCCAGATGATATGCATCAGGACGATGCAGTGACGATGATCAGGATGATCACGTATGATGAGTATCAGGACGATGCTCTAGATGATATGCATCAGGACTGTGCTGTGACGATGATCAGGATGATCACGTATGATGAGTATTAGGACGATGCTCTAGATGATATAGATCAGGACGGTGCAGTGACGATGATCAGGACGATCACGTATGATGAGTATCAAGATGATACTCTGGATGATGTACTGTGTGATGATGATCAGTATGATCATGAGCATCATGATGATGCTTCGTGCGATGATGATCAATTGGATCATGAGTATCAGGTTGATACTTGGAGGTCAGAGATGATATGTGGCAGGTTGTGCAAGTAGCATGTAATCAGTCCTCAAAGATCCGATAGGTTGAGCTGTGTGCTCGTAATCAGTCCTGGGATGAGGTATTGCTATGGAGACATGTAATCAGTCCTGGAGATCCGAGAGGTTGAGTTGTGTGCTCGTAATAAGTCCTGGGATTCTCTTTAGAGATATTGTCGGTCGTGTTGCGGCACATAAATGTTCCTAGGATGCTCTTTAAAGGTATTGTCTATTCACATGTAATCAGTCCTGGAGATCCGAGAGGTTGAGCTGTGTGCTCGTAATAAGTCTTGGGATGCTCTTTAGAGATCTTGTCGGTCGTGCTACGGCACATAAATGTTCCTGGGATGCTCTTTAAAGGTATTGTGAAGGGGATGCATGTAATCAGTCCTGGGAGATCTTGCCGGTGGTGCTTAGGCACATAAATGTTCCTGGGATGCTCTTGTTAGGTATTGCATCAGCACATAAATCAGTCCTGAGAGACCACCTCTATCAGACCGTTCGCACAGATGATGAAGACCTACAGGTGGTGGGCCTACATCCAGTATGAAAAAGGATTGGCTCTGTAGAACTTCCTATGACGAGTAGTTCAGAGATTGATTGAGATAGCATCAGCAGTGACGATGACGATGATTCGATGTCGATGATCCAGTGACGATGATCCAGAGAAGAAGACTTGTGCTAGAAGACCTGTGTTGAGAAATACCTTCCTAGTTAAGAGGGAGTGTTGATGTATTTGTAACTTCGGAATGTATTTCATATATGTATATTGTATTCCTATAGAGATGTTATTATTCCTCTATACGGAAGTGTTTGTATTCCTATAGAGATGTTATTATTCCTCTATACGGAAGTGTCATCATTTATATTGTAAGTGTCGTAACTTATACTTGATGGGTTATTAGACCACCTTGTTGGGGTCGGCCCTGTATGAGTCATGTGCGTAAAAGGGTTATTAGACCACCCTATTGGAGGTCGGCCCTGTCAGCATTATGTTATGTGGTTAAGTTAAGGCCGACCTAGTAAAGGTTATTAGGAAAGTCAAGTCAAGTATAAATAGAGTGCAGGAGGCACTCTATTTGATCATTCACTTCTCACTCACACACTCATTGGAGAGTGGCGCACTAGTGGAGGAGGAGAAGCTGCTGCTAGGAGGACTATCTCTTGTACTTGGGTTGTATCATTGCTCTATCTATCTCTGAGGAAGTTGCGGGGTTTTTCACCTTCTTGGTTTTCCCCGGTGAAACTCTGTGTCTCTTGTGTGCTTGCATTATTGTGTCCATGATTGATATGCTATAGATATGTTGTACATGTTATTCTCTCAGTTAAGATCCTAGATCAGATTGAAATTTCTGAAAAACTAACACTATGAGCTTAAGATTTCTTGTTGCAAGCATTTTTCATTCATGAGTGTATTCTCTCATTGTTCCTGTTTGGTATGGACAGGTGAGCCTAGTATAACGATCAACTTCTTCTTTTCTGTGAAATCTCTTTAACAAGTCGTTGGTGAACATTTTCCAATTTAGCAAGAACCCGACACATATTTGATACCACCACAAGAACCAATCATAATCATCTCCTTCTAAATAGAGGTTGTCATTATCAATTCCTTCTTACAAGGAAATGGATTTTATGCGAAGATGCCTTCCATTTTGTTACCCCAAACGATGGCCCCTCTATTCCTTCCCATCGTATTTCAATAATACTTGTTAACCTAAATTTGGCTATACAAAATTTGGGTGTTATATTCCAGCATATGTTCAAGGATATTATATGGGTGGACTCAACATTATGAAGTTTACCATTTGGCAACAATGGTTCATTAGTACCTTCCCACATGGGTACCTTGTGCAGAGCTTTACTCCAACTCAACTTTGTTCCAGAGTTACAATGTATGAGTTTTGGGGATTATTCAAAGATCAATACTCAAGTGGATAGCATATGTTGTGCAAGATCCCCATGCATTGGATTTACATGAAGAACTTGGAGGATGCATGGGGGCAGTGATCAAAACCCTTCCCGACCCATCCAAGGGGTTCAAACCTGTCCTAGAAGGGTAATTCAAAAATCACCCTTCAAAAAAATGTAAAGTTTTTAATTCACTTGTCATTTATGAAGGACGACAAATATTATAAAATTTCAAAAGAAGGGTGACATTTGCAACAACCCATCAGTGTCTTGGGTGCTCAATGATCATTTTAGCTTCAATATTATATGAGAATGAATGTGAATTATGATCAAGATTTAGGATTCTACACCCACTACTTGCCTTTGTCATATAAAGACTAAAATCATCAATATTCTAGATCGCTCTCATTTATTCCCTGATACGGTGTACCCTTCCACAACATTAAATCCATCACATAGTTCACACCCACATAATCCTACCACCCTATTGGCATGTCCACCATTTTAAGTCTCACTTAATCAAAGCTTCCCTCTCAAAGAGTTAATGTACTCCTTTTCAAAGTGGACAGTAACCTGTGAGGTATCAAAATGGGGCAAGGTGGGAGGAGAAGTTGTTGAATTTTTATCTATTTCTAGATCTTGACAATTATTTCACAATGATTTCAAGCATTCATTTCATCCCACAGTTTTCATTAAATAATTGCACACTAAAAATTTCAACTTAAATTGCAGTAGAAACAAAGGATCATAGAAAGATAGCCATGCACAAGAGACACAGATTTTATCTTGGGAAACCCAAAAGGGAGAAAACCCAACCAACTTTTCTTAGAAGAAATTAGTCCAATTCAAGTACAATACCAATCATGAAGAGAAACCCTAGCACATGGAAAGGTGTTCCCTTCTTCACAAGAAACCCTAGCAAGGGTAGAAAATCTTCTAGAGACAATTAGAAACCCCAAGAATACTTCTTGTGATCTTCACTAGCCCTCCTTGAAAAGTGCGCGCCAATGTAGCATAGATGATGTTGGATGATGAGTGTGAAAATGAAATGCTGGAGCACTTTATTTATATTCTTCAGTTCACTTGACTTTATCACCAGTGGGATTGACTTGTCTTCTTGTTGGGGACGACTTGCTATTTTGATCTTCATCTTTTATTTTATCTTCAAGGCCGACTTGCTTTTTGTCTTCAATCTTTCCTTGGGACTTCTTCAATGCTATATGGGACTTTTTCAATGGTTAACTTGACTTCTTGGTTATTTCTTCATCATACAAAAGTTGTCCTCGTTGAAGTTCATCTCCTCACATGCACGTCTATTCATGCATAGAGCTCTAATGTTGATTTGACCCCACTCTACGAAGTCCCAGACACTTCTTAGAGCCTATGTCAAATTTAAGTTATGCAACATTAGATTAGACTTTGTATATTCCACAAGGGGATGAAATCCCCTATCAAATAAACAAGTCAACTCACTATAATATAGAATATATCACTGAGCACTCCCTCATAGAGTATGCAATGTGACCTCTAGCCTTCTTCACTCTCAACACACATGACTAATCAAGGCTAAGCACCTCGAGCCTTATTCACTCTTAGTCAACACACACACATGACTAATCAAGGCTACACCAAGGCAATTCTCCATTAGCCATTGGTCAACACACATGACCCCTCTGGAAGAATGTCTGCAGAATGTTTGCTCGATGCTACAACCTGGAGAAACATCAACACTCCCTCTCAATGAGGGAGACATTCTACATCACTGCCAAGCATCACACTTGGTGAGAATGTCCGTGGGAGACATTATGCATCACTCCCAAGCTTGCTTGGTGAGAATGTCCTCAATTTGCAACTCGAGTCTTCCATTCCTAGCCAAATCAGTATGGCTATCTGGAGAAAAGAATGGGCCTGGGCCATTCACCACTAGCCAAATTATATGGCCATTTCCCATGAGTGAATGTATCATTGACTACTAGCCAAATTACATGGCCATTTCCCGTAAGTGAATGTTTTCCCGATGCTGCTCATATGTATGTCTAGGCCATTCATTACTAGCCAAATCATATGGCCATTTCCCCTGAGTGAATGTTTGCCCCATACTGCTCATCTGTAGAACCATCACGATGTCTGGGCCATTCACTTCACGTGAATGTCTTCCTGCTCATCTGTAGGATCATCAACACTCCCTCTTACTGAGGGATGCATTCTCCATCACGCCAAGCATGTCCCTAGAGTATATAAACTTTGCCTTGGACAAAGGCTTGGTGAGAATGTCAGCTATTTGCTCATCTGTGGATATGTACTGGAGTTTCACTGCTCCCTTCTGCACCATGTCTCAGATGAAGTGATATTTGATCTCAATATGCTTCGACTTGCCATGAAATATTGGATTTTTTGAAAGCTTGACACAGCTTTGATTATCACAATGTATCAAGGTCATCTCTACCTCTTGATCAAATCGTCCTGCAAGAAGCTTCTGAAGCCACACTGCTTCACAACTTGTTACACTGGTTGCATAATACTCTGCTTCTGTTTTACTGAGTGCGACAGAAGTATGCTTCCTGCTAAACCAAGATATCATGGTTGATCCCATGCTGAAGCAGCACCCCGAGGTGCTCTTTCTGTCCACTGCACTCCCCGCCTAGTCAGAATCTACATAAGCCTGTAGCCTTACTTCATCACCTGAGTCATACCTCAAACCATATCCAATTGTACCACACAAGTACCTCAGCACATGCTTTATTGCAACCCAATGTACATGCCTTGGCTCAACCATAAACTGGCTCAAGGTATTCAAAGCAAATATTTGGCCTGGTGTTAACCAAGTACATCAAGGATCCAATTAACTGCATGTAAATCATGGGATCCAACAAATCTAAATATGAAGCGGAATCACTCAACTTCTTCATATTTTCCTCCATAGGTGTATCCATGGACTTGCAGTCCATCATGCCGAATCTGCTCAAGATCTCAACTGTGTTCTTCCCTTGATTAAGGAAGATCTCACATGATCTCAGCTACATCTCCAATCCCAAGAAATCAAGCCAAGATCCTTGAACTATGAGGCCAACTTCCTCTTGCACTCGTCAATGAGCCTCTCTGCCCCTGTAAGGAACAGATAATCAATAACTTGTCCAGTAGGTATTCGCTATGTGCGGGATCACTTTGCTCCTTCTGCGCCTAAGTATCCTACTCCCTCTGCATCTGGACACTCTGCTCCCTCTGCATTTGAGTATCCTGCACTAAAGCAACATGCTTCCTTCTGCATTGTTGATCTCTGTGTATCCATCTATGTCATCTCCCACCAAGTGGGTCCACTGAGACAAGCCTCCTACTCCCTCAAGAACACTGAATACCATCCATGACTCTCTCTATGTACTGACCACCACAAGAGATATAACTCACTCCTGACTTACAGAAGATATGACTCACTTATGTCACTCACAAGAGATATGACTCACTCTTGTCCACTGAAGAGATATGACTCACTCTTGTCTTACAGAAGATATGACTCACTTCTGTCATTCACAAGAGATATGACTCACTCTTGTGAGCATAAACTATCGTACTGAATGCCTCTTCCCATAAGAACATGGGTAAATTACTAAATCCTGGTCATGGATCATCTTTTTAACAGCCTTCATAATGAACCTGTCCTGCAATATTGTCCACAAGAGTTAACCAGTAACATTTATGCAATTCATAAAAAAAGCATCAATTCAATTTAAGTAAATAAAACTCATTGCACAAAAGCATTAAATACTTATCTTGTTGTTGACTCCTTGTTGATCCTTGCCTCCTTGCAAAAATCATTGAAGTCCTTGGAGGTATACTCTCCTCCAAAGCCTTGATATTCTTCTTTGTTAAGTTCTTTGCCTGAGCCTTGAACTCCTAGAACCTGATCTACTCAAAAAGATCCCTTAGCATTCTTGCCAACTGTAAAACCCCTGCTAATATCTTCAAGCTCTACTTGGAGCTTTGGAAGACCTCTTTGTGATATCTGGTATGCAAGTGTAGACTTGTCTTCTTTGTCAAGACTTCTTCTTATTTATCAATCAAGACGCTTGAACATCAAGTTTTGTCTTCTTCTGTGATCGATGCTCATCAACATCAGTTGTTGATGCATGCTGCTTTCTCTTCCTTTTCTTCTGAGGACACTGAAAAGCATAGTGACCATGTTTATGACAATCATAGCACTTGATTTTTGAAAGATCCTTCTTCTTTTGTTCTTGAACTGGAGCTAATCCTTCACCTGTATTTCTCTTCCCAAAATTTCTTCTTCCTTTTCCTTTCTTCTGGGGACACTAATAAGCAAAGTGACCAAATGTAAGGCAATTGAAGCATTTAACTTTTGAAAGATCCTTCTTCTTCTGTTCTTGAATTTTCATGTGCTTGGAAGCACCATTATCCACTGACCAGGTATCACTACTATCTGTAATAGTGCTTGGAAGAGAGGAGACAAAAGAATATTGGAGTTCATCTGCAATCTCAACATCATCCAACTTGTCTTCTACTCTAGGACTGGACACCATTTTGACAGAAATATAAAATATGATTTAAAAGCCCTAGTCCCAACAAAAATTAGGTCAAAATTGAAATTTGACAAAACTGAAATCTGGCTCCACAGAAAGATGCGCCCTACCAAGGCGACCTCCAAAACACTAGGATTGAGTCCAAACTTAGGTTGGAAGAGTCCAAACTTGGAAGCCCTAATTTCCAAACTTAGGGCAAAAAAGCTGCTAAATGGCTATCTTTCAAAACTACTATAATCCCATGTTGAATTTTTATCTATTTCCAGATATTGAAATTATTTCACAATGATTTCAAGCATTCATTTCATCCCATAGTTTTCATTGAATAATTGCAAAATGAAAATTTCGACTTAAATTGCAGTAGAAACAAAGGATCATAGAAAGATAGCCATGCACAAGAGACACAAAGATTTTATCTTGGGAAACCCAAAAGGGAGAAAACCCAACCAACTTTTCTTAGAAGAAATCAGTCCAATTCAAGTACAATACCAATCATGAAGAGAAACCCTAGCACATGGAAAGGTGCGCCCTTCTTCACAAGAAACCCTAGCAAGGGTAGCAAATATTCTAGAGACAATAAGAAACCCCAAAATTACTTCTTGTGATCTTCACTATCCCTCCTTGAAAAGTGCACGCCAATGTAGTAGAGATGACGTTGGATGAGTGTGAAAATGAAATGTTGGAGCACTTTATTTATATTCTTCAATTCACTTGACTTTTTTACCGGTGGGGCCGACTTGTCTTCTTGTTGGGGCCGACTTGCTATTTTGATCTTCGTCTTTTATTTTATCTTCAGGGCCAACTTGCTTTTTGTCTTCAATCTTTCCTTGGCACTTCTTCAATGCTATCTGGGACTTCTTCAATGGTTGACTTGACTTCTTGGTTATTTCTTCATCATAGAAAAGTTGTCCTTGTTGATGTTCATCTCCTCACATGCACGTCTATTCACGCATAGAGCTCTAATGTTGATTTGACCCCACTCTAAGAAGTCTCGGACACTTCTTAGAGCCTATGTCAAATTCAACATTAGATTAGACTTTGTATATTCCACAAGGGGATGAAATTCCCTACCAAATAAACAAGTCAACTCACTCTAATATAGAATAGATCACTCTATCATGGAGCACTCCCTCATAGAATATGCAATGTGACCTCTAGCCTTATCCACTCTTAGTCAACACACATGACTAATCAAGGCTAAGCACCTTGAGCCTTATTCACTCTTAATCAACACACATGACTAATCAAGGCTACGCCAGGGCCATTCTCCACTAGTTGTTGGTCAACACACATGACCCCTTTGGGAGAATGTCTGCAAAATGTTTGCCCGATGTTGCAACTTGGAGAAACATCAACAGAAGGGATGGTTGGAGAACCTACGAAGGGAGAAGGTAATGAGTGTGATCAACTGGGGGTGGTGGGGGGGGACCAAGAGGTGTTGGATGTGAAGGAGCAAAGCCTAGTTAGCCAAGGCATAGTCAACCACACTAGCACCACCACTATGGGGTAAACAAGTGAAGTTGCTAGAATCAAGGTAAGAACAGAGGTCATTGTGGAATGTTTTAAAACTCAGACTCGGACTCGGTCAAGGATCAACTCGGACTCGGACTCGGACTCGGACTCGGAATCGGCAATGACTTGGCCGATTTGAATTTAATGACTCGGTTTACTCAAAACTACATAAAATATTTAAATTTTAAAGAAAAACAATATTTTAAAGATTCTAACCAATAATTCCAAAGCATTAGAGACAAAATATCCAAAGTCTACTCATGTATATACCATAGAAGGTTGAATATATCAAAATGGCACGAAGAGTACTGTGCAATACATATCTGGATTGTGGAACAAAATACATAATCAATGAGGCCTAAATGGCCTGTAGAGTCCAAAAAGCAACTTGATATGATATCACTACACCATACATCATTCATCATACATGTCATTGATCAACATGATCAATCATCAAACTCATCATCATTGCTAGAACTAGAAGTAGAACTAAAATCAAGACTAGCAATGTCATAGGCAATGTCATCATCATTTGGCTCAAGCACGAATTCCTCAAGGTCATCTACAATTGCAGTAGTAGTAGTAGCAGATGAACGTCTAGAAGCATGAGGTTAGGATTCATCTTATAGCTTTAGGGTTAGATTCTAAGTTGGACAAAACGGGGAAATAGGCACAAGTTTCCGAAACAGGGACGCGTTTGAAACGTGACCCCCCAAAATTTTGGAAATGGGGATATATATCAAATTTAATCCTTGATCTCAAAGTTGATCCTCCAAGGACATTAGTCAATGACTCAACACCTTACAATTTTGATGAAACTTCCTAATCCAATTGTTAAAATAAGGTTGAAAAAGATTCCCATGCTTATGGTAATTTTGCTTGAGTGAAGAGTACATTTTTTATTAAGGTCATGACAGAGGAGTTCAACAATCAACACCACCAACATCAAGGTATATAGAAGGGTTGATGTGCTTGATTAAATGCCAATCCCATATCCTTGTACATGATAGAATTTGGTGGAAACTTTGCAATCCGGAATCCTGAAAACTGTTAAGTCTGTTGAAATCTGAATGGGATCTAAAATTCTACTTTTTGCATATGAAGTCCGATGAGGTTGGAACCACTCTCAAACATCCTGAAACAATTAATGGTAATGTTAAAAATTTAAGTAAAAGGATAGAAAATGAAAGATAAGGAAAGTGGTATAAGATTTTCCTTATCTTTCATTTTCTATCCTTTTACTTTAAGAATTTAACATTAGCATTTAGTATTGCCCCATCTACTGAGTAACTGAACAAAGCAGGGTTTTTTTCTAGACAACTCGGCCGGTTTAGGTTGGGACTCGGCCGAGTTGACCGGTTCGGTACCGAACCGACCGAGTCGGACATCAACTCGGCCGGTTCGGTACCAAACCGGTCACCCGATCCGGTTTGAAGGCCGAGTTAGCTCGGTTGAGGGTCAACTCGGCCGAGTCCGAGTCCGAGTTGACTGAATTTTAAAACAAAGTTGTGGAGCAGTGGATCATGAGATTCACCAAGATAGAGGAGTTGCCTCTCATATGTTGTAAAGTGGCCCACACCATCATACGAAACCTTATGAAGATCCACTATGTCAAGGTTGAGCTCTTGAAGACAAAGGATATCCATTCACCTATCATGAGTAGTACTTGTAAAGGCTTAGTACGAGTGTTGAAGTTACCCAAGAGGATAATGTCACCCAATGTGGAGTACTAAGAAATGTCGGGGGAAAGATCTAGTAAGGGGTCCCCATCAGACTCAAAGTGAAGTGCAAAGCTTGAGGAGGCTCGAGGGAATTGGCAAACAACAATGAGAATGTCCTAGGAGAGAGTAGCACTCCCTCAGACTCAAATCCACATGAATCTAACATGCTCATCTAAGGTGACCACTGAAACTTTGTCCTAAAGGGAATCACGGATAATGCATGCCACATCCCCAAAACCCCGAATGTTCCCTGAGTGGTGAATCTCCTGTTTGGAGGCAGAGGTCCAACAATAACCTATAATAGAATGGAGCTTTTGCTTGGGACTCTCATGGGTCTTTATGAGGAAAAGGAATTCACAAGATGCATACACATCTCAGAAGGTACCCAAATAAGACCATGCCGAACCATTGCAATTCCAACAAGCAATGGATATGGTGGATGGTCCAAGTTCCAACCCCACTCCAACAAGGATGTCATTTGGGATGAAGCTAATCAAGGGGGCAGAGAGTTTTGAATAGCAAACCATTTGCCTTCCTTCCCCACTGTCATAACCTACACTCTAGCTGACTTGAAGCAGAATAAACATGACAAGCAAGACAGCAGTTTGAGTACAGTCCAATGCAGAAGAGTCAATAAGAATATCCAGAGATCTTCTAAGATTTGTAGATGATCTGATAAGGAACCTTTGGGCTTGTTTTCTCAAAAATAAATTGGAAGATTTCAGTTCATTTGTTGAATTTGAAAATTTATTTAAAAAGTAAAGTGGCAGCAAAATTAAGGTTCTAAGAACTAATAGAAGTGGAAAATTAACCTCGAATAAATTTCATCACTGTTGTAATTCTCATGGGACAAAGAGGCGGAAAAATAGGCACATGTTGTAGATG
Organism: Larix kaempferi; assembly: GCA_027924585.1. NCBI lineage: Eukaryota > Viridiplantae > Streptophyta > Pinopsida > Pinales > Pinaceae > Larix > Larix kaempferi. Next base: position 9,928,719 of record BSBM01000613.1, read on the forward strand.
GCCAGGAGCATGATCCATGCCAAAGGGTTGGACTATTCTTACCAGGCAGAAGCAGTGAAGACAGTTATATATTTAATGAACCAACCCTACAAAGGCGATTACTGCATTACAAATTTACACGTAAGGAAGCGTGGACTGGAAGATAGCCTTGAGTAAAAAATTTCAGGGGTTTTAGTTGTAATGCTTATGTTCATACTCCTAATAAAAAAGACAGAAGCTGGAAAATAAAAGTGAAATGCGTATTTTTGTGGGCTATAAAGAAGATTCCACAGTCTATAGGTTGTATACTCCTATAACCAAGAAATTCATTATTAACAGAGATGTTGTCTTTCTTGAGTCTCCCTCTGTAGAGCAGCCTGGGGTTGCAGAATTTGGCACTGGGGGGGGCAACTTCAAGTGTCGAAGAAGCCAAATCTGAAGAACTGCAAAGAAATGTGTATGATGCAGGTTTGGGTGCACTACAAATGCTGATGAGTCTAGTAACAGTAAATAGAAGAAGCTCAAAAGGTACCATGATACTATAAAGGAAACAAAGGAGGATTTCCTGACATTGGTGAGCAATGCAAATAAATGATCCCCACGACCATGAGATATTTTGGAAGTGAATGAAATTTATTTCTGCTACTTGCATTCCTCTGTTAAAGCTCTTTTTCTTTACACAATCTGTAACATTAATGAGATAGAGGTGGTCTATAAGGCATTACCCTCACCAAAAGCTTTGCCAATCTAGAAGCTGGCTTTGAGGTGCAAGTCCCCAAACTGATGCCATAGCATTCTCCATTACTCAATGGCAAACATCATCAACAGTGTTGGTGTCATGCCTTATGGGCCTTCTTTGGCTCATGGTTGTTATCTATGTGATGTCCATAATAATTGCAAGTCTTGCTGCTAAAGTGGATATCCCTATGTTGGGATTTTGTTCCACATTATTTTCCAGATTATTACTCTCCTTATAATTGTGTCTATGTCGGTATGTGCGTGGTGAATAATCTCACATGCATAAACAGAGGTGGTTTATAACTTATAAGACATTACCTGCACCAAAACCTTTGCCAATCTGGACACTGACTTTGGGGTCCAAGTCCTCGGGTTGATGTGATAGCATTCTCCCTCACTCTGGTATTAGCATCACCCATAGTTTTTGTGTCATGAAAAGTGGGCCCTCTTTGGTTTGTGGTTATTATTAATGTGATGTCCATAATAATTACAAGTCTTACTAGTTTTGAATCCAATAGACAACCAGCCATTTTGAAAAGGTTGATATTTTGGATAAGCCAAACGAACATTGTTGGCAGTGAGTAAATTAGTCTTTATGGGCCATTTCACACTGCCTCTTATGATAAAATAAAATAAACACAAAATTGGTTTAGGTTCCTCTCACACATGAGCATATTAAGAATTTTGTTAAGGATAACTTGCATTAAACTCCAATAAAATCTCTGATTTTCCAATGATTCTCAAAATACATTGGAAGGTACTTAAAGAATTTCTAGTGTGTATGTTAATACGTTTCATATATTTTATCTTTATTATTTTAAGACATGGTTGTTACGATGGTACCAGCACCAGCGTACTTGCAGAGGTGCCCCAGGGAGAGGGTGTCTTTTTTCTGACCAGGAGGGGTGTTTAGCCAGCTTATTCTGAGGTGGGGTTATGGCCAGACCCTCTGGTTTCTCCTCTGGAAGTACTATGGCTTAATGGCATCGTTGATTGCCTCATAAAAGGGTTTGAAACCCTGAGGTTGGTGTCTGGGGCTTCCAAGGGTGGGTCACTGGGTCATGTTACCAACTTATTTCTACCATAGTTGGATTATCTGAAGAGCCGCCATTTGACAAACATGATGAATGTTTGTACTCCAGTGTATCAGATGATCCAGCATTTGTGCCTAGCCAATTTTGGCTAGTCAGTTTTGTTTTTCAGTCGACATGACCATGGCCCCATGGGGTTTGTAATAAAGTGTACTAGTAGGATTCTGAGTGTCTCGATCCCCCATGACTTGATTAAGCAACTAAGGTATTCCAGGGAGTTTTTTCCCTTGTCAATTATACTTCGCCTATAGCCGAGCTATAATCGATGAGGTTTTCTCCCGCTACCTCCAAAGCTGGAATGCTCGATTTTGAAAATTTTAGCCATGGGGGGTTATTAGAGTCCAACTGATGTATATAAGCCTACTAGACACTATTATAATAAGTGTTGGTCATGTCCTAGGTCTTTAGGACCCCCAGAAAAAATTTCGAAAAATTTTTACCGGGTCCTCCGGTTTGGGGTTTTTAATTATTTTTTAAATTTTAAATAAATTTCTCTGTAGTTTAAATAGAGAAATTTCAATTTGTAATATGCCAGTCATCTGGGATCCGAATTCAATGATTGAAGGCTCCAGACTTAAGCCAAAAATCATTCATGATCCCCGGACCAGTTTATCCTAAGTTTCGGATGTCAATTAGGCCTCATAATTAATAATTTCTCAAAAAACCCAGTTATAGAGAAATTATTAATTAAAATAATAAAAATGATTATTTTGGAGATAATCCAAATCTCTCCAAAATAATCCAAAAGGAATAAAGTAAAAGGCTAATTGACATGGCACTGGACATTAATGAAGATTCCAATCATCTCAGTCATCATTCAGTTGAGTATACAGTCAGCACAAGCTTATCTTCACCAAGCAATTCGCCCTCCTTCACCAAGAAATTCGATTTGATGTGTTGGCACATGACTATTGGGTTGGTGGTTGCATTTATGGATATGGTAGGTGCCATCCTTGATTTGTGTAATCACAAGACATTGGCCCCCTTCATAACTCGTGTTACCTCCACCCACTACACCCCAAGCTTATGTTATGTGGCATATTCGAGTGCCTTGACATCCTCACGTCAACCTTTGCTTGGAGCTCGAGTTTACACTTGGCACATATCTATTCGCATGGTGATGGTTCCAAAGTGGAGATGAGGGGCGCCTTGCCTAAGTGGAGACCACCTCCTCATCTCAATCAATGAGATTCGATTTGTTTGGTGGAGTTAACTCCAAAACTTGGCTCAAAATTGGTGTTGATTGGGATTTAGACTTGGGATTCGACTTTGTCAAAGTGCCATTGGCTCTCCTTCATTGCCAATTCGAATTAGGGTTTTAGGCTAGTGTTTTGTTATTTAAGAGAAGCCATTTGGGCTCTTTCTTCATGGGAATTTTGAGCATGAACACTCTGCCAAAATACTGTTGTAATATTTGTTTGAAACATTGAATAAAGTTGAGACTTTGGAGGTCCATGCTGGAGCATTCGGGGTGTTCTTCACGCTATTGGTGATATCTCTTTCATCTTGTTTTTTGTTTATGCAAATTCAATATTAAATGTATGTTCTAGTTTTGTTTAGAAATACATTTTTCGGTCTTTGCATATTTCATAACAAGGTCTTTGTAGGGGTTTCTCAAGGTGGAAAAAGGCTTAGAGATTAAGTCATTCTTTGCTTAACAGTGGTTCTCAGCACCTAATCAATATCTCTTGCAGGTCTCCAAGGTTTTCTCCTCATTTCAAGAGAAGAAGCATTTTAAAGGAGACTCGTCTCTTCCTCCATCAACAATCTCTCATTTTCTTGGTTACTGGTTACATGAGATCCACCTTCATACTTTGTGGAAAACCCTTGTCCATCTTGATCCAGAAGTTGAAGTTTTGTGTGCTAAGCCTAGATTAGTTTGTCATAACCTTGAAGTTCCTTCAACCTTGGGGTAACTTGGGACTAGTTCCCTTGTGCTCTCGTCCACCTCTTCTAGCCTCCATTTCTTCTCTCTTCAAGATTCGTTTTCCTTCACTTTTAGCCTTCTTCTAGCCTTGTTTTTGCCCTACTTAGCCCATTCGTTTTCCTCCTTTGAAGCCTCTCCTCTTGCTCTCGTTTTCCCAATCTTCATCCTCTCTCCCCTACCATTCACTCCTCCTCTCGTCCATCTTCCAAGAAGCCCTAAAAACACATTGAAAACACAAAAAACGATTGGCTTAAGTTAGTGTTAGTTAGATCTTAGTTTGCTTTACATTGTTAGTCTTAGTTAATTTTTGCATTCTAGATCTCTATTAGAAGTTTAGATCTCGCATTTGGGAAGTTTATTGAGCATATAGGGTAGTGAAATATTGCATGTAGCTTGCACTTGTTTGAATTTTCTTTCCTCATTCAAAAGATAGATTTTTTCACACAAAAATATTTCAAAATTTTTATGTTTTAGATCTCATTCCTAGCATCTTTTGGGCATATGTTGTTTGCTGGTCCGTTTTACATTTGTGCGCTTTTTTGAAATAAAATATCATGCACATAGCTTTTAGAAATCTTTTTATAAATCCCAGATCTAAGTAGTTTTAAGTTCTCTTTGATTTTCACTAACATCTAATGGGTGTTTGTTGAGATCTTTTTTGAGATTTGTGTAGGTTACTTTGAAGAAGAAGAAGTGCTTTTTGGAAAGCAAGACTCAAGAAGATCTAACCCAAGAGAAGACTTAAACCAAGAAAGACAAATACTACAAGCATTATCCTTCGTAAAAAGCCCTCAAGGGTTCCCAGGTTCAAAAGTTCTCATTAGTTATTTCATTCTTCTCAAAAGACCTTGCAAGGATCTCATTCCCAAGGCAATTGTATCAAGTTAATAAAAAGCTAAGTGGAGGAGTCCTCCACTTTTTTGGGTTTTTCTTCCCCATTTGGAGAAGAGTGTTGTGCTTTGCTTAGCTTAGATCTCCCTTTCTCTTTTAGTTTTTAAATTAATATTTCATTTTTGTACTCCATTTCCAAGTTTTAACTAGAGTAAGCAAACTTTGGGATTGCATCCCAGAGGCCACATAGCTTTGTGGTAGCTTCCCGTTCCCTATTAGCCTCCTTGCCGAAGTTCCAGCTAGTTGAAAGTCTCAAGGACTAGTGGTTCTAGTGATCAACCTTGTTCGGAGGTAGATCCCACCTTTAGATTAGTATTGTTTGGTAGAACACTAAGTTTGTTTTCAGTTTATTTCAAGCATCTTGTTACATCTTGCTATCATCTTTTTATTTTCAGTCATTTAAAGCTTCATATTGGTTCTTCAAGTTACAACTACTTTTATTTCATAAAAAGAACTAAAGCCTCTTGAACTTGGCCAAATCCAAGTCAAAAGCACTCTCTGTCGGAGAGCATAGTAGTTATTGCATCTCCCTTGCATTAGGCATTTAGATTAATTAAAGTCTCTTGAACTTTGGTCTTAAGACTAAGTCAAGAGCGCTCTCTATCGGAGAGTTGAACTGTGCTTTAATAATAAAACATTCCAACTCACACCCCTTCATAATTAATTTATCTTGGTCGATTATTCAACACCCGTATGCTCTGCCAACCTGAAAGGGTTGGGCTAGTACTCAGAAAGGTGTTGGATTTGCTAATCTTACAAGTGATAACTTAATAAAACTTTACCCCAACCAACGAACCGGCGTTGCCCTTCGAAAAATACTGAGGTTGTTTCCTGAAATAGGTGGTGCCAAAATGCCGCTGTCAGACTCAAGGGTGGTCAAGCCAATTGAACACTTACCCTTTTTGCAATTTGGGCGGCTTCAACCTATCATCTAAGAGGTTACCAGTATTATTTCCGGACTTTTGATATCCTTGTTTTTAGCCTAATAATCAAGACCATTAAAACTTGTAATTTATCAAGATAATTTGCACAACGATCTCACGAACAGTACCTTTCAAGACCCACACATTTGGCATCACATCTTTATGATTTTGTTTTACTCCATAAGGCATTGGTTATTTAAATTTCATATCTTGATCAGGACCATTTGTCCTTGTGTTTTTAATTTATCTTGTGGATGCATTTTTTTTAAACTTCAAATCTTGAAACATACTGTCATTTGATATCTTATTTAGCAACGTGGATTGCATCTTATCTTGTTATCACATTTATAATCTGGTCTCATCACAAAAATTCCTAAACAACACCCACCCGCATCATACCATACACTTAAAACATTAAAATACATTAAACCATAGTCAACTCTTTGTAGGGACTACCCCCCTTGGCTTCGTTAGGAGTTAGCCTAAACGGAGGAGCTGGGATTTAGGTGACAGTACCTAGCTCATTGCTTGCCCCCAAGGCCACACCTCTCCCCACTTCCAGTGAGGGAGACAGCTTTCGAAAGATTTCCGCTACCGGTGTGCAATCTGGCGGACAACAGGTCACATGACCCGGACCTTGTTTTATCACTTCAGCGGCAGGTTCTTTAGCACTGAGACGCGCTCTTATCTTCCAGAGTACCTCTAGCACCCTCCTGGTCCTCCAGTTCAGTAGCGCCCTCCCTCTAGGCCCTCCTTTAGAGGATGACGTCATCCTCCTGGGCAAACTGTTTGCTTGCTAAAAAGGGGGGGCGTTGAGGGTTTTCATCACTGTTGGGGTTAGTTGGGGCATGACGACCCCCCCTGCACAGTCTGGCCTTCAGTTTTGCCAAAATTGGCCTCGTTTAGCATATTTTTTTGCACCTAGGGGGGAAATACCCCAGGTAGCCTACTATAGGTCATCTTTAGATTATTTTATATTATTTGTGTTATATTTTTAAGTTGACATTTTTAAATATTAAATTGACCTTATTTTGTGTAAAAGTGTCTGAGATCATATAAATTCAATCTCCTCGCTTCATTTTCACATCAACTTTTGGGATAAGATCATTATGTCTGCTATTTGCCCTAACTAGGGCTCTTTGAAGGGATGCACTCCTTGATAAAGGTTATTTTGCAAGTTTGAAGCATTTCTTGGAAGTTTTACTATTGTTCATGTCATTGCTAAAAGGTGAAGCTAGAGTTGTTTGCTTAACACATGCACTTGGAGGTATCTATACTTTTGGTTTGATGTCTCTTTGTCAATTTGTATGAAAGCGATGCTTGTTAGGTTGAATGGAAGCCATTATTGCTTCATTTTGTCTTGATTTGCATTTCATTTTTGTCATTGGTCACCATAGCATTCAAGCTTGAGCTTTAGGTCTTCAAGTCTTGCTTAAGCTAGGCTTCCTCTACGAATCCTAGAGATTGTGGAGGTGAGCCCTAGTTGGCCAAGCTTGCCAAGTACCATCTCAACTCTCAAAGAGGGTTACTCCTCTCATTGATGCCCTAGGTTTGTTGAATAGTTGTCCCTTAAAAACCTAGTTGTTCATCTACTTCTAAACCTAAATTTTTTGAGTTGTTAATGTTGTAAATATTATTCTTAGTTTAATGCTTTATGTTAGTTGATTTTTTATTCTTTTTATTTCTGAGATTAGTTGTTTTTTTAACGTGGTAAAAAACCTAAATTAAACCTTAAACGCAGACTGGGACAGACCTTTTCCTAAGTCCCCACGACTTGCCCTTGCCTTCTTCAAAAAAACACTCGCTCTCCCTTCCAGCTCACTCGGCTTCCTTTTTAGACCCTCCTTCCCTCTCCACACTTCCAGCGCTGCTCCCTTTCAAGTCTGCTGTCCTCCTCGCTGCCATCATTCCACAGGCCGCCCCCTTCTCCTGCTACAGCACCCTCGCTCCAACCTTCTTCTATGTTGGCATCCATCCCCCATTCCCTTTACACCCTCGGTGCTCCACCTTTGCTAGGCCGCTGCCCTTCTCCATCCTTCCTTCCACTTTCCAACTCCCTTCCTATTCACGGCCCCCCTCTTTCCCTTCGCTTCTCCCTAATCCGTGGCCCTTCTTCGCTGCCACCCTTTCTACCATCCCTTCACCACAGAACTTCCTCGCTGCAACCCTTTCTTTACCCTAACCGTGGCCTTCATACCTCTCCCCACCATCTCCTATAGTTTCCTACCGCAGCCCTAACCTATCCTCTCCTTATCTACCTGAGCCTCCCTCCTTCTCTTCCTTCCCTCCATTCGGGCCAGCCCTTCTCCAAATCCTAGCTTCCCACTCCTACGACCTGCTGCCCACTCCTACGACCTGCTGCCCTATTCCGAGGCCTTCTACAAGAGTGCACAAGTCTGCAATCAAGATTGCAGACCCTGTGCATGTCTTGCTCCTCCTCATCTGCACACACAGGACATAAAAGCCAAGTTAGTGTTTAGGTAGGCTAATGTTAGTTCAATTATAATTATAATCCTTATCATCATGTGGTAGTTTATACATTTCCAAAAGGTATTTACTGTGTGAACTCAAATCAGATTTTCACATACAGAATTACCATTTAAAGTCAATGAGTTTACTTGTTATTTAATAATTTTATGGTTATCCACTGTGTAAACATAAAACTCAGATTGGTAAAACTAAATCAGTTCGATGAACAGGACACTACATTTTGGGTGAATGATTCCCTTCTTAAGGTTTCATAGTGGATGCTGGTTATTGAACTGACATTGGTTTAAAATGCTCTTACATGCTGATCTGGAGATTGCCTCGATATGAGATTCTTTGATGATTGATGGGTTGGATACTTTGGCTAAAAGCTGACAACTTATTACACCTATTCTGCATATCCACATAATATAGCTGATTGATCAAATAAGAGTTGTATCCATCTCTGCTGCTATAAATGTGTTAATTGCAGATCTGAAAACCTTACTTGGTTGATATTCGTTTACATGGTAAATGATCTTTCACTTTTAGTTGCTTGATGGTTATAGTCTCTACAATTGATTATGAATCGTCGTCATACTACAGTCTACAAGCTTATATCCGATTAATGAATAACATTGATGCGTATTTGATTATTGGTTGATTGTATTGGCAATATAGTCTTTTGATCCAATATTGTTTGTTGTAATACATGCCTACACGTTTATACATTTCATTGATTGATCCAAGTGGATTATATCTTTTGCATTCACTGACATTGATCATAATATTATTGACTCCATTTAGGCACTGGTCTAACCATAAGATTGCATAGAATATAGTTGGTGGGTTGTTCTAGTGTTTTTCAGGATCCCATAAGGATACTTTTCCTTGGAGGTTTCGACTTCCAAAAAAGTTAGAACAGTGACCGAGGTGACATTGGGTCACTCTTCACTCTTCTTATTTATGCTTACTGGGAATTAGCCCTGCTAATTTGCCCGGTAACACATGGCCATAAGACTAGCTACATTGCTTAAGTGCCTCAATGCTAAAGAAAATGTCAAACTTTAACGGACTTTAGTAAACAGGAACTGATGCAGTGCCAAATGACTATATTCTGTTAAGCAACTAAATATATTTTACCTAGAGTGAAATACCGAGATTTTGTTTAAAAATTTATTTAGTTCTAACGAGCTTCAACGCCTAAAACCGTTGTCTAGGTTAAGTGCAAACTTGGGTACAGAACACTAAACATAGCTGAAAACTTAGGCCAATTCCCAATGAATTTCTTTCTACCATACACTGTAACTGAACAAACAGATAAAACCATTGATGGGTATTGGAGTACAATCTATCAAAAATCCCTCCTTCAGTTGTGCTTTTGGCAGCACATAAACCCCAGGTGACCAGCATAAATTGGGCATTAATTTCCTGAATTCAATTAAAGTAATATGTTTTGAGTACCTGCGCGCAGAGCAGGGGTGTCTTTGTTGGTAGCCTTGAACTGAACAAAGCCTGCATCGGATGGTGCCGGGGGGAGGTATGAGCCCACCCGTATGTCCTTGGCCTGAGACTCCTCTGTTCCAATTAATAACATCCAGAGAGCAGCTGCTGCACCACTTTCCATGCACAACCCCCTTCTTCCCATTGTAGGAGCTAATAATTGTCCATGGTGTTGATGACGATGCAGCACTTGGCAGCGTGCACCATGGAATGGCCTCTTGCATGCACGCCTCTCCTTCTTCCTCAAATGTATGGGCAACCCAACAATATTATTGTACGGGTATGGACGTGGTATGGATGGACATTTGCACAGAGCAGAGGCTGTCGTGGCTGTCGGCATCGTCCCAATCTCTCCTTACCAACAATTCCACCATTTGGACATTTTACATATATCCACTTCGATATTGGAATTTTTTCATATTCAAAATTTTGTATTAGGTGTACTCGTTTTTACAAAATTTCCTTGCACATTAGCATTAGTAACTTGTAGCTATTGGATTTAGTCCAAAACAACATTCATAATTAATTTTGTTTGGTTAATTGAATACTCAAATTATTTGATGATTGAATGTTTCCTAATTTTTTCATGCTTAATGTTATGAATCATATCTCAATGTCATTTTAATCTTCCATTTAGATAACTACACACCAAAAAATACTCAATCTCAATTTATTCAAATAATATATTGATTTAAATACCAATTTCGTGATTTCTTCTTGGAAATCTAGAGAGGCCATTATCACTCTATTGGTTTGTGCTTTTTGGTAAATTGGAATTTAATTTACGAACTTAAAAGACTAATTAACTTTTAGAGCCAAACTTGTTTAGAGATGATTAAGGTGATCGTCATATGATTATATAAAGTGATTATCATGATTATATATATGGTTGTTAAAGAGATTATATTATAAAGATTGAATTAATTTTTAAAGGATTTAGTCAATTATAAAATAGATTATCATAAAATAATATTAATTACATTTATGGTAGTTTGAATGAACATATCACTAAAACAAAAATAATGATGTACAAATAGACAATCAAAACAATGTTGGTGGCTAGGCATCAGCATTAGAATAAAACTTATATATACAACAATGTGTTGAGTAGATGACCTCATTACCAAATAAACATTATTCAAGGTAACAAACTTTGTCATTCCAAAAATGACATTATTAAGGGGAATGACTATGGACATGAATATAAAATACTATGGAAACTTTGACATTCACAAGAGTTGGTCCGAACACATTTTATGATGGAAGGCCTTTGACGTCTTTTGAATGTGTGTGTGTGTGCACACACACATGTGCTTGTATGTTATGTACATGTGTGTGTGTGTGTGTGTGTGTGTTCATTCTACATGATCCTCTTGAGAGTTCAAGAAGTGACTAACTTAGAACAAATCAAAATAAGAAGACGCTTAAGTTTATAATATTGAGAAAGATACATTGTAGCCTCAATCTACGAGGATATCCAATCGCAAACATTAAACATTGTTAAAAATACAATGGTGTATTTTAAGAATCAATAGTCCAACCACTTATTAAAGAAATTGAGCATACAACCAGTTTAAGGCAAAATTATAAATAGATTATGTCCAGATCATTCAAACAAAATAACTACAACATTAGATAATTGTAAGAATTCATAAGCAAGGGATATACTCCACTAATTACATATCCATGTGCATACGCAATTGTTCTAACAATGAAGCAAGATGGCACATGGGAATACAAATTGACTACCAATTCCTAAACACAATTACTATTAAGAATTAGTATCCTCTCTTGAGGATTAACGATATCGTCAGTCATTTGTGTGAAGCCAAATTATTCTTAAATGTTGAGTTAAAGTCTAGTTATTACTAAATTAGAATAAACAATTAGGAAACTCGGAAGATGGCCTAAAGACAAGCACTTAATGTATGGTTAGTCATTCGATTTTTCATAAATGTAAAAGGTACATTCTAATGCCTCATAAATGAAGTCCTTCAACCTTAGTTAGACAACTTTGTGATTGAGTACATTTACATCATACTCATTTACAACTTAACTTAGGTTGATCATATACAGCATGTAGAGATTGTGCTAGAGGAATCTACAAGACATGAACTTCATTTAATTCCAAGAAGAGTTATTTTTCCATGGACTCCATAAGCTACCTAAAGCACATCATCCAATAGTGGTGACCAAGTGGTATTGGTATTAATACATAGACACGCCTAACAAACTTGAGGAGCTACATGTATATGACTAGATATATTAATATAAAGTTAACTTTTGTAATGCATTACTATAAAGTCACATTACCTTGAACTCATTGACCTTGAGGGAAATGGGAATTATATGGGAAGATCGACAACAACGTGCATTCAACAAGCTCAATAGGTATACATGTAATGCATACATGTACTAATCAACTTGGGAGAGGATAAATATCATCAGATAGAGAAAAAGGTTGCGTAGAATTTAAGTAGGAGCGTATAGATAATGCAAGCAAACATTGTATGACATGTGGCAATAATGTTGACAACATGTATGCCAAACTCCAATGTGTGATGATGATGCTATGCCACAAGGTACCTACAAAGCAATGCCACGTATCAGTGTACGACATATAGTGGACCATAAGATTTCACAGATTTTTTTGGTATGTTACATGATATTTATCCGCACTTATCCAACCTCATTTTACCTTTTACCATCAAATACACTAGGTAATAAGTTTTAATTCAATAATGCTAACTAGTATAATTTTACTCAGGGTTTTGATCTGGCGAAGGGGGATTTGGTTAAAGGTAGTCCATGAACCATTGACATTGGGGAAAGTATCAAGAGCACTCAATAAAAAAATTATAGCCCTCATTCCAAAACAACAAGATGCATCGACTTTTGAGGAATTTAGACCGATCTCCCTTTGTAATTTGATTTATAAACTGAAGTCTAAAATTATTGTTAATCACTTAAAAGGTTTTTTATCAATTATTATCTCCAAAGAACAATTCAAGTCCTTGTACAATCGCCAAATCCATGATGTAGTGATTAGTGCAGGAAGGGCTCCACTCTATAAAGACTGGGAAGTTATGAGCTTTTGTGGTAAAAATTGATCTTGTAAAAGCATATTATAAGGTCAGTTGGATCTATATCAGGTTGATGTTGATTCAACTAAGAATGAATTTATAGATGGCAAATTGGATTTTGGGGTGTCTCCGATCAATTTCTTTTGCTCGGCTTCTTAATGGATCTCCATCTGGATTCTTTAGAGTAGAGATAGGGTTAAGACAAGGATGTTCTTTATCTCCCTTTTTATTCTTGTTGGTGGCAAAGGGGCTCAATTTTATCATAAAGGATGCTCACCCGAGAGGTATTATAAAAGGAGTTAACATTTCCAATTCAGTGGTTCTGTCTCATCTCTTATTTGTCGATGATATTTTGCTATTTGGGGATGGGACATCCCAGGAACTGGGAACACTGAAATCCCTTTTGGAACTTTACTGTAAGGCTACAAGAATGGAGTTGAACTTGAGGAAGTCATGTATTCTTGCAAATAGTATTGCGGAGAATGTTTTGGATCATATAGAGAATATTTTTCCTATTAGTATTGAATTTGAGCAAGGTTTTAAGTATCATGGTTTTCAATAACAAATGCTTGTCTCGAGGTGGTCATTTAGTTCTCATCAAAGCGGTGGTTGAAAGTATCTTGGTATACTAGACAACCATTGCTAAGATGTCAATAGGTATCCTTACAAAAATTAGGATGAAGTGTTTTAGTTTTTTAAGGTCAAGAAAAGAAGATGTTGACGGGATTCCACTAGTAAAGTGGTCTAAAGTGGCTCTCTCAAAAAAACTGGGAGGTTGGGGTCTTAAAAATATTTACAAGTTCAATAAATCCTTGGCGGTAAAAAACCTATGGAGATTGATATAATGAAGCTCTTTGGGGAAGTAATGAAATCCAAATACCTCAAAGGAAGGATGATAGATGAATGGTTTAGAATCAGGCAAAAGACTCAAAATTGATATTCGATTGTTTGGAAATCTTTCATGGACATTTCCCCATGCATTGGTAAGTGGGTAGCACGAAAGATTGGTAATGGAAACAAAGTGTGGATTAGTGAAAATCTGTGGATCAGAGCTGAGGAGAATCATATGTTGTCGGGTGATCTTTTGAACAACCTTCATGAAAAATAAATTTTGTGTTTAAGTGATGTGAACAAAATGGATGGTAATGCTTTTTTTATTGAGCCATGGAAGACTAAAGTTGATTTATAGCTAGATGGAAAGCAAGCAAAAGAGTGGAATAAATTTATAAAATCTTTAGTTCTAGGTGCAATAAAGATAACATATGAGGTGGATTGGCTAGTGTGGTCGAGGAATCCAGGGAATGGAGAATACAATGCCAAGCTTGGTTACAAGACATGTATAGAGGAATATTGGTGGAAGGATGGAAAATGGTGGTGGGCCATGGTATGGACAATGAGCAATCCTTTCAAATTCGTCATTATTATCTGGTTAGTGCTCTTGAATAAGCTATTAACCTAAGACAATGAGTTAAAAAGAAGATGGATATGCCCAAATAGATGTGTTATCAAATGAAGAATTGGTGTTCCATTTGTTTGTGTCGTGTTCTTTCTTAAAGGAGGTATGGTATGTCTTAATTACAAATTTGCATTTCAATGTGCAATGGGATAATAGTTCTCTGGAAGGTTGTTTCTAGGATTTGTTGAAGAATAATTTTGAGTTAAAATCTCTTCTATGTCATTTAATCTATAATGTGTGATGGGCACACAATCGAGCAATATTTCAGGAGTGTAGAATGCATGTAGAAATGATTGTGCAGGTGATCACAAAGTCTTTTTTGGATTTCAAGGTTGTTTTCAAAACTGAGAAAGAAGAAAACCATTGTAAAGCCTTCCTTTGGTTCGGTGATCACATGGGGTGTTTTTATGAAGCCATTCAAGGTCACCCAGCAATAAGAGGGGATGGAGCAGTTTTTTTCTAAATCAATCACATTGTTTCATATGAAGCATGCAATGGGTAGGGGAACCAATGATAAAGTGGAAGTCATGGTTTTATGGGTTTTTCTTTCAGAAGCCAAACATTTCGGTTGTCGTAGATTGCAAGGGATGGGTGACTCTAAACTTATGATTGATTGGACCAACAATACAAATTGTGAGGACAATCTAGACCTAGGCCCATGAAGAGAGCTTGCCCATAATTAAAAATCTCTTTTGACTGGATTTCCTTTGCTCATATCAGTCGAGAGATGAATGTTTTAGCTAATAAAATTTCCAACCAAGCACTCCTTCTCCATGAAGGGACATTACTAGAGGAAGAATACAGTGAAGGAGCCATGATATCAAACATGGAGATTCGGTATCCTTAATTCCCTTATACAAAAATTGTTTCTTGTTTTTATGATGATGTATGGCCAAGCATCATGGACAATGGTTTATAGGTGCATAGTCGGTATTATGCAAAGGATATTTTATTTGGTGACATGTTCTCAATTTCTAAACCAAAAAAGTGATATAGAGAAGGATTTGAAAAAGAATCTTGAAAAGATGGCCATTAAAGAGGATCTCGAGGGGATGGATCAAAAAGAGGATTTAGAAAAGATAACCAATGGGATGGCCAACAAAGAGGATCTCAGGGCTATGAAAGAGGATTTTGGAGTTATGATAAACTAGCAATTGCACATTGGGGTGCAATAAAAGAATGTCGTATTGCAGGGGAAGCCAAAAAATGAAGAAGGTGTAATGTAGGGGAATCCAAGAGATGAAGAAGGCAGAGGCCAAGAACCACAAATGAAATAATGAAGAGTTGATACAATATTGTCATAACATTAGATTATTCATATTATTGTCATTGTTCATGTGGATATATTCATGTAATAAAGTGTTGGTATTATTATACTAAAGGCTTACTTGTCATTCACACCCCTGAAGAGTCTGGATTATTTTTTGTGTGTCGGTCTAGAGCACATCCACCATGCACGTTTTTATCCAGAACCTACAATCCCTCAAAACTTTTTTTCTCCTTTTTCTTGAACTCCTTTTTCATGTATGGGCACAGAAGGGAAGTCACATCTACCAAAATAAAGCACAATTTCTCTACCATGCAAGAGTGATAAACTAAACCTCAATCTTGTAGGAATAATGATAACGGCATGTAGTACCTCCACGGTGTTGGATGACTAACAATGATATTTTATTTTAGACATGAATAAGAATTTAGACTTAAAAGGCCTCAAGTATGTATACTGTATTTCATAAAATGATATGTCCATCAACACAAGACTCCAACCTACCATCAACCATGTGTAGGTTGTAGGGGGACTAACCGAGTCTCTCCAGCTCCCTAAGTTTTCAATGTATGACCAATACTTACATATTTCCTTGGAAACATGTGCACTTAAGGTGGCAAAATCTTTGGTATTCTCGTCTATAGTTTGAGTCTCACTACCAAAATAATTAGACAAAACCTTTATAGGAGCAAAGTTGTGAGGAGTGCCCCTGTGACTAACAATAGGGGATTGGGCTACCCTGCCAAGACTTATTAGTGGCGTTGGAGAGAAATTTGGTGTTGTGAAGGTTGTAGTGTATGGGGTATTTGATGAGGGAGGAGCCGAAAATGGGAAAGTAACTATCTTGGCAGTGACCTCTCTACAACTAACAGATGTAGGAATCGGCGAATATTCATGGAGATCATAATGTTGGAAAGTCATCCACATACAACAAATCATCAATGTGAGCAATAATGTTGAAATCCAAACTCTCCAAAACTCTTGAGTAGCTTTCTAGAATCAATTAACCAATATCTTGCAAACAAACCACACCACAATAACATGTTCAATCGATGTTTTGTAAACATGTCAAGAGGATGCATAAATCACAGTAATAAGGGAGTAAAGTGGAAGTGACGATATCAAGTGGGAAATCTGGCTATAGCAAAATCCTAAAGATATAAGAATTCAAACTAGCAAACAAATTTATACTACCGCAGTTTTGTTTAGCCTCCCCCTTTTATCTTTATTTTTTAAATATATTTTAAGCAATATGTAATAAGCACAATTCATGTAAATCATGTTGTGTCTAGTTAGATGTAAACACACTACAATACTGAGCAAACAATGTGATAAATAAGCACAATTTAACAAGTGGCTTCCAAGCTATTAATCCAAATGACATTAAGAGAACATTTATGACGTAAAAAGAGTGTCCTAGACAACTAATAGGCTCCTCAATAAAATTGAAGAATTACAAGCTTATGATTCATCTTTACTGCAACACAGCCATTTAAGAAAAATACATATCAAGCAAATAAGCACAATTCATGATTCATCTTTACTGCAACACAGCCTCCCCCTTTTATCTTTATTTTTTAAATATATTTTAAGCAATATGCAATAAGCACAATTCATGTAAATCATGTTGTGTCTAGTTAGATGTAAACACACTACAATACTGAGCAAACAATGTGATAAATAAGCACAATTTAACAAGTGGCTTCCAAGCTATTAATCCAAATGACATTAAGAGAACATTTATGACGTAAAAAGAGTGTCCTAGACAACTAATAGGCTCCTCAATAAAATTGAAGAATTACAAGCTTATGATTCATCTTTACTGCAACACAGCCATTTAAGAAAAATACATATCAAGCAAAGAACCCCTCCAGCTTAATGCTTTACAAAGACACAGGTTACACTAGAACAATTTATATTGAACTATACATTCAACTTTTTATTTATTTATTTACGCAATTCTCTACCACTAAAAGTATTCAAAATAAACAACAATACATGCAATGATTATGAATTTCACCAGCACCCGCATGGAATTTTAGTGTTGCTTTCTTCACCACAGCTTCTGAAGAATAAATACCCAACAAAAAAACCCAGGATCAAAGCTATGAAGACCCCTCCATTGAAAAACATTGATGCCAACATGAGCAAATATCCCATCCATGCATTCAGTCCAAAAACAGTCAATTCCATGACCCTAAATCCAATTGTTGGTTTCATCCAATCAGCATAGCATTCAAGCTTGGGGCAGCTTTAACGCTTGAAACCTCCTTGAAACGAGACCGTAGATTGACAATATACTCATGAAATACAAAAAATAGAAATACATCAATAAGGGTAAGCAAGTAACTGAGCCATGATTGAGTCTTCCAGCCATCGAACAACAAGGTCACCTGTCTCCCCAAGCAAAATGTCATGTGCATCATCTTGGAGGTCTCGAGATCGAATCCAAATGAAACCCTTTTCCACAAGTTCGCTGCTAAAAACCTCATATATCCGATCTAGGACCTGAACCTCAATATTGAAATAGATACAAAACAAACAATTCCGATGGGGTATTTCATAATTCAAAAGCTGGGGATTTCTTTTGCATATAATTCGATTGGACCCACAAAGAAAATGTTGAGAATTGGTTGTGTGAAGGGTCGTTGATCCAGGTTGGTTGAACTCATATGAATTAAATATTAACGCATAACATGTAATCAGGAGAATAATTCTAAGTCCAAACAAAAATGCTCCTTACGGTGTAACAAAGTTTTGAATGTGATGAAGCGGGGACTTCCTCATAATGTAGAGGAGAAGGAAGAAAATATAGACTTATCCCAATCACATATTGAGAAAATCGAAAAACAGTTAGAGAATAAGAGGTTCGAGTTTCTGACATTTGTTGATCCTCTGCGTCGCTATGGGTTCAACTCAGGTCCAAGAAACTACTTCATTCCCAATATTGACATGATAAATTTTAATGGAAATGATCCAATGACATGGATATTTTAGATGGAGTGATTCTTCGATCTACACCAAGTTCCAACTTTGCAAAAGGAAACTATTGCATCCTTGTATTTTGAGCCTGATCAATTTGTATGGTACCAATGGCTTTGTGATCGTAAAAAGGACTCTATTATCTCATGGTCTTTATTACAGAAGAATTGATTGCACATTGTGGGGATATTAAGAGCAACACATTCTTTAGCCGTATCGATTTTAGTTGATATATTCCCTTGACATTCTTTTCTATCTATGGCAGGGATATGAAAATGATACTCATCTCGCAGCCCTGGTGACCATATTGGCTCTAGGTGGTCTTTTGGTGAGTCTTACGCATATACCACTGTTGAAGTTATTATTTGATATTTTTTCTCTTGCAAATGTAATATAGATATAGATTAAATGGATAATTTCAAGACCTAATGGGAGTACTCTTTTTCCCAATATCTTATCATGGTGCTTATGGATTGTTTTTCTTTTGTTTTTATCAGGGTTATATTGCAACATTCTCCTTGGGCAAGGGTGGACTTCCTAATGACTAGTTTTTTAATTAACAACACTCTTTAATAAGGTGAATTTTAAGATGTAGAGAAGAAAAATGTGTAAGTGTTGTACATTGTACTAGTGTTGTAGATAGTATCTCAACTTGACAAGATGCTAGCTTCTAGTATGAATTTCTAGTGATGGTGATAAGTTAAAATGATTCATTATCAAGTTGTTTTAGTTTTAGCGACTCATTATTGGAATATTTCAGGTCAGTAGCATCCACCTTCCATATGAAGATAACCTAGATGGATGTAGTTGTTTGAAGGAGAAGGAAGGAATTTTCACTCAGTGGCCATTGTAATATTTGGAAAATTCATCGATGTAGATGATTTTCATATAAAGTATGGAGACAGTTTTTGTCATGGACTGGTACTAGTCCAGTAGTGGATATTTAGTTGGAAACTCAAATATATTGCAATACTTGACTTTATATAATATAATTTACGTGGTTCAAATTATATATGTTTGTACTTTATATTATTTGGTGTTGTTAACTAATTCAACTTTGCATGATTCACATGTATATTCATATTAAATTCATATTAGATGAGCATGAATATCGTATGACATTTTTTAAGTTATTCACAATTAATCATCTAATTAATTTATATTGATTAATAATGATGATAAAACTATCCTCAAGTGTTGTTCATGTTCGCCTTCATTCTTTGAATATATGAGATGTCATCTATGAGTATCGGGACAAATTTGTCTAGATATTTACTAAATGCACTAATCATCAAACACATGAAGGTAGCTGGATAATTTGTAAAGCCAAAAGGTATGACCACAAATTCATAATGACCATATCTAGTTCTAGAAGTTGTTTTATGAATGTCTTCATCTTGTATTCTATCCTGATGGTACCTTGATCTAAGGTCTATTTTTGAAAATATTTTTGCTCCTCCAACTTGATCAAGCATATACTTATTCTTAATGGTCATCTTATTCAATTATCTACAGTTAATACACAGTCTGAATGTACCATCTTTCTTTTTTACAAACAAAATATGTTCTCCCCATGGGGACAGGCTAGGCCTGATGTACTTCTTTTCTAATAACTCTTGTAACTACCTTATTAATCCGGTGAAATTTGGAATACTCATTCTATAAGGGGCCTTCGATACATGTGCAGTGTAATATCCCAATATGTACTCCCTAAGTTCATTTATGATTTTTGAACAAGTACATTAATTTAATTTTGTATTGAAAAACTGAAAGATTATACACCATGGATAATAATGGTGTGGATATAAATATGATTCATCTACCTTTAAAATTATTTCCTACATACTAATTAAATGGGCAGAATTGAAAGTCAAGAGGAGCCACAATTTTGCTAAGGGGGGGAAGCTAACTTAGGAAAAGAAATCTAAAATTATTTGTAATAATATAAAATTAAAAAGGCTAATTCCTCTCAACCCTTAATTATTAATGTGAGGTATCTCACTGACATTAAACCTAAATAAAATGACTAAAATTAGAATCCTCTCAATACAAAAGAAGAGAGAAGTTGAGAAAAGACACAATTTTCCCTAAGAAAGAACATCCTAAGCAAAAACACAAAATCCTACTAACAGCCTCGATAAAAAAGAGAAACTAAATAACTCAAGAGAAGGAATAGAGGAGCCATCAAGTGGGTATTTGCAGGAGCAAATGACCTGGTTTCAATTCCAAGTTCAGTCATGTTCAGAAGAAATTATCTCTATGGCCATAGAGTGAAGCATTGGAAGTGTTATTGGGAAAGGTTTGCATGTTTGGAACCTAATAAAGATTGGTAAAAATATCCTTGGACCAAGTTAGTAACAAAGACCATAACCCTTTCAGGCTTCCACTGCTCCGAGTACTGAAATTGTGTTAGGTGAAGAGCTAGAGGTTTGTCTTATGATTACTGAGGACTAAGCTAGTGTTGTTCGGAATTGATAACTAGAAACCCTAACTGATAAAATTTACCTGGGTAGCTTAATCCCTAGTAAGACTATGGCTTGGCTCGGGGGTGACTGGAAGATAGAAATTTGAAGTGCTCTTGTTTCTCTATGGATGGGTGGTTCTGGACTACTCATTTGGCATGTTGGAAGTCTTGCATGAAGAACATATAAGTGAATATATTTGTATTTCTTCCTTGTTGTTTGTTCAAAAATTTATGGGAATTACTTCAGTACTTATTTTATGTTGGTTTTAATGCATAGGAATCTATTGATCGTATCTTTTTTTAACAAAAGGACTATATGTTGATTTAATTACATTTTGATTATGTGAATTAAAATGTACATAGCTATCGATAGATTAAATTCATGTGTTACCTACTTGGAAATAGAAAGTGATTATTAAACCTAAAGAGACATTTCTTTGGATGGGCCTCTTGTAGATCCCCTATCTCTAGACTATGTGCACATGTAAACACTATGATTTGTCTTCTGGTTAAAATATGGGAATTCTTTGCACTAGAGTGTTATCTCTTCAATATCAAGAAGTAACAATAATGCTCGTGCTAGTATAGATCGATAAAAAAAGGGAATGTCGAGTAAGATGTGATCTACTATCATAGTTAAGTATGTGAATAACTGTAAGAGCTGTAAACTCAACATTTATTTTTGAATCAAAGACACATCTATAGCAAGAATGAGAAAAGAAAACAGGGAGCCCTTATGGTCCTAGCATCTGAACCATGCTTTGATACCAAATGTAAGAACTGTAAACTCATAAAAGTAACAAGACAAACAAATGACCAGCATGCAATAAGAAAACTGATAAATACAATGGATCTGATATCCTGTAAATTTATCAAAACCAGTATACAACCAGAAGCATCATGTAATGAAAGATCTAAACAAAATAGTGTATCTAATCAACAATAGAGCAGAAAATATGCTATGAAAATATAGGAGCCATATCTGGATAGATGACCTAGCAGCTACCATTACCTTGATAGCTCCAATAGTGCAACTGAAGGTGGGGGGACGACTCTCCACCCAACCAACCCCCAGCCAAACAGGCTGAGGCCCCCGAGCCCCCAATAATTAACCCTATGCCAATGCTATCTTGCTTTCCTCTCCTCCAGAGCTCATCTTCCAAGATGGCCAAAGACAAGCAAAGAAAAAGACCCCTCTCTTCACTCCTTCTCCTCCTTTTATCTCCTCCTTCTCCCAATTTCTTGATTTCTTATTTAATTTATTTCTTTATGCAAAATTTGCTTTTCGTTACTTCTTTTTCTTGTTTCTTTTTTATTATATTATATTACATTATATTTATTATATTAAATATTCTCTATATTTGTATATGAGGGTTGTTACAATAACCCATAATTTAAATCAAGTAATAATATAGCATGAGTAAATATACAGACTTGAAAACCTCACAAGGGTAAAGGGAGAATTCCCTATTAATTCTCGAAAGAGATTTTTAACTTAGAAAACGAACAAATAATCTATAAACGAACTAACCTCAAGATATGACTAAAGACTCTGTTGTTAAGAGTAACTGGAAAATATTACCTCCTTTCGAATGGCCAAATTCTATGTGCGTGGATTTCATTGAGAATGTGGTGTGGACTAATGACCGTATCAACCCCCATAAACTCTCATTGTAAAAAGAGGTGAGAAAATAACCTCTGAGGGACAAACACATCCTCATAACTAGATCAAGGACCAGTCTAAGCTCGAGGAATAGCTCAAAGAGCTCAAAATTGTTATAGAAGAGAGATACCAGAGGCAGAAGACCCTTACAGGGACCAGCACTGGTAAACTAAACTCATAAACCACCAGACAAATGTTGAAGTGAAAATTAAAAACAAGGTTGATGAATTGGGTAGAAAAGATACCACTTATCTCACCAAAACCACAACTAGTGTGACTTGGCGATACTACCAATCCATTCAATGTTCAAGTATGAGGGTTACATTTGGTGAAATAAGGAGCTAGCAGGTGTCTCTAAATTTAAATGCCAAGATTTGATAAGATGGTAGTTTTAATTACATATGATTTCCAAATCAATATAGCATATTGAAAGACCTCTTATCACGTTGCGGTCACATTAATAGGTGGACCCTTAGAATTGTGTCTAAGGTCAAGGGATAATACATATGCATAAAGCTACCCTTGCATGAATTGGGATCTCGCTATAGGAATCTCATTAACACTCCCAAACTCATAACCATAAGTTAAGATATGTGTCGATCCATCAATAGTTTATAGGTAGAAAACGACCCTTTTATAACAATGCTTTCACATGTGGACATTATGATATAGTAATAATTAGTACAAGAAATCTCGATATTATATAATGACCCCCAAATCAACCATTTAATTTATGTGCTAACAATAAAAAAGGAAGACAAACCTATATAAAGGATACTTAACCTATAGTTTGTGAAATGTATGCCCAAGTTCCAATCTAGGACATATGGTCAAAGGACCAATACTATTTATATGATAGGGAAAAAACAAGAAATTAAGGAGACATATAACATCATTGCAATTAGGAATATTACAAGTGTAAGAAATCTCTAGCTGCGAGGATTATACTTGGTATGTATTTTACCCAATGAAGAAATGCTAACAATTTTGCAGAGCATAACAACCCCATATGAGAAGAGAGCATTAAAATCCATATATAAAGAAACAATAATACTTCAAGTACAACGAACCTTAACAAATGCTTACCATTAACTGATTATCTAGTAATGGAGGCAAAGAACATCCAATTGCTTGATGCATATTTGAGAAAGTTAGATTAGGTGTCGTAATATATATTAAAGTTAACATTTGGATAGAAAGTTCTATTCTAGACTGTTCACAAAGTAAAATTTGGAAATTGGTCACCAAGCTCCAACAATTATAAACAATTTTTAAAAAATGGTGAAAAAGGGGACATTACATGCAGATCTAGGTATCAAATCAATGGTGAAATCAATATCCCATTTAGGTGTTAATCCTGGAATTTCTTCCGGAAACACATCTCAAAACTCTCTAAGGAATGTATAATATTCTAAAGGTGATTTATCCCTCTCATTTGAAGATATCATTAATTGGACTACATACATTCGGTATCCCTTTTTAGCACGTCTTTTCAATTGTAATGTTGAAATTTGTCTAATACAAACTTCTCCAGGTATGCATTTTATCCTTCTAGGTTTTCCTTCATCATCTTTACAAGTAAAAGTTTTATAATAACAATTTAATATTACTTTGTGAGCTTCATGCAAATCCTTCCCTGTGAAAACTTCGTAAAATCGTAGAGGAAAAATGTTTAACTCTGATTTTGTCTTTAACCCATTCAGCTCAAAAAGACAACTATTTACTAAATCTATTACTTTTCTCTTTGTGCATGTAGCTAACTGAACTAGCCAATATTTTTGGTGTTTCACTTTTTTTAACTTATATGCATCTACCACTTAAGGTGAAATGTAACTTAAATTTGATCATGGGTCAATTAAAATAGATATATATTTTTCAAAGATTTTACCCTATATTTCCACCATAGGATATTGATGGTCGGCTTGCTTATCCTCTAATGCAACATTAATCCTGGGAATGTTTCTTCCAACGCCATTAACAGTTGCAGCTTTCTGAACATTATATACAGTTTGTTTTTCTTTATCTTTTTATGGATAGTTTATGAGTAGATGTGGTTCACTGCAACCCCAATACTTTAATGGTTCCTTAGTAGATTCACTTGGCCTTTTATTTACATAGCGTGTCGATTTTGTCCCACTTTGGACTTATGGATGTTGTTGGTTACTCTTTATGTTATAATTATTACCTTGAAATTTTTTGGATATGTTCCTAAGTTGCAGAGGTTTAAAACCTTTCCTTCCTTGATTAGATCTATATTGTTTTCTATCTTTCCATGCCTTATAAGGTGTTTTTGATGTATGTTTATATTGTTCGTAACAAGGTCTAACTTTCTACATAGTCTCTTCTAATGATTTAGGGTCATCAAATTCTATTCAATCCTTATAAGATTGCAGTAAATAACTTAGGAATTGTTGAATTTTAATTTTTTCATCTCTAATATATGACACATATCTTAAAATTTCCATAAACTTATTGATCAAGCCATCCATGTTCATCTACCCTAATTTGAGTTCATAAAACTTATTGGTTTTTCCCTCAAAATATATTTCCATTAAGTATTTTCGTTCGAAAAACTTCTTAAATTTTTTCCACACTATTTTCTTTTCCTTGATTCCTCAAACTAGTTTAAGGTCTTGCCACCATATACTGACCTTACCATTTAAGTTATGGATCGCCATTCTAGCTTCCATGTTACTAGAGTAGTCATACATATGAAAGTACTTACTCGTGCCTAATAACCATGCTTCAACTTCTGCTCATGTCTTTGTCTCACCATTAAATGTTGGTGGTTCTTCTTAAATTCCCCTAATAGATTGTATCTATATTTCCTCTTCCTTTTCGGTGTCGATTTCTTAGTTTCACCTTTCTTAGAACTTTCAGTATCAATTTCCTTTTTATTAGATGAATTATTGCAACTATATGTCCCATCAATGGAAGTTTCATAAATGTGAGGTTTATTTTTCATGGAATCCATTCCAACATTGCTAGAAGTTTGATTTCAGATAAATTATGAAGGACTTAATTTATTTCATGTTGTTCCTCCCGAACTTTCGTCGGCTTTTCGTTATTTGCTTTATAAGTTTGTAATTGATCCATTAAACTTCTCATAGTCTCAAGCATTCCTTAAGGAGTCTCACGTTCAATTTTGTTGTTAATATCTACCACAATATGGGCTTTCAGGGTGTGTTGATTAACATCCCCCTGAGGGCTAGGTTCCTCTTCTATGTTAACAGACATTGTTTATACTATTTTCTTCTTTCTACTTGTACAAAAACCAATTTGTTAGTTTATTAATGTATATACTTTAAAGCTCAAGAGGCCTAAATGTTATAACCTACAACTCTAATACCATTGTAATAAACCCCAAATTACCAACTAAAAAAAAATATTAACTAGAATACTTGTCACTGGCTTGATGTGGCTTGATGTAACTTAACGAAATTTTCATATAACTGCTTAGTAATGCATATGAATATGTTTCCAATCTAGAAATGCTTGAGGGTTGTCACTCCTTAAACTAGACTATTGATAGTTACTATCTATTTAAATGTGGTGTATCTTTGTACTAAGAACACAATTCTTTACAATTTTCTATTGGTTAAGTCCATATCCCTTATTAGATAATTATGCATAGAATCTATTAGTACTCTATCGAGATTATCGATTTTATTATCTAAATCATAACTAGATGATTTGCTTTCCCTAAATTACAAGATATCAATATTTTTAGTCCCTGCCGTAGGCAGGAGACTATATGTTCTTGCTGTAATAATTTGTAGGATAACATAAAATGACTATATAGTTGGCTAATGTTTCAGAAAAATAATCATTTGTTGTTTTTTTTAATAATAATTATTTTCAGATGTGTTTGACTTCTATTGGATCAGAGAGCGTGATTTGATTAATTTTATCATTGCCGACTATTAGCAGAAATTATAAATATAAAAAAAATACTCCACAACCTTAGTTACCTTAGTTACGGACTTTAATTTTTATCATTGTCATTTCGTCAGAATTTCTGACAATGTGTTATAATTTAGTCTTTTCTTAAAGAGGAAGCTATCTCAGAATTCAGATCACGCCATTTGATGTCGTTAAAACTTTTCTTAATCTCATCAATTTGATGCTCCCAAAAATTGCCTAATTAATTTGGGGTTCAACATGGTGAAGCCAAAAAATCAAATGTTAATATGTAAGGCTTCTCATTGTCAAGTACAACATTAACAGGCAGTATTTTGCTCCAGTATTTTTGAAATTGTTGTTCCAGCTTGGAACTAAAGCAATTGTTGTTCCTTCATCAAAGGCTGGACACAGAAGGACCCAAAGAACCAGAAGGCGAAGGAGAAAGACCTGTGAAGTAAGTATCTTGCATAGCCAAAGGGATGAGGGTATGATATCGGCTCCATCAATAGCCCTTTCGGTGGTGATGGCATCCCAGTTGCTGTGTATGCTGTCTACACAGGTTTTGTGTACCCGTTGAAAGGGTGAATGCTCAAAGAAAGCACTATATGTGTTTGATCTGGAAGGCCTTTGGACTCAGGTCTACCCGTACTTATCATTTTCGCTTTGTTATGTTGTATACGTTTATCATTTGAAGAGCCGAGGAGAGTGAGACTCCATCCTCGTAACCAGGTATTCATATTCGTTTGCCTTATAAAGGTTCTAGTTATTGTATTGTGCTATATTTATTAACTCCCATAGCTCATTGTCGAGGCTTCCTCTTCTACTTGCTGCTATTCTTGCTACTCATGTTGGCGATGGTGATGGCGGCTTTCATAGAGGAAAAAATGGTTTATTTTATATTATAATATTATCAAGCTTTAAATTTTAAGCTATTTCTTTGACTGGGAAATAGCATAATTTTAAGCTATTTTATATTATAAGATTATCGAGCTTTAAATTTTATACTAGCCACATTTATTGTACAGCCATGGGAGCTCTAAAGGTTAATCTCCCAAGACATAACATTTTTCATGCCGACATTGGAGCTCCAAGCTCACGACCTGATTTCAGTTCATTAACTCCTTGTCGTCTCTGTGTGTTCAAACCTGATTTTTCGATCTTAAGACTGGTGGAGGTTCATCTATTGACCAACATTGAACATTCGAACAATCACTACCTTGGTATGGCGGACTAAAAGCCCATACAAACACGAAAGGTTATTTTCCATTCAAAAACACGATGGCATGTTGCTTTTGCCATGCCATGTTTATTATCGAGTGAGGGCATGGCATCTGCTTTTCTAAGTTTAGGGTGAGGTTATAATTTTTCGTATTAAATATATTTAATTTTAAAACATTTATTTCGATTCTCATTGGCTCTAGATTGTTGACGCACGTCTCAGTTTTTGGTGCCCGGCTCTCGGCGGTGGGCTTACGTCATTGAAAATGGTAGGTTGTGCGGTTCTGAAGCTACTTGAATAAATGCGGATGTGCTGAGTAAATAAATGAATAGGCCTTCAGTTTACGCAACATCTGTTACGGACGCTAATGCGGATGAGTAAATAAATGAATAGGCCTTCAGTTTACGCAACGTCTGTTACAGATGCTCAATTTGCAGAGGTGTACTCAACCTCTGGTTCTGTGGATATGCCTGCATCATGATCCCTTCCGTTCTCTTTGTTTATCACCACCAGGGCATGCAACGCTCTCAATTGACATCCATTACATCGTTTTCTTCTCAACAAAATGTTTGAGCAGGAGCTGAAAGGAAGAAAAATCTCAACAAAGTAGATAAATGGCAGAAGGCTAATCCACCACAAGCAATAGATGGAACCCGGTAAGTGAACATATAGCTTTGTTGGAAGCCACGTACAGTGAATGGATGCGCACTCCCAACCCCGAACAAATAGAATAGACTGTCAGTCGGCTGAAAATGTATGGGAACATTGAAGGCAAAAATGTATTTTGTTGGTTTCAAAATCGCAAAGCTTGTGACTCCGTGAGAGGCAACGACATAAACAAGAGAGAGCGGCATCCATCAATCAGTTTCTTCAACCACCTTCCTTGGCAGGCACTTCGCACACAAATAGTAAGGAACTCGGTGACACCTCCTTCAATCTTTCAAAAAAAAATCACGGAAACATTTTATTTTGCTATAAGTGAAGCTAGTAGTTTGTTATTTCCCCATATTTCGCTAAATGTTGCTAGTAGTAGAACAAGTTTTTTGCAGGCGTTGAATTTCTTGCGTTGCAGTTGGATGATGGAAAATTTAGTTGTCAAAGTGACGGAACACCTTCAAGGAGATGTAGAGTTTATTAGGGTTCGAGATGATATTGCGCTTTGCATAGAGGACGCTAACTTTACGCCTCAATCATGTCCTTTGCTCGCATTTGTTCACAATATTAATCGAGATGAATTAGTAAAGGACTGGATGCCTGTGCACCTTCATCTCGTCTCAAATATACTTCGAGCAAAAGATACAGCCAAACCTGTGTTACTTAGATATTACGTATCCATTAAATATCATCATAACCAATGCAGGCTTCCCAAATCGGAAGCAGAAAGACATTTTATTGTATAAACATCAAATTCTGACAATGTCTATCTCTGAGCTTTACTAATGATAATTACTGAGCTAGTCTCGCTGGTTTTGAATTATCTTTTCACCGGAACATTTAAAACTTGAATGTTTCATAATATTGAAGAGAAGGAGAAGAAGTCTACAAATTAGACGATTTAGTTGGTATAGTTAGTTTGTGGTTTTTTTAATAAATTTGAATTTTGTTTTGTTTAAATTGTGAATATGTGAATATATAAATGGATTTCGCTATCTCAAATGTCTCCTAAATTATGAAAATTTAAATATTTTCTTTTAAATTTTAAGAATTTCTTAAATTTTTTACAAAACCAATAATATTTGATATTTATTTTTAGTAATTTATACTTAATATTACAATTTTAAAATAATATTTTTAATATTTATATTGTTTATGATAACAGCCAAAACCTGAATAACAACTAATAATAATTATTATCTTAGATCGTTTGAATAGATATGTGCTTTTGCTTGCAAATTAGTCAACTTTCATTTGCAAGTTACATCAAGTGATTATCTTTTAAACATAACTATATAATTTACACTCCATTTCACAGCGTTGGCAAAAGAAATTGAATAATTTTTTTATTTTAATATATTCTTCTAAATATAATTGTTTTTTAATATTATTTAAAAATATATATACTTAAATATTTATAAATTAGATTTAAATAATAATAATTACTTTTAAAATTAAATTTTAGTTTTTAATTTCACTCTCCCATTGTTTGCCTTTTATAAATATAAACAATGTCATCATCTCTGTAGTACTTAAATAACCAAATACGGATCATAAAACATTTTATAATTTCATTAACATAAATTATAAATATGACCGAGCTCCCCTGCATAACAATAAATAATTTTACAATTATAAACTATAATTTTACGGATCTTACCGAGCTCCCCTGCATAACATCCTCCTGTCTCATGTGACCGTAGGAGGAGTACTAGTCTATCATCGGACCCTGTTGAAATGTTTTTGTCCAGGCATTCTCGCAAGGTATAGAAGACTCTAAAACATCTTCCCAATAGCAAAAGAATTCCAAATCCAGTATTTTCTCATGAACAGAGTCTCTAACACATGAAATAAACTTGAGATCGTTTTTTTTTTTAATTTAAATAGATTATTCTTTATTAGAAGTTCACAGGTTATATAATCTGGACATCAATGGAGGTTTGATGTTCAATTCGAATTTAAAATCCGGGGTAGTAAATAAGTCCACTATTTGCCATAAGGAAACTTGAGAACGAAAGGCACATTGTTGTTGTTTTATTAACTTGAGATAATTATAGATTGTAACTATACATGCTAAATGTAAAACATCAGAAACTTGATAATCTATTTTTATATTTCAAATTTATTAAATAATATATTTGGTGGATCGACCAACCTGTTGGGTGTTAGCAGGACTTCTCGATTCTACCCGATGATTACATGGTAATATACATTCAAGCTGTTGTCACTTGCTAACCCTCTGGGATAAACATATGCACCTCAAATACAGATATAGAAAATTTTACATCTTATATTCCATAAAATTTACAATATTCTAAATTAAAAATTCTACATATAAAATTCCATGTAATATAAAAATTCTATAAAATTTACAATGTAATTCAATTTTCTCCCGTTTTAGAGTATTATTAAGTAATTCACAACTAAAGATTTATAATGTATGTTAAGTAATGCGTTACAAATCTGTTTGTAAAGCATGTTAATCCAAAAGTTTTTGGATTAAAAAAATTATATATTTCTCGGTGAAACTTTTCCCTATAATTCAGTTTGCAAAATTTTAAAACCATTTTAAATAAATTAATTTGTTAGGATTAAAAAAATTATATATTTCTCGGTCAAACTTTTCCCTATAATTCAGTTTGCAAAATTTTAAAACCATTTTAAATAAATTAACTCGTTAATGACACACCAACTTATTTTAAATTAAGTGCAACAGTGATACTTGCTTCCTATTATCAAGGTCTACTCTAGTCCCCGGTAAGTTCGAGCTATCTCGAGTCTCGTAAAACCTGGTAATTGAATTGAGAAAACTTAAGAAGATTAGTCTAAGTAAATAATTATAAAAAATGCAATAATTCAAGTGACATCTTTCAAATTTCTATGCTTTTACTCATTTAAGAGCGTACACATATTCCGCTTAACTAAATTACATTATAGGTGAATAATTCAATGTACACATATTCAGCTCAACTAAATTACATTATAGGTAAATAATTCAATGTTAATAAATATTTTAATTATTAAGTTTATTTTTATAAATTTGATGATAAATTTTTAAAAAATAAAAATTTCATGCACCAATTCACATTTTAGTTATGATCATTCAATGGTTAGTTAGATTATAGTTTAAAAATTAAATTATTATTATAAATATCCTATCAACCGTATAAAAAAATTAAAAGATTAACACAATATAAAATTAATTTGATTTCAATTTAATTCAATATAACACGATATAAATATCTCAAAAATGAAGTGTGTTTGAGATAGGTTAAGTGCAAATTATATGTTTTAACAAAATTATGGTTTAATGAATTGATTTACAAGAAGCAAAATTTACATAATATATCAAATTATGATAAAATTTTAAGTTTCATCATCTTATTCGTTGTAGTAAACTTGAGGTTTAATGGTTAAGTAGTTTTGTGGCAAAATAATTTTTTTTCCTATCACAATTTTGGAGTATCATATTTTTATAGCTTCTATCTTATAGCAATAGTCGTTATTACTATTATAACTTCTATCTTATAGCAACAGTTGTTATTGCTATTAGCAACTGCGGGGACATTGCCACCTAGTGGTTCTTGTTTAATGATTATAATGATGTGTTTTTTAATAAACTATTAAGGAAGCGCCTATTCTTATGTATATACAAAATTATTGAGACGCACAGGTTTATTTATTATCATATTTTTATTTATATATTATCATTCTTTTATATTATTTGATTGCGAATCTATGGTTTATAGATTATCTCATTTTTTATTTTTTATTTTTTTATTGTGAAATATTATATATATTTTTTAATATAATGTTTTTTTTTAATAAAAATTATATGTAGTTTATTCAATTTGATTGTGTTTTTAAAAAGTGTATGGTTTTAGTAAATATAATTTTAGCATAAGGAATATATGTTTTTTTAATATTATCTTTATTGAAATTCTTAATTAGTTAAGAGTTTATCTTCCTTATAAGTAAGAAAATAAGTTTATGGTCCAAGATCTAGATGTATATGGTAAGAGTGGGAGTCTTTCACTAGTAGATTGTAGGTATCTATTACAACTCCATTAGAGACTTAACAACATAATAAAACATTTTAGGGTTCTCATAAAGGGTATTTGTTATGTCAAATTCATCCATGAGTTGCACTTAAGTGATCCAAGCACTAAGGGTATTTGTTTTTGGCAAATTCACTAGTAACCTACACCCAAGAAATGCAAAGAATGAGGGGTATCTATTTCTCGAAATTCATCCATGAATTGTACCCAAGACTTGCAATACACAATACAATCTTCCCGGGGCATATATAAGGGATTATTGATGTTATGTTTATTTTTGTGTAGTGAAGGTATGGTAACACCCCCTAGACACAAAGCGTTGAACTTTGATAAATACTAACTTCCCATCATTTTCACCGCAATAGGGGTCTCCACTTGACTACAACCTCACAAACTCTAACTTATAGATTTTATTTGGTTGGAACTTGGGATGTAAAACAAAATATAAAGTGGGACTAGTTTCTTATATTATTTAAAATCTTTTGATAATTTATAAGATGGATCGGTTCTCAAATTCTTTTATAACTACATCACTTCCATGTAACCCCTTATTACAGAGTACTTTTTGCACCATCAGGTACAATTGCTAGTTAATTTATTGTTGTGAATATTGTTGCGACTAAACAATTGACTTATGCCCAAATATATATGCATGGATGAGTTTTTCTTATATAGTTTGATTGTATAGGTTTTGATTTATTTCCTTACTACCTCTGGTGGAGGGAATCTGTGCATAGGTATTGTCATGATCATATTCTTCTTTCACGGCCATGGAGCCATTTTCTTTTTTTACATGCAATACAACTATGTTAGTTACAATTTCTAAATTATTGTTATAGTTTATTATGTAAAAACAAAGTCTTTTATTCTTAACCTGAATACTAATATTTGTGCAAGGGTAAGAATTTATATATTAGATACCATGAATGCTGAATTCATATTTGATGGGTTGGGGTTTTCTTTTAGATATATTGTTTCATTTGCCATGTTTGCAATCTATGTAAATAAGTCTTGGTTCTTGTTTTGTCTCTGGATAGAAACTAGAGGTTAAATTTTCTAATGATAAATTTACAAAAAAATTATATTATGTATAGAATATTGTGTGTCATTTTTAGGATTTCATTTTTTATTTTTAAATTTGTAAATAAAATTTGTGTAGTTTTTTTAAAATTTAAACTAGGTAATTTTATCTTTTTATTTGGATTTTTGGGGTTTGTAACAATTTAAACTAAATCCCATAAATATAAATTTAGTTGTCTTAAATAAGCTTACTTGTGTATTTTTTAAAATAAATATGTTATAATAATTTTTTATCTTAAAAAACAAATATGTTATAATCATTTTTTTTTTAAATAAATATGTTTTTTTTCCTTGGGCTTTTATTTTTTTTTCCTTGGATAAAAAATAAATATGTTATAATTATTTTGTATTTTAAAAATTAAATATGTTATAATCTTTTTTTTAAAGGCAGGGACTATTGGGTCAGGTATCTCACTAATAAAATATTGCAAAATGTGTTGGATGCACAAGATTGAAACCAGGATTTCTAGTTTGGCATTTGAATAAGCTGGTTTCGCCCAGGAGGCTCAGGGATCTCTGAAACATGGAGGAAATTTAAGTTTTCAAAGCTTATTCATGCCTTCATTCGACAACGGTGTTTGATTGCAAGGGGGACCGCTTCTTGCAGGATATGTACTCGTGAGTATTGGGTTACTCCACAAGTTTTTGTTGGCAAAAATGCTACTGGTGCATTTCTGGCCTTGAAAACTTGTAGGAAAATATCGTTTTCCAGTGCATGTTTTAGGAAATTTGCTGGAATTGCATGCTTTCTATAAGAAGTTGCTAGAAACACTTATTTTTGCAAGCTCTCTAAGACTCTATGGCTTGAAACGTATCTGCATATTGTAACTTATTAGTACATATTTATATTCTTCATCCAAAATTCCTTATATGTAAATATTTTCATTATTTTGTGGTTCATACTTCTAGAGACATGCACAAATTTCTAGGAAATTATTATTGGTAGTAACATAACATTAAGTTGCATTACGAGGTCATCTAGCTGGAAATATATAGACAAACTAGTTTTGGACGTCAACAGGAATTCCATGAACAATTTTGATTGTAAAGCAACACTAGTTATAAGATAATGATCTATCTTATCTAATCTTAATGTTCCCAACTAGACAGAAATAGGGCATGGTTTTTGTTAGGGGCATAGTTTGGTTGTGTTAATGAGCTTGCAATTTGGCAAATGCAAATTATTTGAAAGACATTATTGTGCAATGCTCATCCGTGTCTTACTTCACTTCATTACTACTTTAAGAGTTTTGTTGCAATTCCATGTGGATCTCTTATTTCCAAGTTCTTTGATGTATATGGTGACTCAAGAGCATTCTTTGGCTCATACCTAGTTGCTTTTGGCATGCTTTAATGTAGGTGGGAAGCTTCTCAGTTCCCAAAAGTGAGAGTGGCAAATTTGGACAGAAAGAATTTGATTAAACAACATACTTTTTACATGCCAAATATCCCATCTATTCCAGTTTGCTCAAAAGATCTCCTGCCTTCGAAAGACTAGGAGAGAGAATTTCTTGTAGACTTTTCTGACCTGAGAATGGTAAATCTCCTTACTAGCCTATATGATGAGTTTTCTTGAACATCTTTATTTGGCTCTGGAAAAGAAAAAAGTATAGCTACTTCATTTTTTTATTTGTTTATTTCAGGTGACAATCAGTCTTTTACTATGCATATTGCTTTTTAGGCCCTTTCAAATGTTGAACTGTCAAAGGACCATCAATTAAAGTCATTCCCATCTTATAAAAATAAAGTTCTATGGGAAAAGTTTTGTTTTGGTTCTATATGTAGCATATCAAGCGATGAAGAATCCTGCCCCCTAGCAATGGAAAAAGAGGGGGATGAAAATGATATTTTGGAAGACTTGGATTTTGAGTTGACTGAAACAAACAAAGAACTTCAAACAAATGATAAACTTAACTCTGTTGTTAAAGAACCTATGGAGGACCCCCTAGGGGAGATCAGATCTACAGCCGACCCTCTGCTTCCAGTTGTGTAGAGTTTGGATGAAATTGCACAGGCCACAGTTTTCAAATATCACGTGACTTGGCTTGAAAATATAAGCTCTTTGTCAAAGGATCAGGCAGTTTGGTTGTTTGCTCTTTGTGCAGTTTTGGATAAGCCACTAGATGCATAGACATGTGCAGCAGCAAGAGATTTGCTAAGAAAATGTTCAAGTTTGAGGGCCAACAAGACCAGAGATGATGAAGAACTTGCTATGTTAAGCATACTTATAACAATAGCAGGCAAATATTTTGGTCAGGCCGAGGATCTGACAACATGAGACACTTTTTTTATATCTATTGAACTGACTACGGGAAGATGTTGTATTTATTGTGGATATACATCTTTCTTGTATGGTCATATTGTTTACATACCCTTGCAACATTGTAGTTCAAGACATCCTATGCATCTTATCAGAATGGATGTCCTGTCTGCTTTGTTGATGAGTATTTAACCCCGAAAATTTTGGTCAAGATTTATAAACATCTTCAGATTCCTTACTAATGCAGCAAGACAGGATAAACAACTGAACATAAAAAGGATCTTAATTTCAAGTGAAATTTACTACTGGAGAGTGTCTTTAAATCTTGTATCAATAGGGGACTTTTGTCTTAAAATTGAAGGGCACCTTGCTGCTAGTTCTAATTGTCAAGTGCATGTATGGGGTACCTCGTGTTTCTTCCGTTGTACACGTTCTTCGTGGGCCAGTTGCAGAAGCCTTGAGTATAGATGTTAAATTTGACTCTTGCTGGTATTTGTATTCTTCGTGGATATTTTAATAAGTAGGTTGAATTTAGTATAATGAACCATTCTTAAATTGATAAGTAAAGCATTCCGAGCTCTAGATAAATTTGTTCATCAATTTGGGCGTTTCCCTTGTGCTACTTTTGAGGAAGATGCTAGTAGATTCATTGATATAGCCAGGGCTTTAAATGACAATGACACCTGATTAAGATGAAAATGTAAATGTATTCGAGTATTTCGCAAGTGGTTTCCGTGCAGTGTTGAATCCCATGGCAGCTATGTTTGGTGGAATCGATGGGCAGGAGATTGTGAAAGCATGTTCTGGCAAGTTTCATCCAAGTTTCCAAGTTTTATTTCTTTCTCACCATAACATGTTAATGCTTTTCATAATCGGTCTTAAATAATGGAATTTCCCCTTCATTATTTAGATTTTATATAGGCAACCAAGCAGAGCATCCAATTATTGTATAATAGTAATAACAATTCCTATATTGCTGTGCAGTTCTTCTATTCCGACTCACTGGAATCTCTTCCTGTAGAATCCCTTGGGCTAGAGGACGTGGCACCTTTGATTTGTCGTTATGATGCCCAAATTTCTGTGTTTGGAAAAGAGATGTAGAAAAGTTTGCAAGCTGGGAAATTATTTGTTGTGGGGACTGGTGCTCTGGGATGTGAGCTTCTAAAGAACTTAGCCCTCATGGGAGCCTCCTGTGGAAGTCTGGGAAATTTGACTATAACGGATGATGACGTTATTGAGAAGAGTAATCTTAGCAGACAATTCCTCTTTCGGGATTGGAATATTGGTCAGGAAAATTCAAGTATGGCAGCAACAGCTGCCACCGCAATCAACCCATTTTTTCATCGTGAATCTATTGCTGCAAAACTTGTGGCAAACTTGATTACTGAATCTGGTGCCAACCGTGTACTTTCTTGTGACTTGCATTCTGGGCAATCGATGGGCTAATTTGACATTCCAGTGGATCATGTCTATGGACAACCAGTGATCATGGATTATCTTGCCAGCAAAATTATTTCATCAAAGGATCTAGTAGTTGTGTCTCCAGATGTTGGTGGTGTTGCTCGAGTTCGTGTGTTTGTACAAAATAAATAAATAAATATATCAGATGCTCCTCTTGCAATAGCTGATAATAGAAGACAAGGGCATAATACCTCAGAGGTATTCATATCAAGCACATTTCATGTTTCAACCCTTTTCCCAAGTGCAATAATTATGTTTCTTCTTCAATTTTAACTGTTTCCCTTCCCTTTTGTTTTTCCTTTTAATGGTCTCTAGATTTATGTGTGTGCAAAATATACAGTGAAATTGTGGTCATGTATTTGAGATGAGTAGCACAATGTATGTCCATTTGTATAGGGTTAGGTAACAATAATTGTGTATTGTCTGTTACAGGCCTGCATCCATGCCTACAATTACAACAGTGGATATAAATATACTTAGCATCAAAGTGAATTGTATTGAAGTGTTTGTTTGTCTGTAAAATCCATGTAATGTCCCAAGCCAATTTAACCAATTTTTTTCCAAATAACATAAGTGATAATCAGAATGATTTAAGGTGTAGGGAACTAAGTGATAATTGGAATGGTTTAGGGTTTAGGGCATTAAGTGATAATCAGAATGGTTTAGGGTTTAGGGCATTAAGGGAACCACGAAAAGCCGAGCTCGTTGAGAATTGAGGGGCAGTTATGATCATCTTTCCAGAGCAAGCAAGCTGGGGCAGTTACGTGGAGACAAATTCATCTCCACTAATGTAATGTAAATAAAAAGGTGTGACCTCTGCATCTTGAATGTGCGGGCTCTTTTCTCCAAACAAACTAGTCCTAGTCGTGGTATTAACCTTCACTACTATGTGTAAAATGTACAAATGCATATCTCTTATGTGTAGACTCTTATGCTCCCCTTCGTAACAGACGTGCACTCAGTGCTTATTTCCTGGAGTGTTACATACCTAGAGCGTTACCTAGAGTGTTACATATACTTAGTTAACCTCTGAGCATTCAGTTTTCCCACTGTAAAAAGAAATTTAAGATCATATTTAAGCCAAAAATAAATTATTTTAATTAAGAAATTGACAATCATAATTAAGCCAAAAAAATATTTTATTAATGTTTGGATTGCCTTTTCCTAAGTCATAGTCACATGAAAATATTTGCAAAATCGTGTGAGCCTAGATACCCAACATGTCTTTGATGACTCCTTCTCGAGCAGTGAGGTTGATGTTGTTTTAAATGCTTTGGACAATGTCAATGCCGGGTTGTATGTAGATTCAAGGTGTGTTTACTTCCAGAAGCCATTGCTAGAGTATGGAACTCTGGGAACCAAGTGCAACACCCAAATGGTTATCCCTCACTTGAGTGAGAACTATGGAGCATCACAAGATCCTCCTGAAAAGCAGGCGCCCATGTGCACTCTTCACTCATTTCCACATACTATTCACCACTGTCTCACATGGGTAATCTCCGGATTTGAAGGTCTTTTAGACAAAACTCCAGCTGAAGCAAATGCTTTTCTTTCCAAACCACAAGAATACATAGCGGCAATCAAGTCTGCAGGGGATGCTCAGGCCCGACAACTTCTGGAGTCTGTTGTCGATTGTTCAGTTCTGTAATGGTTAATCCATGTCTAGTATCGAGTTCATGGAGTATTGAAGTTAGTTTTAGAGTTGAGGTACAAAGATCCATTTCAATTTCAAACAATATATTCTGTTATCTAGTCCAAGTTTGTATGTCCAGTTCAATGAATTTCAACGACTCTAAAATAATTACTATGTTCGAGTTATATGTTGGAGATGTGTCTAGACTTATGTTTGTGTTTATATGTACATACGTTTAGGTTTTAAATTCGTATGGGTAGATTGACAAGTTCAAAATATATGTAGAAATTTCAGCAGTTCATTTGGATAACAACCGTTACCATTCCATGCTTGACTTAATAGTCAGATCGACTGAACATTGTATATTGCATACTATTTACTAACTCTTTGGCAACGAGGTTTTGCGTACAAAGACTGTTCTCTTATTTTCTAATTAATAATGGATGTCGATTTCTGTTTGCATGGAAAAGAAAATCACAAAAGTAGCTTTAATGTTCTTTGAAATGTCAAAAATCATTTAATCATTTTTTCAAAGGTTTTTTTTTTAAGACACAATTAAACACATCGTAAAAATAACAAGAAAATATTATTTAATTTTCTAATTTGTGAAGTTGTTTAATTTTTTTAATTTGTTTATTTATTAAATTACTATTTTATTATTATTTTTTAAATATTATTTCAATTATAAAATCTAAATAATATCTTTTATTTCAAAATCTTCAAATTTTATTTAATAAATTACTCATTTTAAGTGTACTAGCTTAACAACAACAACAACAACAACAAAATAGATTGTCCATTTGGATAGCTCATTCGGTTAGTCAAATCACAATTGAAGTATGAATCTTTCACTTGGTTAAGGTGTGGGTCTGGTCAAATTACAATTGAAATATGAATCTTTGATTAATTAACAGAAGCACCCCAAAATGAGATGTAAAACACAATAATTAAATTCCAAAACGAGACCATCTACGACCCTACTGGGCATAGTAGTAACTAAGTAGAGGGGGAGGAGGACACTTCTCTTCACTAAATGTATGCCTTTGGTCTTTATATTGAGAATATATGATTAATTAAATAAGAAATTATATTTTTGTTATAAAAGTGTTTTTTTGTACTAGAATGTAGCATTAGAGAGAACAAATGGATGGGCAGTTAACTTAGGTGCCTCTCTTGTAGATTCTCATAAGAATATTGAATGAAACATTTTAATTTTTTAACAATGTTTTGAGATTTATTGATGATTGGTAAATTACGGTTAATGTGTATTTGTTCATACATATGAGCGCACTACATATTTGCAAAAAATGCAATGAAGATTAATATTGATTTATATGTAACATGTTGTGTGAATTGTTGCAATGTCATTTGATGGAACAGAAAATGACCATTGCAATTAGGTCATTTATTTATTTTGTATTTTTAAATTTGTAATAAGCTACAATATTTTTGGATGGAAATAGGAGACACCTTACCTTTCCACAACTACTGAATTTAAAAATAAATCTCTTGAATAAGCTTAAAACCGATATATAAGTCTCAAACTAAGGATGACCTTAGTGCATTGCAAACATAATGATTTTGCAATATGTTGTAATGATTATTCCAAGGATCTTAGCATTAAAACATTAAGGAATATAGAGGAATTTATGATTGCTAATTTAGTGGGTTATTTTAATAATAATTAAGTCTTTTTTTAAATTAATTCAAGTTTTTTTATTTTATCTCAAGATTGAAAAATATAATTTTTTTATAATAAAAAAAATATAGATGTTAATGGAATACACTTAATATAATTTTTTTATAATAAAAAAAATATAAATGTTAATGGAATACACTTTATATGGTAAAAGAAAGAGTTACCATTTAAGTGAATTAATTACCTATAATGTTTTTTACATAAGGATATATATTTTTCTTTTTAAAATTATTATAAAATTAAAATTAATGTTACATTTTCTACTAAAACAAAAAAATCTATATTTATTATATTAATTTTTTACATAATATATGTAAATACTCGAAGGACATCTAAATTTAGGTGTTAGTGTGTATCTATGTGAAGTGTTGTGTCACATTTTTTTGTGTTAATGTTGTGCAGGGTTCAATAATTAAGTGGTGGTGTCACGATGCATGATAAAGGTGGTGTCAATTAAGTGGTGGTGTCATGATACTTGAGTTTAGAAGGTATACCTTCAACACAAGTAATTTAATCACAAGGATTGGTCCATAACCATTTTAACATTGGTGTAGGATTATCTGCTCAAGTTTCAGTATAGATTAATTACTGTAGCTAGTTTCCTTTTTGGAGAAAGTTCTGGAATACCCACCTTATATGGTATTGGCCAGTAGCAAGAGACTCTTTTTCTTTTGGAAAAAAAAACTCTATATCTCAACTTTGAATGGATCATATAAATATAAGGTTAGGATGGGTCGAGAGGTATCAATTTCAATGTTTTATATACTTAGAATGTTAGTGTTAAGAAAATTGATATTTGCATCTCAAGTTTTGCGATACCTTTTAACACAATAAAATATATGGAGTTAAAATGGTTATGAGCCAATCTTTGTGATTAAATGAATTTGTTTTTCATGTCTCCTTTATATTTTAGCTTGAATGACTTGATTCACTTGTTTCAATTTGTAAATTCAAATGGCAGGGACTAAGCTGCTCGCAGCTCTTGTTCTTTAATGTATAGACCAGGGGTAAATACCCTCCAGTCTATGCTTAGCTTGAGTCTAGGAAACATTTACACGCATGACTTAATATACATTTGTGAATGTAATGTTATTGTTGTAATAAATAATCAACTTTTAGAAGGTCAAGTGTATATAATTGGCAACATTCTAGTGTAATTCATATTAGAATATACTTACCCATATTCCTTCAACTTGACCCTTGCGTTGGTATAACGTTCGACAATAAACATTTGTAGTTACATGTGACTATCGTGACATAGAGATCAACCATTTGTTTTGAGTGGTTTAACTGATATAACTATTCCATGAGATATTTCGGGTTGGTGGCTTTATTGGCAACATGTGCCAATGCTCAACCATTGGTTTGACACATGTTATTGAATCATCGTATGGCATTAAATGGCGGGATTTGTGAAGTTCTTATGGGGATATGTCTGGATGCTTCTATGTGGAACCTAATTTATCTCCCTATTTTTCATCATAAGCCGAGCTCCGTGATTTCTCCCTTGGCTTACTGTGTTTC
This sequence comes from Larix kaempferi, assembly GCA_027924585.1. Classification (NCBI taxonomy): domain Eukaryota; kingdom Viridiplantae; phylum Streptophyta; class Pinopsida; order Pinales; family Pinaceae; genus Larix; species Larix kaempferi. The sequence goes on from BSBM01000613.1 coordinate 9,970,643, forward strand.
AACCAAGTATCAGGGTATCACGAAGACACATGTGGAAGAATGTGCTTAGGGTTTCTATCACTGTAACGTGTGGAGCGGCGTGTAGGGTAGACTACCCTCACTGGGGCGACTCTTAATAGTGTGATATTTGCAATAACAAAAACATACAATAATAAAAAGTAATAATTTAGAAAGTATTATTCATAAACATGTTTTTCTATAATATGTATATACTATTACAAAAAATTACAAAATTAATATTTCGACTATATTTATTTTCATATAAATACTAGCATACCCCCAAAGCGGGGCTCAAGAGAACTTCAATATGATACAAAATGTGAGAAAGTTGTATGTATGTAGATAATATAATTTTATGTTTTCAAAGTAAGTCTAGCAAATCTATGGTAGGTATAGTAGTCGATGAAATTGAAATGAAAACTCTATTGTGAGTACTAATAAGTAATAAATAGAAACCCATGTAATCAATGGCAAGTAAGAAGAAATGTACATTAATTTGTCATGCGAGAAAGTATACATATATGAATTAACAATAAAGGGCTAGGTAGTGATCAAGTTTGACTCTAATTATATTGGCAATTGACATTGGTATGTTCCTTTGGTAGGGGGAGTGCACAGATTGAGGGTTGCAATTTTAAGTGTGAAAGGGATAGAGAATGAAGGTGTGCCTCTTTCTTTTTCAAAGCGAGACATATGAATTGTCTTTCATCTTTGCATAGCATTCGAAGGAGAACGATGGTGCAATTCACATTCCTTTTAAGGTTGTAGTGCATGGCATTTTTGTGAAGGTCAAGCCTTGACGTTCATTGTTAAAAAATGTCAATGTTTGACCTTGTTAATGTCAATCCTTGGGATCATTGTTGAAATTTTGACCTGAATTGGACCAGCGGCCATTGAATCTGAGCCCAAGCATTCCCTCGTGCTGTGCGATTCGGATTTGAGCTGTAGCTTTCTGGGAGTGAGCTCTGATCGAGGATGGATTACGTATAGAGCAGGGGAACTCCTGGATGTTGGCTGCAGTATCTCTTCCTGCGTAGTAGGGCCTGAAGGCATCTCACCAGGTTCTACATTGAATTTTGATCTCTCTTCCAGGGCAGGCCCCCAGTCTCTTATGGCTTCGGAAGTTGTCTGTCCCCCTTCCGATCTCCCTTCCGATCTGACAAATTTCTTGAATTTGATAGCTTCACAGGGCAAGAAGCCCCTTTCCTCCTCCCAGCAGAAGTTCATGAAAAATCTAAATGAGATTCCAACGGTAGCGTTACTGGTAGATATCCCGTGTAGGACAGCCCTTAATCTGTCGGATCGTGGATTGATTGGCCAATTCACAGGTCTATGGCCCTCTCCAAAGTCTACCGAGCATTGGGTTCAAAATAACTGGAGACCCCTAATCACGGAAGATGTGAAATCTTTCTTTCTGGGGAAAGGATATTTTGCATTCGTGTTCGAAAGCAAACAGGATCGTGAGCTCATCTTCAGAAATGGTTCGTATTTCATGGGACCTCAGGGACTCTATATGAATAAATGGACTCCAAATTTTGATCCTACCCTTGACATCCCCTCTGTTGTTCCCGTCTGGGCGAGACTCCCCCATCTACCTCTTCATTGTTGGAATACTAAATCCCTAGAAACTACCGGAAATGCCCTGGGTAAATATATCGACAAAGCTGATCGAAAAGATCAATATGCATGCGCGAGGATTTGTGTCGAAGTAGACTTGGAACATGGACTCCCAGAAGCAATAAATCTCACTGTGGCAAATTGGACCCACATTCAAGAGCTCGATTATGAACAAATTCCTTTTAAATGCAAATTCTGTTATGAGTACGGTCACTTTTCCCTTTCCTGTAAAAAGAAGCCAGCGGACTCAGTACCAAAAGGGAATAAAGATCAACGGACTATTATTAAGAAAAATAACAAAACCGAATCGAAATCACATCCAAAAAGTTTAAAGATCAAGAATCCAGATCATTAACAACAAGATCCGAAGACATCGAATAATAGGAATAGCTTCAAAGTTTTAGAAAGTGAGGAGATCCAAGAAACCCCGAGATCGAAGAAGGAGAAATACGCGAACAACAAGACTCTCAAACTATTCCTCACGTCCTAGAAGCTCAGGATCTGCCTCAAAATACACCCAACCCTACTAGATCTACCTTGATTAAAGAAGCCCCCTCCTATGCTGAAATCACAAAAGTTAGACCTCTGAACTCCCCTTCCTCCTTGGAATAACTCATAGATAAATCCGCCAAAAAGCCTGGTCGAAAATCAATCAAAGTGTTGAGAGAAGAAGAAGCTGAGCGAGAGAAAGTTCAAGGATCCCAAGCCACTATTAATATGATCTTCAGCAGAAATACTAGAGCCAGGAAAGCAGGAAAGAAAAATGGAGACCTATTAGGAGGAAACCCCTCCACCATCTATAATTCTAAATGATGAAGATGGTCTCTTGGAACTGCAGAGGTATAGGCAACCCTAGCAAGGTAGAAGCAGTAAAAGACCTTCCAAGAATTGATATTCCAGATCTTCTATTACTTCAAGAGACCAAGCTTGATGATATTGCTGTCTTAGCCATCAGAAAAGAAAAGTGGAAGAAGAGCACCGGATATGTAGTTAGCGCTAGAGGAGCCTCTGGTGGCCTGGTAACATTATGGTCCCCTGAAAATTTTCATCTCAACAACTCTTTCGCGACGCAACATTGGATTTATATGGACCTTACTCATATTCAAAGCAACAAGCAGTTCACTCTTTTCAATATATATGTACCCAATATTTACTCAGAAAAACAAGATTGTTGGAATCTACTTGAAGATTTCCTGCAGGTATATGCCCCTCAGAATATTATTCTAGCTGGTGATATGAATATCACTCTCTCCAAGACTGAAAAAAGGGTGGCAACGGTGGAACAAATTGCTTTCATTCTCAGGTTGAAGCTCTATTTCAAAAGTGGGACCTCATTGACATCAAACCCAAAAAAGGGAAGTATACATGGTCCAAAAAGCGCATTGGTAAAGGTAATATTATGGCTAGATTGGATAGGTTCCTAGTCCATAGCAACGTCCTGTCTGATAACCAAATCATCTCCTCTAATATTCTGGCCAATTTAGCTTCCGACCATAAACCCATCCAACTTGTCTTCCAAGAGAATGAGGATCCAGGTCCAATCCCCTTCAGGTTCATCCCTCAATGGCTCGCACATGACAGCTTTTGGAACATACTGGAAAATGCATGGAAATTACCCATCACCGGATTTCCATGCTATGTATGGGAAAAGAAACTCTCTAACACCAAAATTGCTCTTAAGTCCTGGGCCAAATCTAATTGCCCTGCACCTGCAAAACTTAGAAAAATGGCAGTGGGCGCTCTTGAAGATTTCCAGCTCGATAGGGAGGACCAGCTTAATGAAGTCTCCACACTGCATGAAGAAGCCAAACACCAAATCAATGCATCTGAAGCATTCCGAGCTGAAGAAGAATATTGGAGGCTCAAATCGCGGAGCATCTAGCTCAAATCCGGGGATAAAAATACTGCATATTTCCACAAGCAATTTAAAGTCAGACAAAAATTCAATTACATTTCCAAAATCAATCTTGAGAATGGTACGATCGTAAAAGGAAATTCGAAAATAAAAGATGCAGCACATTTTCATTTTTCCAAGTTATACACAAAAGACGACAGCGCTGGTGGAGAGGAAGATCACATATTCTTAGAGCATATTCCTAAAAGGATTACGCTGGAGGACAACAATAATATGCACAAACCATTTGCTGAGCAGGAAGTGCTCAAAGAAATCCACTCCCTCGATTCAGATAAGGCTCCGGGTCCCGATGGCTATTCGATCCATTTCTACAAAGCCTGCTGGAAATACATCATGAAAGATTTCATGAGAATGATAAGTAATTTTCATTCAAAGGCAAAAATTGGTGGCTGCATTAATTCAACGTTATTGTCTCTCATACCAAAAGAGACTAATCCCAGTACTTTTAGCAGATTCAGGCCGATTTCGTTATGTAATTCCTAGTATAAAATCATTTCCAGGATGTTAGCAATGCGACTGAAGCCTTTACGCAACAATATAATCTCTGACAATCAAGGTGGCTTTATAAAAGGAAGGAAAATTCCGGACAACATTATTCTTGTGCAAGAAGCATTACACTCCAACAAGGTCCGAAAGGAAAAAGGTATGTTAATCAAATTAGACATGGAAAATGCATTCGACCGAGTCAATCATTCTTTTCTTTTTAAAATTCTAAAATGTTTTGGCTTCGAAGATACTCTCATTAGATGGATCTCAGCATGCATCTGCAATCCTTGGATCACCCCCCTCATCAATGGACGCCCAATTGACTTTTTTAAAGCCACTCGGGGCATTAGACAAGGCTGTCCCTTGTCCCCCTTCCTGTATATCATCATCGCTAATTCCCTTAGTCGGAAGATGAATTATGACTTGACTTCTGGAACCCTCCCTAGTTTACACTTAACCTTAGATTCCCATCCCCTCAATCACACACTCTTCGTCGATGACTCACTTCTATTGAGTGGTGCCTCCTCCATCATAGCTCGAAAATTCATATGGAACCTGAATGGGTACTGCAATGCATCTGGAGGCAAGATTAACTTGCATAAAAGTGTTGTCTACTATTGGAATATAAAAGATTCTGTTGCAGCCAAAATCAGCAGAATACTCGACATCAAAGTCTACAATCATTGGGATAAATTCATGTATCTCGGTCTCCCAATCACTCGAGGACTCGTAAAAAATGGGAATTGGGAAGACACGATAATAAAAATAAAGAACATAATTAGAAGATTGGGAGGGCATTGGCTCAACAAGGTTGGGAAATTGATTCTGATAAATTCAGTCCTCTCCGTGCTACCCATCTACCAATTCTCCATCCTCCTAGCTCCAAAAGGGGTGTCAGATGCGATAAGTAAAATTCCGAGAGACTTTCTTTGGTCAGGTGGGAGAAATAATGATAAAAAGATTCATCTTGTGAAGTGGGAGATACTAAAGCAATCAAAAATCATAGGAGGACTTCAAATACGTGATCCACTCCAAGCAAATTTAGCACTAGGGGGAAAACTCCTATGGCATTTTATGCATAACAAAGGACATTTAGTCAGTCTTGTGCTCAGGAAGAAATACTTACAGGGTAATAGGTTAAGATGCCTTGACCATAAGCCAATCTCCAAAGGCTCTAACACTTGGAAATTATGTAAGGCATCATGGAACATTTTTTCTAAAAATCTTTATTGGGTACCCGACAATGGCAACAATATTGATATCTTCATGGATAAGATCATGGACAACAAAAATTTACATAGCATTCAGGAACTAGATAATATTGCAATCTGGCTGAATCATAATGGGATAATAACATTGAAGGACTTCAGTGTTTGGGACATGTATGGTAACTGGCAAATTTGGAACATCAGACTCATTCCCACATAGTTCAAGGCAGCCAAAAACATCCTCATTGATAACCTGAAAGGCTGTGCCCCCACACATATGCTGGCCAAAGATGATCGGGGTTGGGGCCCCACTGGATCCTACACCTCTATTCTCGGATACAAAGCTCAGCAAACCCAAGAGATTGAAAGAAAAGATATTTGGAAATTAGTATGGGATCCTTTAGGACTCCCCAAAATCAACTTTTTTATCTGGACTCTTATCCATTGCAAATTCCTCACAGGAGAGAATCTCATCAAGAGAGGTTTTCATGGGCCTTTCTGCAGAAACAATAATGAAACTCTCGATCATCTCTTTATAGAATGTGAGTATACTAAACTCGTCTGGAATCACATGCTTATTGATCTCAAGCTTTCCATGCCTCCCTACTCTTCCATTACTCATCTCTTTAAAGACTGGAAATCGTTGTATCCCTACACCCTTACTAATAAGAAAACCTGGCTAGATATTTGGATTTCAATCCCCAAATACATCTGCTGGGAAGTCTGGATTGCAAGGAACAATATTATCTTTCAGGACAAGCGCTACACTCCATTGCAAATTGCAGGCAAAGCCAAAGGCCTATTGATTGAGTCTCTCATCAGCTCCAATTACAAGTCAGATGTAAATTTAAGCAGGGATGAAAGGAATTGGATCGGAGTCACACTTCCGAGGCCAAGCACTATCAAACATCAGCGACAAGCTCCTGATTGGGAAATTAGGTTACCTAAAGCTGAATTCCTCGCTTGGAGAAACAACCAAGAGATGGACAGTCTTCAATTTGATGGTGCCTCCAAGAGAAATCTTGGAATAGCAGGAGTTGGAGGAGTTTTGATATTAAGAGGAGGAACATTGATACTGAAGTATAGATGGGGCTTAGGCACTTGCACAAACAACATTGCAGAAGCATTAGCCATGTTGAAAGGCTGTCAGATTGCCAAAGAGCACAAGATCAACAAACTACAAGTGTTTGGTGATTCTATGCTAATTATAAGATCCATCAATGCTAACAACAATCTCAGCAACCTCACACTAAATCGAATCATACAACGAATATAGAGCATTACGAGTACTTTACTGAGTTCAAAGCTTATCACATCTTAAGGAATTTAAATAATGATGCGGATACAGAAGCCGATGCTAGATCCAAACTTAGACAGGGAATTCTTAGAATTTCTAATAATGATATTGATGCTCATCATATTCCTTAATTTTGATTCATTTCCTGAATAGTGCCTTTGTCTTCAAGAACTGAAAACCCCGTTTTCTGGAATAGAAAGTCAAATTTGCTTAAAACAACAATCTAAAGAGTTATGATCATTACAAGAATCAGATGTGTGATAAGAGATAGGGCAATATTCTTTCGTATAGCACACGAAATGCAAACAATACAACAATCAAATAATTATGGAAACAATTCGGCATCTAGGCAGTTTTTTAATCGTTCTGGCAATCTGCATAAGAGAACAATTGGATGATGATTGAGTAGTGACCTCTGCGAGGTACATGGAGTCTGTAAAAAGTCATCTTGACTGGCGAGGTTCAACAGATGTAATTAGAAGTCGCAAGTTACTCTGTTAATTGATGTTGCATATATAAACACCGATATTGGGCCACACAAACACTTTCTTATTTGGAGCTCTAAAATTTGTGTAGTTGACACTGAAAGGATCACATCATTATACCTTATGAATTCTTCTAGCAATGGGAATATAGATAACACATCAAATAATTGATATCCAGGCAGTTCACTTATTCTAATGAAACAAACTCTTAGTAGAGAATTGATATCCAGGCAGTTCACTTATTCATTTTTTGTAGCACCGGCAAGACCACCAACAAATGATCTCAAAGGGATAAAGAGCATCCTCACAACTATCTAAAGTTTAGTTCACATAAGGGATCTCAGAGGGATAAAGAGCATCCTCATAGCTGTCTAAAGTTTAGTTCACAGAGACATTGTAGTTGAATAGCCATGCTATGGCTTTTGTAACTCTTTTTTTTTTAATATTAAATATTCGTTCCAGTTAAAAAAAAATGACAATCCTTGGGATTTATGGATAGTCAATGCACATACCAATTCCACCCATAAATCAAAGTAACAAGAAACAAATCCCCCTCAAAATGACTTTATGGATAGTCATGTAATGTTGTGATATTCCACAAAATGTTCCCCTTCAATTGAAGTGTCGAAGATCTAACCCTCATATTTTATTTTCACTGTAATACAAAATATAAAATCTCAACAACAAAAATAGCCCAAAATATAAGGTCTCGACAATCAAAATTGCATTTCATTGTCAATTATAAGTAATCAAAATTACCAAAATACAATCTCAACAATCAAAATTACCTTCATCATCTATCAATTGAGTTAATAAAAGCTTGACTCTTACATCTACACTTATACTAACTAAGTTTATTGAGCTTAAATAAAAGCCCTAAAAAACTCTAAACATACCCCACTCACTAAATTCATCATACTATAGAACAACCAAAAATGCATATAACATTCACCATCAGTTTGTAAAATCATTGTGTCAAGAGGCATTTTACTATGTAGGATCATAATATTATATTTATATAATAAAATTGTTTTTAAAGTTACTTTTATTGATTTTGTATTATTCAAATAATTAGTTACTTTATATATTATTTAAATAAATAATGTCAAATCATAAACGAATTCATAAGCTAATCTATAAGTATTCATCAAACAATTTCTTTTTTAATTTATTAGGGTTCTTTTGGGGGTATGGATTTATATATACGCTCTTACTCGAACACCTTCAACAAATTTAAGGAAGTATTGCAACATTTTAATAACTTTTGAAAATATTACAATAATTTCCACCAACCATCTTTTGAAAATGTTGCAGTATTCTTCACTGACCATATGTTTAAAAAGAAGTGTGCATGGACATTCCTTAGAGATAGAACTGGAATCAACTTCAAATTTTGACTTTGTAGTGTATCAATATTATATTATAATATGGCAGAATGCTAAACGCTTAGTACAAAAGGGAGGAATTATGAGCAGGTGGCTGCATTGTACTTGGGACTAAATCAACTGCTGGTGGCTTCCTTCGCTAAAGCGCTCAAATAAATAAAGCGAACAAAAGTAGAAGAATAATTGCAATTTCATGACATGTAGAGAAAACGATTACTGCACCGAAGATGCGCATTCTACAACCCATTAGAGGGATATGTAACTCCTTCTATGCTCATCCTGGAGCTAACATGTGTCCTTTAATATATATATATATTATTAAAAATAATAAAATGTTATAAAAAATAAAATAAAAATATTATAAGAAAATAAAACGTCGGCTCAAATTAGATTTAAAACATTTAAAACAACATATATATAAAACTAAACAAACTAGATAAATTAAAATGCTTCCTCAACATTGGCATTCTAAAAAAAAGTTTGCACTCGAGAGATTTGATCCCTCTTGGCGCTTGGTAGATCCATTTTCAAGATGGATCTATGCTGGTATTATAACACCATATTATATGTCAAAATGTGTGCATCAAAACAACATGTTCTGGCTTCCCATCTTACATACGCGTAGAAGTCTATAAAACGATGTTGCAGTTATTGTTAACATAATTAAAAGCAATCGTAGCATGTTATGTTACATATGTTCATATTCTAAGAAAAAAAATTAAAACACACCCTTTGTTCATATAATAGACCAGTACAGTAATCACGAGGCCCATCAAACGACCAGGCCCATTTATGTATGAACAATCGACCAAGAAAATGATTTTATTTATCAATATCAAATAACGACACAAAAACGATTTTATTATAGGGTTGAGCGTATGCAAAGCGACATCTAGGATTGCTTGTCTCAAAATCTCCACCTTCATCGACGCCTTTGTCTAAACACAATAACAGGTATGCAAGTTACTATATGCATGTCAAAAAAATATAGTGAACCTTACAAGAGATGCAGTATAATAATTATACCTTTACCAATACATTACTGATGAAATGTCCATCCATGGCGTCTAGATTGGCAGTATGAAAGTCCAGTCTCCATGGGGTAGAAAATCCCCATCAAATAAGATGACCAGGCTGACAAAATAATTAGTTCACTATTAACACAAAAGCATCATGAACTAAGCAATCAACTAGGCAGATCTATGATAAAAAAATATTCTCAATTCCAACCTGCCCAAGGGAGGAAATTGTTACTCTCTCCAACTTGGCATAATGAGTTGATTACCATAGCACATAAGCACTTTTAATGCATTTTTATTTTTGACAAGTTTAGTTTGATGAATTCGTGGCAGCAACAACAATTGACTTACGATGGCGGTAGCAATTGATAGGGGGCGGCTCCTCATAGGTTGTCAATAGATGACAAAACGGCCAGAGGAACCAACCCCTTAAATAATGCCTTTGGCGTAATTAAAAGTTTTGATTTTATGTTTTTATGTTTTTCGTTTTTTAGGAAGGTATGAAAATTTCAAACAATGAACGAGGTGATATTTGAAACATGTTGGTAAGGATGCCTAAGAAAATGTACAAGGAGATGGCCAAATAAATGAACATAATTGCTTCATAGGAGGATCCATCCCAAGAACAACGTGCATTAAACGTATGCAATCATTGAATTTTTCGTTTTGTATAGAGAGTTTATTTATCGCATGAAATATCGACTTTCAATGGTTTTGTTTCCAAAAAGAAAAGAAAATGAGACATTAGGTATTTGTAGCAATGGGACCACTTATGCATTGGATCCCAAAACCTTTAGGCAATGGAAATTTAATGGTTTTTTGTTTATGTATAGGAGGCATTGGGTACCTATAGCAACAATATCACTTATGCATTGGATCCCAAAGCCTATTATTATAAGTTTTACAAAAATGTTTCAACGGTAACCAACGTGCACTATACAATAAAACGCATTGGTGCCCTTTAGTTAGGAAAATGCACTATCATAGTTCATATTTCAAATAATTTATGGATCCCAAGTATATGCAAAACATATGCACTAGTGCACATATTACCATATAATGCACTACCGAGTTTATTTTATAATTTTTAACATTTATAAAGTTTTGACCAAATAAATATCAATAAATATCAGTATGCCTATTTATGTTTCACCGATGTGTATTACTATGTCATGCACATTGATTAGCCCATAAATATTTATAGCCTTAAATTCTTTGCTTTATTTGTACAACATGTTTCACAGTTTCTATATTTCATGATGCAAGGATTTTATTTATATAAGACGTATCATAGAAGTTCAAGGAAAAAAACTTGTTGCAACAAGAATGATGGGAGCACATCTCAAAAAGAGAGTAAGGAAAGTTCTTTGAATTTTAGAATAAAATTAATATATTTGAATTATTTGTAGATTTAAATGATGTGTATTGGTTAATGTGGGTGGCACAAAACAAAAACTTGAATAAACTCAATAAGATTGTTTGCAATATGAATGCAAAAGAACGTAAAACCTTTATGGAAATGTTGCAAAGAGATGAACTAGATGAAGCAAAAGGTAATGAAGATGGAGTTTCTCTTTGAATTTTTATTAACAATGCACTTCAACTTGTAGTATAAAAATAAATTATACGATTCCAAGAATTAGGTTATATAAAAACTACAATAAGCATTTCCAAAGCAATGGTCAATGAGACTTGTGAGACTTGCAATAACAAAAACGTACAATAACAAAAACTAATAGTTTAGAAAGCATTATTCATAAACATGTTTTTCTATAATATGTATATACTACTACAAAAAATTACGGACTTAATATTTCAACTATATTTACTTTCACATAAATATTAAAAGTTTTGTTTGTATGCTTTTTGTTTTTTAGAAAGGTATGAAATTTCCAAACAATGAATGAGGTGATATGTGAAACATGCTGGTAAGGATGTCTAAAAATGTGTACAAGGAGATGGTCAAATAAATGAACATAATTGCTTCATAGGAGGAGCCATCTCAAGAACAACGTGCATTAAAGATATGTCATCATTGAATTTTTCTTTTTGTATAGAGAGTTTAATTATTGCATGAAATATTGACTTTCAATGGTTTTGTTTCCAAAAAGAAAAGAAAATGAAACCCATCGACTTATCTCGTGCTTTAAGGATGTGAAAGAGAAAATCAATATTGTAACACAATTCTAAAAAGGTGCTTTGTACCACTTCTTAATATAACACATTCTCCATTAACCATATGCAACCAAATATATCATAAAACTTTAAAGGCACAACAATGGAACATCTAAAAGGATTATATTAGCCACTTGTTTGAGAGAGGGGTTGTTCTCCTAACTACTTCGAAGGGGCAACCTTCTAATAGTACCAAAGACATAAGATACAAGACTCAATGACATCCACCATAAGCTTCGCTCCTTATTTATATGATTATGACCTAACTATAATCAATGTGACCACTAGTGGTGCTTATCAATGACTAGCGTAGTGGGCATTATTAATAGACACCACATGCACACCGATTAAACATATCATAAACATAGTTATGGAAGTACATAATAGGCTTGGTTGTAGCCATCAAGGAAGACCTTTGATTAGTAGTTGGGGCTAACAAGGTGGTTTTAATGTTTCCCTAGCTTGATTGTATCTAACAAGGAAGACCTTTTATTAGTTGGGGATAACAATGTAGGTTATCCCTTGTACAAACAAGGGATGCATTGGACTAGTTGGGGTTATCTAGGTAGGTTATCCCTTAGCCAAACAAGGAAGACCTTGTACTAGATGGCACTAGGAAGTTAAGTAATCCCTTGGTTGAACAAGCAAGACCTTAGATTTGTTGGGACTAGCAAGGTAGGTTATCTATTGGGCGAACAAATGAGACCTTGTTTTAGTTAGGGTTAGCAAGGTAGGTTATCCCTTGGGTGTACAAGGAAGACCTTGGCCTAGTTGGAGCTAGACAGGTTATCCCTTAGCTGGATAAAGAAGACCTTGTAGTAGTTGGGATATCAAGACAAGTTATCCCTTGGTTTGGTTGTATCCAACAAGGAAGACTTTGGATCGATTGTAGCCAACAAGGTAGTTATTGCATTCCTTTAGTTGATTGAGGGCCATCAAGAAAGACCTACAACTAGTTGGTGTTAGTCACATGAATTAACTTTGTGTCCTTAGTTGGTTAGGAGCCAAATAGGAAGACTTGCAACTAATGGGTGCTAGTTAGGTGAATTAACTATGTAACTTTGGTTAGATGGAGTCAACAAGGAAAACCTTGAGCTAGTTTGGGAGAACAAAGTAGATTATCATTGCAACCTTGATTGTATTTAGCAAATAAAGAAAGGCTCGTAGGTAGTTGGTGCTAGTTAGCGAAATTAACTTCGTACCCAATGGTTAAAGCTAATGTGAAGGGCCTTGATATAGTTGGGACTAGCAAGGAAACTAAACACAATGCATTTGGTTAGATGGGAGCTAGCTAAGAGGACTTGAAGATAGGTAGTGATAGTAAGATAGGTAGACATATTTTACCTTAGATCATTGACAATACACAAAGAAGGCCCTGAACATGCGGATAGACAACATGGGTTAACTCATTTACCCTTTATTTTGGTGCAAGCACAATAAGGTGTTCGTGGGGCTATAAATTTTGACTCTTGATGTTGTTAGTGATCAAATGTTGTTGGCATCCCCATAAGTATGGTAAACATGTGATCGTTGAAATTCCCATAAATGAAATCCCTTATTAGTTATTATTGTGTATGTGGTTATGGATATTTTTGTGTCTAATATTGATGGTCTCCCCACATGTATGATAAATATGTAATATTATTACAACTATGGCCATTGAAACCTTTAATGATAATTTTGTTTGGTGTGCTTAAATTTTGAAACCATTATTCACAATGCATTCTTTTGGGAAATCCAAAGGATGTGAAAATATCCATGTGATATTAGAGGAATTATGTTTATGTAAAAAATGATATATCAGTAAACAAATCTCGTCTTGATTCTAGGAGACGAGAACAACTTACCATGACTCAAATAAAATAAGTAGAAGAAAACATAAGTATTGTTGAGAAATTAGATTATTATTTGTTATGTTGTTTGCATTTATAAACTAATAACAACAAGATGGAGTGAGACTAATGCAATAATTTTTTATTATATTTTTATAATAAAAGAAAGCTTGGTGTCATTCCTAAGGCAATATAAGTTAACATGGTAGAGATTTAGCTATCATATTGATGACATTGTTGATGGTTGGGGCTAACAAGTTAAACATTAATGACACATTATAAAGCCTTGAGATTGGATGGGGCCAACAAGGAGGAAATGTTTAAGCATGAGGATAATCTTGTTGATGGAAAAAACAAAGCAAAGTGCTTAAAAAACAAAATATTGGTTCATATTCACTACATCATCCTTAAGAAGAAACATTGCATTGATGCCTATGTGATTCCAAAATGGGGGAGCCTAATACCTTGATTTTGATCCTTGGGAGATTTGTTTGTTTCATTTTCAAGATAATGAAAATATCTTTGTAAAGGAATCTAATACTTTGATTTTGACCCTTTGAAAACTTATCTACTTCTTTTTTATACTTTAATTTTGTCCCTTGGAAAGCTTGTCTACCTCCTTTTTAAAATAAAATATACGCGTTAAACGTTTTCGAAAGACATATAATACCTTAATTTTCAATGGGAAAACTTTTCTACCAAAATAGATACTTTAAATGTTTCATAAAAGAATCCAATGTCTTCATTTTGACACTGAACTTATCTACATCCTTTTTAAGGTAAAATACATACTCCACACATTTTATATTTGAATGTAATACTTTAATTTTGACCTAGTGAAATCTAATACTTTAATTTTGTCCCTTGGAAAGCTTGTCTACCTCCTTTTTAAAAATAAAGTACACATGTTAAATGTTTTTGAGAGACATCTAATACCTTAATTTTCAAGGGGAAAACTTTTCTACCAAAGTATATACTTTAAATGTTTCATAAAAGAATCCAATGCCTTCATTTTGACCCTGAACTTATCTACATCCTTTTTAAGGTAAAATACATACTTCACTCACACATTTTATATTTGAATGTAATACTTTAATTTTGACCCAGTGAAATCTAATACTTTAATTTTGTCCCTTTAAAGCTTGTCTACCTCTTTTTTAAAAATAAAGTACACGTGTTAAACGTTTTTGAGAGACATCTAATACCTTAATTTTCAATGGGAAAATTTTCTACCAAAGTATATACTTTAAATGTTTCATAAAAGAATCCAATGCCTTCATTTTGACCTTGAACTTATCTACATCCTTTTTAAGGTAAAATACATACTTCACACATTTTATATTTGAATGTAATACTTTAATTTTGACCTCTTGAAAACTTGTCTACCTCCATTTTAAGGTAAAGTACATACTTTAAGCGCTATCCAAACTCATCTACATACTACTCTACAATCAACTTTCCTTTTTGTGAATTATTGAACGCATTCATATTTGTTGTGAGTGCAAAGAGGTCAAGTATTTTTATTGATATATGTTGCAAAAACCCTATAATGCAGTGCTTCATTGATATGCTTTTCTCCTTGAACATATTCTCATCATGTCATGGCATTGCATCAGAGCTTAACAACTCAATCCATTTCATAAGTTGAGAACCAGTGAACTAGAAACGTTTTTTTTAATTTGATCAACTACGCTTAGGGATCACTCCCTTGCTTCAATGTTCCAAAGAAGATATTCAATGTCAGTTTATTATTGAGTATTAGGATAAATGTAGGTCATAATATTTTTTGTTTTAGGTAACATACCCTTGGTAAATCAGAAATCACTTGGGCACTTTCCCTTGGTGTAAGGTAAAGTCTAGACGATTTGCACCCACTATCCGACGAATTTTCCGATCAAAATCTGACGAAAATGATTGAAATGATAGTTTTTCAATTGTTGGAATTGCATAATCAGGGTGCCCTAGGGGTATTCGAGGGCGATGAATCCATTTTTGCAATCAAAATTGTAATTTCAACAACAAATCGTGTCGTCGGATTCTGACCAAACTCGTCGGAAAATGTACAAATCGTCTAGACTTTAGCCACTCCCTTTCCCTTATTTAAAGGATGGTACCTACAATAAACTATAAATTCTTCAAAGTACAAGACCACGCCAACAACTCATGAGTAAGCCCTATAAAACTCTATCAATAATTGACCCACTGAAAACAAAACCATCACAAAATGGGATACTATACTTGAGCATTGAAATAATATCCGCGTTAAGGTTTAATGAGGATTTAGGGTTGAGGAGAAAATAATTAATTAAATCAACAAAATAATATTCTCTTTAAGGTTTAGGGCATATTCTCTAAGGTTTAGGGCTGAGGGGAATAGCTTATAAGAGCCTTCGAGAAGAAGCGTGTAAGATCATCTTATCGTTCTGGGGTAGTCATTGGCCGCAGAAGGAATGAGCGCAGGCTGAAAAGGGGAGAAAGGCCAAAGGCTTGCGAGGGTAGGAAAAATTTGTCTGGTTGTGTGCTTTTCCTCCCTCACCGATTAACGGTTTTTCCCACTCCACCCAAGCCTATGGCCTTGCCTTCTCTATATATGTTTGGTCTGTTCCGCTTGTTTGTTAAACCTGCGGATCTGCTCAATGAAGATCGGCTCAGGTATGCCATTGAACAAAATGACTTGGCTTGTTGTTGTTATCTGTTGTATTTGCTTCTATGGATCTTGCACTGTTTAGCTTTAGCTGCTTGTAATTTTTTAAGGTTTTCCGACCATTTTAGGGTTCGCACAAGTTTTTTCTTTAGGGCATTCTAAGGTCGTAACGCTGTTTGCCTGTTTTTCGTTCGAATATTATTGTTCTTTCTGCCTTGCATTCCGGGTCTGTGAGTTTGTGCTCTGGTTATTTTTATGGAGAAAGGATGGGTTGGGAGGTAGGGTTTTCATTTGATGGACTGGTTTCGAGAACTGAAGTTAAATATCCGCACTTTGTTATGCTTCCGTTTTTGCTTGTAAGTATTTTTTGAAATTTAAGCTTGAATATTTTCAACAAGCCTGAAAAGTAGTAGTCCCCGTGATGTGAGCTATCGCAGAAGCTTGTAAAAAATGTTTAATGGGTTTTGGTTTGGTTCGATAGTAAAGAGGGTTTTTCATGCCTTGGACTAAAGTTTGAACGATCTAGTTTTTCCCTTCAGTGGCTTATTTTGTCTTGCAGGTATGCTCTGTTATTTACATGAGTAGTCGTAAGCAGGGATACTGGTAGAGTATATAGAATGTGGCATCTTAGTCATAGTGTTCTTGGAGTGGAGAATGTTAGTAGCTTAAGCTTGGAGTAAAACCGGATACTTTCCTTTACAAAATAGTTACTTCTATCCTAATTAGAATTAGCCTATGAGCATTGGAGGTTGATAGTATGTATTTCTATGTTAGTGTTGATTAGTAGCATAAATGGATTTTTTGTTTATTTGTCTGAAACTTTCGTATTTGGGGGAGTGGTTTATGGTTTGAAAAAAACCATGATTTATGGGTATTTATTCTGTCAAAATTATAGGGGGATTGCATTGGAGATTGATAGTATATATTTCTATGTTAGTGTTGATTAGTAGCATAAATGTTTTTTTTTGTTGGTTTGAATTTTTTGTTTGTTTGTTTGAAGCTTTCTTATTTGGGGGAGTGGTTTATGGTCTGCAAAAAGCCATGACTTATGGGTATTTATTTTTGCCAGAATCATATGGGGATTGCATTGGAAATTCATAGTATGTATTTTTATGTTAGTGTTGATTAGTAGCACAAATGTGTTTTTGTTGGTTTGATTTTCTGTTTGTTTGTTTGAACTTTCTTGTTTGGCTGGGGTATTGTCTTGTTGAAAAAAACCATGACTCATGGGTATTTATTCTGTCAAAATCATCTGGGGATTGCATCTTGTCTAGACTACACCAGTTGTCAGCTTTCCTGGATTTTGGGGTATTGTTTTGTTGACTAGATCCACACCTTTACTAAATGAACAAATATAAATTGACAGCATAAATATCCCTTAATTTTAGGATTTATATAAGATATTTTTTATGAAAATAACTAAGAGCAAAGGCATGGAAACTGATAACACATGTTTCTCTTGGAAATTTGTTGTATTTTATTGTTATGTTCACATGGATTTATTATTATGTTCTCATTTTCCTGTATTGATCAGTCAAGTCATTTTATAATTTTATACGATCCATTTTTTTAGATTTATGGAGGAATTAATAAAAAATTGTGTTTTGGCTTTGGATGCATAATGATATGGTATTTTGTTAACCAAATTGCTTTATTTTGTTATATTCACATTTTCCATACATACATTTATCGTAAATCTTTTATTTTAACTTTTAAATATGTATAAGATCCGTTTTTGAACTCAAATATCTTGGATTGGTTAAGAAGTAATATAAATGTATATTTTAAATTTTGGGTTTACTTGGATATTCTCTTCAGCCAAAATGGTCAGGATATGGAGGTTGATTAATATATTTCCATTGGTCAGGATATTGAGGTTGATCAATATATTTCCATTGGTCAGGATATTGAGGATGATTAATATATTTCCATTGTAAGATGGTTTGTTTATGTTTTATTGTGATATTCTCACTTGCACAGATTTGTCGTATTGTAATTTTTATTTATTTATCAATCTAATGTTTAAAATGATACATTTATAATTTCATTTATAATGTGGCGAGGGACGATTTTTAAGCGCGAATATTTTCCAGATGCTTGCAACAATGATTTGATCTTTGTTGCGCATGATATTGGTCCTATCCTTTTTGACACATTGTAATATAAAATATGGCTGCTGCACATGATCCCGGTGTTATCTTTTTGACATATTGGACTGCATGTTATCTTTTTGACATATTAGAATATAAAATATGATTTTACATCTTCTTTGAAATTCTCATTGTTACATCAAAGGATCTGTTATTCAATTTGTTATTTTATTTTATTAATTTCGTTACATTTTTTTTCACATGAAAATTTCAATACTTAATATTAAAGTATGTAAGGTCACTATCCAAAGCCAAACAGGAAATTACAACAGTCCAGCCTGTGAGAGTGACATGACAATGCGGCTGTCCTTCTACATAAAATTTACTTATTTTTTTTTTCTTTTCAATACTGGAATACAGAATTTAGTCTGATTATATATATAAATTTCCAGATTACATTTACACATTTTTTCTTTCCATATTTTTTAAAACATTTGTAGGGATTTGAATTGGTGAACTTCTATTTACAACCACTCATCTCAATTACTTATTACAAATTGCTTTACCACGTAAAATGTGTCCATTTCAGTGGGGACATCAAGTAAAGCCCTTATATAGCAATGTATAGCCACTAGGGGATTTGACCTTGAGACCTTCTACTCACAACCACTTGAGCTAGCCCACCTAATATATTAGAAAATACTATCAATAACAAAATTGTATTAAACACCTATATCATTTAAGTAATGTTAACCAATACTTTATTTGTATATCTAATGAATTCAAAGCTAAAATTTATCATAACATTATAAAAACCATTGAGGCTAGAATAAATCTATAGGGATGTAAAGAACTATCTTAATTATAGAGACCAAGGATGAAATCCACATTAAACATCTAAACATCTAAATCATTTAAGCAATGCAAAAGCCTTAAATGATTTAACTGATTCTTTTATTCGTGTCTAGTGAATTTAGGGCTAAAATAGATCCCTAGGAATATAAAAACATCGAGCCATAGTGATGTAAATAACTACCTTAATTCTAGAGACCAAGAATGAAATCCACATTAAGATTAAAACATTGCATCAAACACCTAGATCATTTAAGCAATGCCAAACAACTAAATAATTTAACCAATGCTTTATTTGTCTACCTAGTGAATTTAAGGGTAATATAGATCCATAGGAATATAAAAACATGGAGACTAAAATAAATCCATAAGGATGTGAAGAACTACCTTAATTTTAAGAGACTAGGAATTAAATCCATATGAAGATCAAATGCCATTTTAATCAAAGCAAAACTAGATTTTTTAAATAATTTTAACCAACCCTCAGAGATTCATAACTAGTGAACAAGCAACAACATTCCTTCATTCAATCAAAGCTACCACTAACTTTGTCAAGTTGTATTATCTTAAGATATAAGTACATTCCATTTGAATAAGTCTCCTAGGACATTGACTCAACATGATTATTCAACAAAAACATACACAATTAAAGTTACAAATTAAAACTTTAATTTTTAATTATTATGTAGGATACCAAATAAAACTGTACAAGTTAAGGGAGCTATACAAAGCAAGAAAATCATTGCAAGCTAGAAATGATATTGCAACTTAAAGCATGCAATATTAGATAGTTAATGGCAAATAGAGAGTTTATCTATTGCAAAATATTTAAATACATGTATGTCCCTAATTAGAGTGACTTAAAGTGTTTATAATAGAATTAAGTTCAAAACACATAGATTATTGATTTAAAAGACCCAAATAAATGAAAACATTGTCAACAAACATGCCTCATTTTAAATTTTTAATCAACATTATATTTTTGCCTTTGCATCACAATAGTATAATGATTTGATTACACCATGGATCATTGACTTACATGATTAATGAGAAAAAACTCCCTCCACAGAGGATGACAATAAACATGCCTCATTTTAAATTTTTAATCAACATTATATTTTTGCCTTTGCATCACAATAGTATAATGACTTTAAAAGATATATTTTGAATAGACCATGGATCATTGACTTACATGATTAATGAAAAAAAGCTCCCTCCACAAATGATGACTCTCTTATGATTATAAGAGAGCATGCTATCAAAGCTTCATTAATGTTGACCTAAATCAGGGATTACTTTTAGATCAAGTTTAAGAAAAAAATACTGCACATTCCTTTATTTAATTCAAACCATTATAAGTCAAATGGTATTTCAATGGATCATGTTTCAATAGTGAAGAGAGTGAGATGTGAGGCCAAGTGTTGATTCTCCCAAAGTAAGTAGTGGGGTAATCCAATAGTTCCACTTTACCAACTAGAACAATGCCCATAATTGCAATGCTAGTGAAATTCCTCCTTCGAGTTAAGTTGAAAAGTGCTAAAAAATGATGCGCCGAATCCAAAACCAACTTGGTGAAGAGGCATTGTATATTAATGCCAGTTAATTAAACCAAAAAGTTCTAAAGACTAGTCATCTAAAGTGATGAAATATTGAAAACAAATATATCAATGTCTCATCATAGGATTGGAGATTATTGGATTGAGTGTATATAACAGATCAAAGTGCTCATATAAGAGTAAATCTAGATTCCAATAACATGATGTTCCTAGCTAATTTGGCATTTTCCTAGTGGTTCCATGAGTGTAGGTGACATACCTTGCACAATAGAAACTTAATATAATGCAGGTGAAGGACCTTGCATTTGACAAAGCAACAATGGTAGGTTCTTGCAACACTCTTGTCACAGGTCTCACTAGAACTCCCTAGGCCATTCAACAATCAAGGTTGTGGTATTTGGTTTAAGAATAGTAGGGTTTTGTGTAGCACTTTGTCGTAAGTCTCACAAGAACTCTTGATACCTCCCAATAGTTGGGCTTGTAGTGTCTAGTTTAAGAACACCATTCTAGCATTATTACTGAAATTTGTTTGTAGAACATCAGAATGACAAGATAACCAAGACCCAAGTACAATCATTTAACCTACATTTTAGAAGTACTAGCAACCTTGGCAATGTAAGTTTTTCCAAGGAACAATCTATTAGCTTTTGTATGTCCTCAAGCTGAATTTTGGAGTCCTTGTTCCTTGCATCAAGTTCCCTAGACCGTCATGATTTTTTTTGCCCTCATTATTTTTCTTTCATCCTCTTCTTTAGACAAGGACCTTTCTAACTCCACCTTCGTCCAACCAAATGTTATATACCATATGGTTAGGCTAGTGTCTATGACCTTTTTCATCCTCTTCTTTAGATAAGGAACTTTCTAACTCCACTTTCGTCCAACCAAATGTTTTGTACCATATGGTTAGGCTAGTGTCTATGACCTTCTTTACCAATCTTTAATCTTCAAAGCATGTAGCCTCTAAGTAGTAGCAACAACCCTTTGACAATTTTCCTTTAATATACCCATTGTCAAAGAATTTAGTGTTGTGTAAACAATATAGGGTTTCCCTGCATTCTTTAGGGATTCTTCTAGGTCCAAAAGGCAAGATGTAGGATTGGGGGATCTATTACATGATTTTTGTTTCCTTGATGATAGGCTTAGGGTGAAATTCCTCCTTCGAGTTAAGTCGAAAAGAGCTAAAAAATGATGCCCCAAATCTAAAACCAACTTGGTGAAGAGGCATTGTACATTAATGTCAATTAATTAGACCAAAAAGTTCTAAAGACTAGTCATCTGAAGTGATGAAATAATGAAAACAAATATATCAATGTCTCATCATAGGATTGGAGATTATTTGATTGAGTTGTATATAATAGATCAAAGTGCTCAGATAAGAGTAAATCTAGATTCCAATAACACGATGTTCCTAGCTAATTTGGCATTTTCCTAGTGGTTCCATGAGTGTAGGTGACATAGCTTGCACAATAAAAACTTAATATAATGCAGGTGAAGGGCCTTCTATTTGACAAAGCAACAATGATAGGTTCTTGCAACACTCGTCACAGGTCTCGCTAGAACTCCCTAGGCCGTTCGACAATCAAGGTTGTGGTCTTTGCTTTAAGAATAGTAGGGTTTTGTGTAGCACTTTGTCTTAAGTCTCACAAGAACTCTCGATACCCCTCAATAGTTGGGCTTGTAGTGTCTAGTTAAAGAACACCATCCTAGCATTATTACTGAAATTTGTTTGTAGAACATCACAATGACAAGATAACCAAGGCCTAAGTACAATCATTTAACCTACATTTTAGAAGTACTAGCAACCTTGGGAATGTACTTTTACCAAGGAACAATCTATTAGCTTTTGTATGTCCTCAAGTCGAATTGTGGAGTCCCTGTTCCTTACATCAAATTCCCTAGACCATCATAATTTTTTTTGCCCTCATTATTTTTCTTTCAACATCTTCTTTAGACAAGGACCTTTCTAACTTCACCTTCGTCCAACCAAATGTTGTATACCATATGGTTAGGCTAGTGTCTACGACCTTTTTCATCCTCTTCTTTAGATAAGGAACTTTCTAACTCCACTTTCGTCCAACCAAATGTCATGTCCCATATGGTTAGGCTAGTGTCTACGACCATCTTTAGCAATCTTTAATCTTCAAAGCATGTTGCCTCTAAGTAGTAGCAACAACCCTTTGACAATTTTCCTTTAATATACCCATTGTCAAAGAATTTAGTGTAGTGTAAACAATATAGGGTTTACATGCATTCTTTAGGGATTCTTCTAGGTCCAAAAGTCAAGATGTAGGATTGGGGGATCTATTCCATGATTTTTGTTTCTTTGATGATAGGCTTAGGGTGTTTAATTGAGATTTAGTTGTTTCCCTCAAAGACCATGATTATGTTGAAGGGCCTGGCTAAGCTATCCATTGAGAGCAAAAATTGAAGAGAAAAAATTAGACTAGAAAAGGATGATGTAGAACATAGTTTGGGTTTGAGGGGCATTGACATAGAAAGTATGCACATTTTTAGCGGGTGACCATAAAATCTATTAGGGCTAAATATGAGTGCCTATGGAAGGCCCTTTGTTTGGGTGTCTTATCTTTCTTGAGAATAGTCTAGGGTGAATTGTTGCTCAATGTTATCCAAAATAAAGTGAATAGCCATCAAGGGAAGATAAATTTGCTTCATCACCGAAGGTTCTCGTTAGCAAATACCATTTCAAATGCTCGAACATTAAACTGCAAAGCAAACATAGTTCAAATCTCAAGAACTACATAATTTAGAATGAAATTTGATTGAATTCACACCACCATTTCGTGTCTAGCAAAGCCATTGTCGTGTCTGGTGAAGAAAATCTCAAAGTGAAGAAAACCTCCAAAATCAGATGCATGCATGAGTCAAAACAAGGTGTAACTTGCCATGTTATGCTGAGCTAAATCATGCTAGGTCGTGCTTGTACATGGCATCCACCAATGTGCAGCAGGAAAAAAAGATTAAAGAAGTAAATGCATTGGTACGAAAAGAAATTCAACGAGAGGTGGAGTGAATGAAACCTAAGTATCATGTACCATATTTATCAATGTATGCATAGTTCCATTTAAGATTCTCAACGACCTTGACATCACCTTTCGTATGCACATAAACATAAGAGATCAATGGAATAAGTACTACAAATGGTTGGAATAACTAGAATGGAAAATTGGAAGGGTATTTTTTTTTAATTGAAAAATGCCTAACTTTTTTGCATGGACAATTACAAAACTTGTGACATCACCTTATTTTGAACAATTAAAACAAAAACAATGTATTTTGTATTTCAAAGAAAAAAGGCATTATATTGATATTCATGAGAAATGAAATCCAATACACATTGGCAATTTCGTAGGTCATTGTAAATTGCCTAGTCTTACATACCACTAAAACTATCTACATATCTTTATCATTTGCTCGACCATGCAAACCACATGTCTAATTGAGGATTCTCCATAGAAAAAAGGTTAAGTTTAATTATTTCACTCTCCCAAAAATTGATAGAACTACAACAAAAAAGTTTAATTCAACTGTACTCTATTTAACCTTCAATCACCCTAGTGTTCAAGTAAGAGATCAATACATAGTTTATTTTGAGAGAGCTTAAGGGATACTTCCTCTAGAAACTTGTTAGAGAGCCTTCTTGTAGAGTAAGCATTGTTAATTTTTCAGAATTTACTTCAATCTAATCTAGGATATTAACTGAGAGAACAACATGTACAACATATCTACATCATATCAATCATGAACACAATAATGCAAGCACACAAGAGACACAGAGTTTACTTGGGGAAAACCATAAAGGTGAAAACCCCCAATAACTTCCTCAAAGATAGATAGAGCAATGATACAACCTAAGCATAAGAGATAGACATCGCCTACCAGCAGCTTCTCCTCCTCCACAAGTGCGCTACTCTCCCAAGAGTGTCAGAGAGAATAGAATGATCAAATAGAGTGCCTCCCGCACTCTATTTATACTTGACTTGACTTGCCTAATAACCTTTACTAGGTCGGCCTTAACTTAACCACATAACATAATGCTGATTGGGACGACACCCAATAGGGTGGTCTAATAACCCTTTGACCCACATGGACGACCCTCAATAGGGTGGTCTAATAACCCTTCGACCCACATGATTTATACAGAGCTGACCCCAACAAGGTGGTCTAATAACCCATCAAGTATAAGTTACGACACTTACAATATAAATGACGACACTTCCATATAGAGGAATAATACCATCTTTATAGGAGTACAATATACATATGGTTGAAATACATTCCAAAGTTACATATACATCAACACTCCCTCTTAAGTAGGAAGGTATTTCTCGACATAGGTCTTCTAGCACAAGTCTTCTTCTCTGGATCATCGTCACTGGATAATCGTCATCGAGTCATTGTCATCGTCACTGCTGTTGCTATCTCAATCAATCTTTGAATCTACTCGTCATAGGAAGTTCTACAGAGCCAGTCATTTTTCATACTGGATGTAGGCCAACCACCTGCAGGGCTTCATCATCAATGGCCATACTGTGGATCCCAGGACTGATTACGTGCGTCAACAAAACCTAGCGTAGACTATAGGTTCTTTTACATGTTGACCTTCACAAAACCTACTCAGAGCATCCCAGGATGTTACAAGCAAACTGCTCTACCTGTCTGGATCTCGATAGAGCATCCCAGGATGTTACGAGCACACCGCTCTACCTATCCGGATTTTAAAGGATCTTTTCTAGGTGAACTTTTGCAAAACCTACTCAGAGCATCCTAGCACAGACTATAGGATCTCGATAGAGCAACCCAGGATGTTATGAGCACACCGCTCTACCTGTCCGGTTTTTAAAGGATCTTTTCTATGCGAAACTGTAGCAAAACCTACTCAGAGCATCCTAGCACAGACTATTGGATCTCGATAGAGCAACCCAGGATGTTACGAGCACACCGCTCTACCTGTTCGGTTTTTAAAGGGTCTTTTCTATGCTACCTATAGCAAAACCTCGAAAGAGCATCCTAGCGTAAACTATAGGATCTCTGAGGATCTTTTTTATGCTACCTGCACAACCTGTCCACGGCCATAGAGTATCAAACCGATACTCACCATACATCATCCTGATGTACATCATCACATGATCAACCTGATCATCATCATAGCATCAACCTGATGCATATCATCTGGAGCGACATCCTGAAGCTCGTCATCTGTGATCATCCCGATCATCATAGCATCAACCTAATGCATATCATCTGGAGCAACATCCTGAAGCTCGTCATCTGTGATCACCCTGATCAAATAATATATCCAACTGATGCATACACAGTATCTACTTGATACATATCATACATGATCTACCTAATCATACAATGCATCCATATGATATACATAATGCATCCACCTGATACATACATAAGTACATGATCTACCTAATCATACAAGTATCCACCTGATACATAAACAAATACATGATCTACCTGATCATACAAGTATCCACCTGATACATACACAAATACATGATCCACCTGACCATATCCATCATCCAACATGATGCGTACATACATACATATAAATGATCCAAATGATCATATCCAACATCCAACATGATGCATACAGAGCAGTAATTGGAGCATCATCCTGATGCTCATCATCCTGATGCTCATCATCCAACGTACATGGATCCTCCTTCCAACATGCTTGGAATGGCTTCATCAAATGTCTCCATCACTTATTCCTCAAAGTGTCGTCGATCTTAAGAACACCAAGCCTCTCTCTGAAGTACTCGAACTTCACTCTGGCTAGTGGCTTCGTCAGCACATCTGCAATTTGCTCATCCGTCGCAACATACAGGAGCTTCATTGCTCCTCTTTGCACCATAGCCTTGATATAGTGATATTTGATCTCAATGTGCTTCGACTTGTCGTGGAACACCGGGTTCTCAGACAGCTTCACATAACTCTGGTTGTCACAAAAGATACTAGTAGTCTCCAGTGAGAGATCAAATAACTCTGACAGTAGCTTCTGAAGCCATACTGCCTTACAACTAACCGAACAAGATGCAACATACTCTGCTTCAGCTGTACTCAGTGTTACGCAGGATTGCTTCCTACTAAACCAAGAGATCACACTTAATCCCATACTGAAGCAACACCTAGATGTGTTCTTCCTATCTACAACACTGCCTGCTCAATCTGAATCAACATAACCCTGTAGGTTAAATTTTTGATTCGCTTCATACTTGAGCCCATAATCGACTGTACCCTTTAGGTACCTCAGGATATGCTTTACAACAACCAGGTGAACACTCCTCGGATCCGTCAGGAACTGGCTCAATGTGTTCACCGCAAAGCAAATATCTGGTCTCGTGTTCGTCAGGTACATCAAGGACCCAATCATCTGACGATACATAGTGATATCAACCAGCTCAGATGAAGCATCATACAAAAGCTTCAGGTTTGATGCCATAGGTGTGGCCATGGACTTGCAGTCCATCATCTCGAACCTCTTCAAGATCTCTACTGCATACTTCCCTTGTCCAAGGAAGATTCCATCTGCACTCTGCCACACCTCCATACCTAGAAAATAGTGCATCATCCACAAGTTCTTCGTCTCGAACTTGGTAGCAAGCTTCCGCTGCGTGTCGACAATCAATCTATCTTCACCTGTAATAAACAGGTCATCCATATACAAAAGTAGTATCACTGGATTTCCTTCCTCAACCTTGTAGTAAAGGTTAGAATCCACTTTACTCTTGGTAAAGCCCAAACTGGATAGAAAGCTGTCTATCCTACCATACCAAGTTCTGCACATATATGACTTCCTGTCATGTGTCCCAGAACCAAGTGGTTGCTCCACATACACTTCCTCTTCGACTACACCATTCAAGAAAGCTGTCTTGACATCCATCTGGTGTATCTTCCATTTCATCACTGCAGCCAGAGCAAGCACGGATCTAATGGAAGTGTATCTAGCTACAGGAGCAAAAGTCTCTATGCTACCACCTGCAGCATGCTTGATCTTGTAGATCCTCTTGGAAGTCACTACAGACTTCCCTTCAAGTCTTGGTACTGCATCGCAAACATCTTCATGATCGACTGGTACTCCTCGATCATGGCATTCTTCCCAGATCCTGGGAACTTCAATATTTTCAATAACTTTGTTGTTGAACAAATGTTGTAATTCTTCTTTTCTAGGTGATGGTATACGATCTTTCCTACACAACAAGTTAAATTGCATGATTAGAAAACATCTCATAGTTTTCAGAACAAATTCTTACACATAAAGAAATGTGTCATATAGTAATGCAATTATCTTAGCTAATGCTTCAATACAACATTTATCCATATCTCGTAACTTTCTAGATGCCTTCCAATCTCTACCAGAACATTGTTACGAGTGTGCACAACTCCCAACGTGTCAACAAAGAGGTTTCATTCTAGATAAGTAGCAATGGAATGTTGTACAGTGCCATAGGCCACTTACCCATGTATATTAGTAGTATACTGTTCATCATTGCAACTATTCTAACATGCATAATACACAACCTAATTCTAGGAACATGAGTATATACATTATTGAACAATATTATTTAGACAATAAAATATGCAAGGAATGATAATTCAAATACTTATCTTTGTTTTTTTGTTGGGTTGACTTCCTCTCAGTCTTTGCTTCTTTTCTGCAATTCCATTTTGACATGGATTGTGAGAAGTGGTCAACTCCCTCTGAATATCTACATTTTTGCATAAACTACTGAAGTGTGCTCCTTCTTGATCTTTGCTTCCTTGCAGGATCAACTGGAGTGTGCTCCCTCTTGATCTTTGCTTCCTGGATTACCTGTCCTTGAACTTATATCTATCAATATGTATGCTTATTAGTATCATCATTGTGTTATCCCCGAGGTCTCATACATAATCACACATTCATTAGTATAATCTTAATACTATCAAAACACAATAATCTTAAACATGTATGGACATGATCATTTCAAATACAGATAATAAACATTAGTATTCAAGGTTTCAGGGAAGTCTTCTTTTACTCATGCATATTCTTATTTGATCATAGGACTCTTCTGGTTAGTTAAATCATCAATCAAGATAAGAGACATAAAATGCATAAACCATTAATTACTTATATTTTCTAACTTTATGAATAAACATAACCAATCATACCAAGTATACTTATATAAGAGATCCTAACACAAGGTAGGATTTTAACTTGATATAGGAAAAACATACATGGATTGGTATGTTAGCTAGTTATGTCTAATACCCACATGATGTCTTCTTGTTCTCTTCAATGACTTGTGCTAGTAACTTGCATATCTCATAGGTTAACCATTATAGAACCAAGTTATACATACCTCGCAAATAGATCTTCTAAGTGATTCATGACAATGGATGAATCTTTGTCCTCATGTCACCATGATCATATGTTCTTGAACTAGAACATGATTTGTCTTTATTGGTGTACCTTTCATGTTAGCGGACAACATAAACCTCATACAACACCATAATGCATTAGTACAATCATAAGTGTCAACACCCTAATCGATGAATATCGTCTATCATGCATTCATAATTTTATTAAGGTGATACGATAAGTCTGAATTTAATCAAGATTATACTAACCGTAATAACACAAAGACAAACATACCATAAACTTAATCATGAACAAATCTCGAAACATACCTGGATAAGTCATACCTGTCAAGATTGTTTGTAATCTTCTTATGTAAGGCCTTAGCCTCATCTCCCTCTGAAACAGGAACTTCTTCACTTATGCAGGTGACCAATCCATTCTCTTCTAGGATTAACCCAATCCACTTGATTTGCAGGAACTGGATCTGGTGCTGGATTAGGGTTTTTCAGAGAAACCCTAAAAATTCAAACTTTAAATTTCAAACTTCCGAAATGATAGAAATATGCACCTTGATGAGCTAATCAAGCTGGTATACTCATAATTTGAAAACTGCAAAGTTTCGCTCCTCAAATTTTCCTTTGAAACTTACGGATTCACTAGACATGACCCCGAACTAGGGTTTGATAAAGCCCACCCTTATTCCCAATCAAAAGGTTCGATCCAAAGCTCTAAGCTTCTATTTTTCTGAGGAGCTTCCAGCCGTGGTCATAAATTTCAAAAATTTCTATTTTTGCAGAAGCCCTAATTTTCCACTTTTCCGATCAAAGTCCCGAAGTAGGGTCTGATCAAGCCCAGCCTTCTACCCAACCAAAAATTCTGATCTTGGTCTTTAAATTTTGATTTTGATGAGTAGCATTCAGCTGTAGTCTCCGATTACAAAAATTCCAACTTTCTCCAAAACCTTAAATTCTGGAAGCCATGAATGAAGGTGCTCAAAAATAATTCTGTTTTGATAGAAATATGTACTTGATTGTTTCTGGTGTAAATCCGAACTTTTCGATCCACAGGGTCTGAAACTTTTTCCTCTGATAGCCCGACCCGTCATCTTTCCAACCGACAGGTCTGACCTCAAATGGATTCTCTGAGAGAGAGTTATGCCAAGTGTCGCAACGTGACCTATTTATGGGATAAAACAGGATAGCGAACTTGTACGACATGCCACCTGTCACTGGTTCAGTTTCGGCCTCTAAAAACGTTACCTGAGAAAGTAAAGTCCATGCACTACCTGTCACTTTTTACAAAATTTCATTTGGAGCTTCCTAGCCCAAGTTATGACATTTTTTCCAAGGTCACCTGTTTATGACTGAGATCTGGAAGAGACATAAACCCTATATTGTACAGATCATAAATCACAAAGTACAACGAATTAGAGGTTGTCCTTTCGACACAAGGTACATGGGGATCTTAGATTCGCCCTGTATGATTTTCAGACCCTGAAACCTCTCCGAAATGTATTTATAGTGAAAGTGCTACGATGACTAGTTTTTTCTATATCAAGCCCTAGCTTCGCAATTGCAACAAGTGTCATACATGCCATACCATGCCTTCTTTCAGGCTAGCTCTAATACCATGTTAATTTTTCAAAATTTACTTCAATCTGATCTAGGATATTAACTGAGAGAACAACATGTACAACATATCTACAACATATCAATCATGAACACAATAATGAAAGCACACAAGAGACACATAATTTACTTGGGGAAAACCATAAAGGTGAAAAACCCCAATAACTTCCTTAGAGATAGATAGAGCAATGATACAACCCAAACATAAGAGATAGACATCTCCTAGCAGTAGCTTCTCCTCCTCCACAAGTGCACCACTCTCTCGAGAGTGTGAGAGAGAATAGAATGATCAAATAGAGTGCCTCCTGCACTCTATTTATACTTGACTTGACTTTCTTAATAACCTTTACTAGGTCGGCCTTAACTTAACCACATAACATAATGTTGATTGGGCCGACACCCAATAGGGTGGTCAAATAACCCTTTGATCCACATGGCCGACCCCCAATGGGGTGGTCTAATAACCTTTCGACCCACATGACTTATACAGGGCCGACCCCAACAAGGTGGTCTAATAACCCATCAAGTATAAGTTACGACACTTACAATATAAATGATGACACTTTTGTATAGAGGAATAATACCATCTCTATAGGAGTACAATATACATATGGGTGAAATACATTCCGAAGTTACATATACATCAACAAGCACATCCTTTGACAGATTGTTAGCTTGGGAATTAAACTCTCAATAAATGTGTGCAAAGGAGACATCATCAAAATTGATTCTTACCTCTTTTATGAGTTGAAGAATGTGTCATATACTTTGAATAATAGAGAAGAGTGATCCAATGTTTATGGGTGAAAACCCTAGCGTTTCATGATGGAAGATATCTGAGGTGGACTTCATAGATTATTCGGAGGAGCCTATTGTTGGTGTGAACATTTGGAAATTTCGAGTTGTTGCTAGTCACAATGAACTTGCTAGGGGATCTATTATTATTCCTATCCCCACGGTGTCTTCCTCATTTTCTATGAAGACTATAGGCAATGGAAACAAAGTGGGTTCAAATTTTGATGGGGGTGAATTTTAGACATGTAAGAGATCCGTAGGATAAACGTCAAAATTGGTCCTTTCATGTGGACTTTGGATTGGAAGAAATCTCCAGGTGGGATATGGAGGATAGAGCCGTTAATATGTGTTTTAATCACCCATCAATCCTTCTGTAACAATATTTATGTGATGGCCCAGTCCTCATGAAGGGGAATCAACCTTCTTTGTATATATATCCTTTGATTATGTATTGTCTCGAGTATTTTCCTTTTCACCTTCGAGATGGATGGAAATGTTCTTTTTTTTTTCGGGTGCTGGAGGATTTATCGATAAGGCTCTTAGTATCCATGAACTAAGTGGGGAGCCTCTCTATTAGTCTAATGAATCTCCTCATTCCAATTCATCTCCAGATCATTTAGGGTTGGATAATCTTGGAAAGGAGGTTTTGGACTAAGGGGGGTCGGGTTGGAAGAGGCACAAGAAGTGTATGAAAAGGAAGGTTCAATTAAATTTGGTCCTAGGGGAAGAAGTCAATATGCAAGAGGTTGTTGGGGTAGAGGATTTGGCATTGGTAGGCTGGTTCCTGGGGAAAAGTGTGGGTGGTAGAGGATTGAAGGGTTAGGTATCATTTATTTGGAGAGATGTTTTAGGATACATCCCTATGAATTTTTTGCTTGCTCATGGATGGACTGCTTTTCAAATTTAGGAGTGCTTAGGATGCTAGTAAAATCCTTGAAAGGGCATGGTTTGATGCGAGGTGGTAATGCTAAGACAAAATCCTTCTTTTGGTCAAATTTCTAGGATTGCCTTTGTATTTTTGGGCGCTAGATGTATTTAAGGCAATTGGCAATGCAATAGGGGAGTTCGTAGAAGCTGACACGTATTTTCTTTAAAGTGGTTTGATGAAGGTTGCTCTTATTTTGGTTAATTTGGACCTTCAAGATGGGTTTGTGGAGTCAATTACTATTCAGAAAGGGAATCACTCACGATTAATTGTTGGGTTAATTGAGGGCCCCCTTGGCAGGTGGCCTAGCGGCAGTTGTTAGGTCAATCCGATTTCAAGAGGGTACACAGATTATAGGAGGTAATTCAGAGGTTGCAGTGATGAGTGTTGGCTTAGAGGTTGAGGGGCCTTCTACTCATAATGGAATTTCCCTTTTTACTATTAGGGTGGATGAGTATATGATGCCTTTGGGGGAGGTCGAACCCTCTCCACTATGTAGAGAAGTAGATGAATAAGGTATGCCAATTCAACATTTACCCCATTTACGTTATATTCCTTCTAATAATCATCTCTTTCTCGGTTTATGGGCTTGGGATGAGGGTTCCTTGTTCCTCAATTGGGAGATGGGTTTATCGATGGTGAATTCTATGGAGAGAGATATGAATATAATTTTGTCTTTTGTCTGTAGTCATAACCAGGAGGTTTCATTGAAGGGAGCCTCTTAGGGATTTGATGTGGTGGGGGTCTATAAGGTTGGTGGGGGGTCCTCTTTCGCCTCACATGAATTTTCTGAAGGATATAATCTAAGGTCTTGGAAAGTTTACCTTGAGTCATATGTTATGGGTTCTAGTGGTGAAATAGGTGTAAATCCCGGGGTCCTAAGTCTATAGGAAAAGGTAGAAATTCCTTGATCCATTTGGGTCAAAGAAAAGTTTCATGTGAATTGGTTATAGACAGACAATTATCTTTCGTTGGGGTATTTAGAGCATTGAACACTCCAGATCAAGTTACTCGACAATTTGTATCACTAAATTATAGAGGCTTGTATAGCTCCTAAAAAATCTAGCCTTACTTGTCAGCCTTGGTTAGCAAATATACCCCAAAGTTCCTAAACCCTTAATTAGAGATGATGACATAAATAATATTGTGTGTTGTCTTAAGAAGGAATTAAAGAGGGAAAAATGGCCTCCTCATGAGGATCTACATGGAAAGTGGAAACCATGCATATATAATGTGGGAGTTGAGTGAGAGAGGATTCATCCCATCATTCATTCAGTTATTCATTTCATCATTCATTCAGTTAATCTGTTACAAAAAAAAGAGATGATAACTTGAGTTCCATAGCTGCTCATGCCAATTATCCCAGAATAATCTGACTTGCAGTTGAGATCCCTGGAGTCCCATCATGGGTATTCTCTAGTCAACTTTTATTAGAGCACTGGAAGGGAATGAGGATAGCCCAAGGGATTGTGGTGCAGAGAAGAGGATTCCATTCCTTGTGTTGTGCAAGTTGATGAGGGAGGAGTTCTAGTGGATTGGGACAACTGCGGAAGGTGTTTCTGCACTAGAGGGTTGCATGAGTTGTGGTTGGGTAGAAGAACTTGGAATTTCACCCTTGTGGATTGATAGCCCTAGCTTGAGGACAACCTCTATCAAAAAAATGATAAGTGTGAGAGTTCCTAAGGCTGGGAGGAACGTCCTTCACCTACAACTAGTTGGTGGACCTTTTCATAAACACAAATGCCTCAAATGCGATTGTTTATAATTCTATTACGAAATGACATTTTTTAATGTTCTGTTATGCATTTGAATGCTTTATAAAATTTTCCATTTCTATGCATGGAATGAAATTAGCATGGTTATGAATAAATGCGTGGTATAATGCGTATTTGGTATGCTAGTTAGTTAATCAAGGCTCACTTCCAAATATTACATTCAACAATAAAAATAATGCTGAATAAATTAAAGGAAAAAAACTCAAAAGTAAAAATTAGATTACCCCATCACCTCAATAGTGTGACAAGGGTCATTGGGTACATTAGGAAAAGGAAGAACCCGTCATGAAATTTAACTTGTAAACGACTCAACCACAATTGGATATTATTGGAACCATAATTAAATATTATTGAATTGACATGGTCAAAATGATTATTAACAATAACCCAACATGAGTAGCATGAGTATTTTCATTTTAGTATATAAATTTCCAAGTTCAAAAAAATAAAATTTCCAATTCCAAAATAATATTTTTTATAATTTTACTAATAACTTATATTTCAACTTCAAAATTTAGTATTTGTTCATTATACTTTTATAACATTATAAAGTACATGGTGCAATGATTAAGTTTATTTTAGTACATGGTTAAGTTTCTTTTGTATTTGACAATGGATCTAATTTTATTTATTAATTTTAGACTTTTTTTGTAAAATAAGATAATTGTATTACTAAAACAGAGTTACAATGTCTTCAAAACAGGTGGCCTAGCCAGTGTGTAAAATTGTTGGCTGCCAGATATCCTCTATCCAGACTTGAATTCTATTACATTGTCTCAGAATATCAAGAGTGAAACACAGACTAAGACTCAAACTAACTCTTAAACCTTCACTATTGCTAATCCAAAAAAAGTCTCTTCTACAGGACTGTGGGTCTTATACAATTGCATTGGCAAACAATGCCATGAGAGAAAATAAAACTAGACCATGACAAAACTAACATAACAGAGGACGAAAAAAAAGACTGTCGGATCGGAATGAAGCACAAGTGCCCAAGGAAAAACCTTCAGATGCCCATCGTCGGCTTCGTACCAGAGTGGTGGAGAGGGCAGCGAGCTCGACCTGAGGAGGGTTCTGCATCATCATCAAGAACTTGAAATCTCACCATATCAACTTCCAAATTCGAGATAGAATCAGGATGGAGTGGAATTCCAACTTTACCAGCTATGAGGTCAATTTTGTGGTGCATGAGCTTGCAGTCCTAGTAGTGAGCCTTCCAGGCGCGGACCGGTTCCTCTTTGCCTGCAGCATTATTTTCACGCTCCATGAGGAAATGCGCCAGGAGTCCTTTCATGACCCATAAGGAGGCCATCATCCAATCATAAGCCGAGATGCGGCCAATAGTCGAGCCCGGGTCCATGACCCAATCTCCCACTTCTTCCCATAAATCACCCAAGGCCATGGCTTTAACCTTCTCCCAGAGGTCTTTTTCCACCCGTTCAATTTCTTCCTTGATAATAGAAGGCATACAGTCCCTAAAGAATCGAGCCGCTTCAAGGGATTTCTTCTACTCCTTTTTGACGTGAGGTTTTCCCTTATTCGAATCGTGCAAGGCCTTCTTCTCATTTTGCTTCTTGGGGGCCATCCTTCCCCTAGACGTCTGTCTACAGATCCTTTCCTTACTAACGAGGTGACCACTATAGCTTCCTGTTATCAGGAGCAGGAGAGACCCAGGATATATGCGAAAAAGCACGAGCTTCCCCCTACTTCTTATAGTAATTGCCTTCTTTCCTTCCTTGAATGCCGAAATAATGGCGACATTAAGAGTATTCATCCGCTTGATTTCATCCTGCATCATGCCTGATGCAAGCCGTAGAGTTTCCGAGTTCATCCTTTGTACTGGGGATTGATTGTATGGTTTGGTCATGATAGTTTTCAGAGGTCCCTCAAGGTTCATTATTGCAAAGGTTTAATCGGTTCGTACTTTCTCCTTCGGCACACTTGGGATTATCCTCATTCCAACTGTCGATTAGTTGTTCCATGTGCGGCCTACTATGTGAATTGAAGGAGGTCCCTGTGTCAATCCTGCCGTCCTGTTTTGCTCGTGTGTCCTCTCCCTCCAGCTGGGCGCAGATGGTGGTCCCTTCCAAGTCCGTGAAGTCTCCCAGCTGTCCTGCACGGAAGCGGTACGGGGCATCCACTCCCATATTAGCCAGGTGGTTGAAAAAATTATTTATGTTTCTGCGGACGTGCTCAAAGGACCACGCATGGGGATTGTGAGTTAACACAGCCAATTTTTCCACCCCATGAGAAAGCCTCTAGCTGTCCGCCACCTTGGAGGGTTTCTTTCCATTCTGGAGATTGCATGCCATCTAGATGATTAGGCAAGAACCCCCATCGATGGTTGTTGGCATTAGACCAAGTTGGATAACCAAGTTTATACCAGCAAGGAGTCTGTCCATTTCTGTGGCATTGTTGGTATCTTCACCTATACTTCCCAGATAGACTTGTAAAATTTCACTGTGCGCATTTCGAATAACACCCCCGAACCTAGCTGGACCCAGATTGCCTTTCGAAGCTCCATCAAAGTTTAATTTGAACGATCCTGGTGGGGGAGGCGTCCAATGGTCTGGGATGTTCACAGTGGTATGATTTGCCTTCTTTTGTGTGTTGGTTTGATTGGATTTTCTTACACCCCATTTCATTAGAATTCTATGTTCTATGTCATTAGCTTCCCAGTCTTTATCATTCCAAGGGGTGGCTCTGATGGTTTCCTGGATGTCACTCTCATTCTTCGACCATATCTGTTTTGGCAAGGAGATTGAGTCTTGGAAGATCCTCATGTTGTATTCTTTCCAAATTTCCCACATTATGAACCCAGGGAAGGAGGTCCAAATGGAGTTCACAATTGGATTCAGGAAGGCAAGAAGATTCCATTATTTGATTGTAAGGTTAAGGTTTCCTCTGGAACGATTTGATTTTCTAAATATTTCCGCGCCTCTATCCAAGAAGGCGGAGACAAAGGGGCAGGAGTCGAGAAGGTGATCTAAGGATTCCTCATTCTGGTAACAAAAAGTACATTGCGTGGGGCCCGTCACTCCATGTTTTCTGAGATTTTCACCTGTCAAGATTCTCCTGTGAGTGACAAGCCATATGAAGGTGGCAACATTTTGCCATGGATTCATTTTCCATAAGTTTTTCCAAATTTCATATGGTGGCTCCTCTCAATTGTTGGTCCAGAGGTCATGAGCTTCTTTAGTATTGAAAGACCCCCAACGCAATTTATTAGGGCCATTTTGGGATTTTATGCACCTCTCTTGGATATTTTCTCAGATCCTTGTCCACTCTTCGTCTGAAACCCTTTGATCCCACCATTCAGGTGGATTCCATTCCTTGTAGCCATTAGTCTCTGAATCAGGTTTCCAGTACTGGTTGACCTTGGTCAAACCAAGCGCCCTGCAATTAGCTTGACAGGTTGCCATGTTCTCAATATTAGCCAATTTTGGCATTTACTGCCATGAGTCCTCCCAAAAGTTTGTTGATTCACTGTTCCTAACTTCCCAGAAGCTGTGATCTTGAATAATAATTCTACCACGAAAGGCAGTCTTCCAGATAAATGAACCTGGTTTTTCTTCATTATAACAGATAGGTCTTCCTTCGGGCAGTTGGGGGCATATTTCACATGCCACAGCTTTGCCCAGGGTTCTGAGGTGTGTGAGACCCAATTCCACCAGATTTTAGCACCCAACACATTGTTGTTTTTCTTTGGGTCTCGTATCCCAAGACCCCCAGTAGATTTTGGTTGACAAATCTTGTCCCAGCTGACCAGGGCCCATTTGAGCTTGTCAGCTTTTCCGCCCCAAAGAAAATTTCGCTGAATAGCCCTTAGGTATTTAAGAACAAACTTTGGGGCAGCCATGGACGAAAAGAGATAGATAGGAATCACTTGCACAACTAATTTGATTAGGATGACTCTACTGGAAAGATTAAGAGGCCTCAAAGTCCAACTGGACAATATTCTTTTTATACAGTCCAAAAGGTCCTCCCAAGACACTCTCCTTATGACTATAGCAGCAAGAGGTGCTCCAAGATATTTGGACGGAAGGGAGCTCCCTTGGAAGCCCAAGATGCGGTGGATGTTTCTTTGAGTAATCTTGGAAGTGTTGAAGAAAAATATTTGAGATTTATCTTTGTTAACTTCTAGGCCCAAGGCCTTCACAAAGGCAGTGAGACTTTTCTTGAGATCTCTTGCTTCTTGAATCGAAGGGTGGCCCATTAGCATCGCGTCATCAACAAATTTCTGGTGGGTTTGCGTATCAACATCTGAGTGGAGAATTAGGCCTTTGATCTCCCCCTGTTCGGTCATAGCTTTGATCGTCCTCCCCAATCCCTCCGCCATTAAGATAAAAAGGAAAGGTGATAAAGGGTCCCCTTGTCTGATACCTCTCGAAGAGATGAAAGTATGAGTGGGAGTTCCATTCAGGAGAATAGAGAAGAAAGTGGAGGAGGTGAGATTCATCGTCCACTCAATCCATTCTTGGCAGAAACCAAAGGCTCTGAGCATCTTGCGCATGAATTGCCAACTTAATTTACCACAGGCTTTTGAGATGTCTAATTTGAGGAGCATACCCGGCTTCTTGGTGGTCTTTAATGAGTGAATTAACTCATGGACCAGAATCACTCCATCCATGATTTGTCTCCCCTCCACAAATCCCGACTGTTCCGGGGAGATCAGGCATGGGAGAATGGGTTTCAATCGATTGGCCATAACCTTGGTAATGATATTATAGATAATATTGCAAAGAGCTATAGGTCAGAACTTACCTGGAGAGTTTGCCCCTTGGTTTTTAGGAATGAGGGTAAAAAAGGTAGCATCAAATGCCTTGAGAACTCTTCTGGTTCGTCTGGATTCCTCCACAATTAACCATACTTCCTTCTTTATAAGATCCCAGAAGTTATGAAAGAAGTTGGTGGTAAACCCATCATGGCACGGGGCTTTGCGATTGGCCATTTGATTGATCGCTTCTTCGACTTCTATCATCTCAACCGGTTTGATTAGGAGCGTATTTTGGTCTGGAGTAACTAGAGAGGGGATGTTCTGGGTTATATCATCGATGTCCGATGATCAGTCGGCCCTATCCTCCGTCAGGATGTTCTCAAAATAGCCCACCAATTCTTCTTCCAGGTCCTCCCTGTTTTCAATATAAGAACCGTCTTCTAATTTCAAGCGGTGGATTCTATTCTTTTGTCTGTTCTGGATAACGGATTGGTGGAAGAACTTGGTGTTTCGCTCCGCTTCCTGAAGCCATTGATTCCCGAACTTTTGTTGCCAATAAATTTCCTCCTAACGCTCATGATCATTGAGGTGTTGAACGGTAGACTCTTCTAAGCATCTTAGCTCCTCATCATAACCAATATTCATTCCCTTGTGTTGGATTTCCTCCAGTTGTTCTGACAGCCTCTTTTTGTCTTCAAAAATGTTGCCAATTCTTTTTCGTTCCAAGTACGGATCTTGGATTTAAGGTATTTCAGTTTCTGTTGAAATTGGTACATCCTGGTTCCCTCTGATGGTGGGGAGTCCTGCCACCATTGAGTGACTAATGATTTGAAGTCTTTGTGCTCCAACTAGAATTGTTAGAAGTGGAAGGGTGCTTGATTGGCGGCCCCTGTCCGTCCCATAGTAGACAAACTGGCCAATGATCAGAGCCGGTAGAGGGGAGAACCAATGCTGACAGATCGTCATCGCTATTGACAATCCCTTCTGTTACTAGAAATCGATCTAGACGAGAGGGCATGTGTTGGTCCCCCCCTCTTTTGTTGTTCCAGGTGAACCAACCATTTTCGGTTTCTACATCGACCAGGTTATTGTCCTCAATAAATTTTTTGAAGGCCTCATTTTCTATTCCCAAAGTTCGTCTTTCCCCCTTTTTTTCTTTGAGGGAAGTGATTAGGTTGAAATCATGCCCAATGATCCAGGGCTTATTGCCAACCCAATGAGTGGCCCAGGATAGGGATTCCAGGAATGCTAGCTTGTGCGGATGGATACTAGGACCCTAGACATTGGTAATGGTACTAATTGTCTGGTTATTGCATATTTGGAAATCAGCTGTGAGTAGTCCTTTCATAGCCCATAAGTTTGAAAGATTTATTTCTTTTGGATTCCACAGAAAGGCCATACCTCCCGCCATTCCATGGGAATCAATATTCATCGTTTTAGATCCTTTCCACACTTTTTTCCCTATCACCTTCATCGTTTCAGAGCCACACTTGGTTTCATGTAAACAGATTAGTACATGATTTTCCTTATTTTTCAAAGTCTTGATTTTGCGTGGATGATTCACCTCACATATATTCCAGGTTATCACCTTCATTGGGGAACCTTATTTACTTCGGAGAAGGCCACCCATATTGTCGAGTATGGACCTGATTCTATTAGTTTGGTTCCAAACTCTGCTATTCTTTGCTTATTCATTTTTCTTCCTCTCCTTTCCCCTTCTTCCGATTGCTTCCTTTTGCTGCTCCTTTGAAGTTCCTTAGCAACTCCTAGTTGAGGCGTGGCCCTAGTTTTAAGGATGGCCTCCTTCAGGAGCTCAAGCTGTCTTCTCAATACATAACCCTTCCCTTTCTTACTGCATTCTTTCTCAACTTCATCTAGATCTAATTCTGCAAGGTCCATGTCTTCGACCTCATCCAACTGGTCTTCTTCCATGATATCAGTTTGATCCCTCTAATATTCTACAATTTTTTTCTCAGCCAGGGACGTTGCCTCCCTCGGGGAAGTCTCTTTCCCGAGAAACTTTTCTAGGTCCTCCGAGT
The DNA here is from genome assembly GCA_027924585.1 of Larix kaempferi. Taxonomy (NCBI): domain Eukaryota; kingdom Viridiplantae; phylum Streptophyta; class Pinopsida; order Pinales; family Pinaceae; genus Larix; species Larix kaempferi. The sequence continues at coordinate 10,011,457 of BSBM01000613.1, forward strand.
CGTCTTCCATAGGTTCTAGGGTCTTGAACTTATTGGAGGCGACAATTGGCGGACGGGTGGGTGGTTCGGGGGGGGGGTTACCCATACCCTGCTTTCTTCTGCTTTTGACTTGGGTGAAGCCTTCGCTGTCATGGCCGTCCTCAGAAGGAACCTTAGGGGTGGGGACATGAGCATTCTTACGGAAATTTCTACTAAAGTGACTGTGTTCATGGCATTGTCTGCATCTAAATGGGACATTCTCATAGTCTAGAGGCTGGATACACTCCTCATCCTCCCAGTAGAGGTTGATAAATTCCGGGATCTCATGGGAAACGTTCATATAGACACGTATCCGGGAAAAATAAGTATAACTTTGATGTTTGGTTTGTTCTGCAACTTTCACTAATTCTCCAAGAGTATTGCCTATGTCTCTCAAAATTTATGGTTCTCAGTATTCACAGGGGAGTGAGTAAAGACGGATCCAGACTGGTGCTATACTCATATTCTCTTTTTGTGTGTTAAATCTCTCTTTCCAGGGTATTAGGTATAGCCCAGCTGAGAAAAAGAAATACGGACCTCCTTCCAAGATTCGATCCCTATCTTCTTGATTGAAGAATATGATCGTGAAAAAACCATTAGATCCTAGCTGCAGATCATAGTGGCCTTTAGGGTTCTAGGTTGTTTTGATCCATCTGAGGAGATCCTTCTCTTTTGGCCATATCCCAATAAACTTACCAATTAGGTCCTTCTCCTTCCAAAGTTATACTCGTTTCTGCAGTTTATCAGATCTAATCTGGAGGGTTGAAATTTATGCAAATCTGGGGATGCCACCCCCAGGCCTGCGATTAGGCCCAAAAGGGGCTTTGGTTCCAGATCCTTCCCCTTCCCCTTCCTTGCGATCATTTGGTTTTGGTTTTCTGATCGACTACTTTGGTCGGAAGGATGTTGTTGAGTGGGGGGGAGGATCCCCTCGACGCGGAACCATGGCCTCTGACAGCAACCCCACACCCAAGGAAAAACCCTTGTGCGCAGACACTGCCGGGTTGGATGGACCCTTGGGCATGAGACCCTGGTAAACGAAAATTTCCCTAGCGTAGCTCTGAAGGGATGCGATCCGTCTCCAAATAGTCCGTGCGGCCAAACCCCCTCGAGTTCATTCATCTCCTGTGATGAGGATCATTTATTAATTTTAGACTTACTTATCATCTTTAATTTTTTTTTTCTTGCAATAATATAACATACATGGTTTTTAAGATTAAAAATATGTATAAATTGCACAACATAGGGTTTTTAATATTAATAGTATATATAAGTTTTTTTTGGTAAGCTACTCTATTTGATATTATTGAAAAAAAAACATGGATTTAATTGGCTAGTCTGCCTCTAGGGAAACTAACCCAACTAAAAAATAGGAGGCTTTTGTTCTTGTTCCAGAGAAGACCATTATCATATGTTTTTAAAAACCCGTTTTAAAGTCCAATATATCTAGTTATTTTCCTAATATTACTGATATATCTGGAAACAAATCTATCACAATGAAGGTTGAAAATTATAAAACTAATAAGAAATAAACTAGAGAGCTTGATCATCACTTGAAAGTGTTATAGTGGGCACTTTTAGAGTTGGGCTTGGTGCGTTCTTCAGAGTTTTCACAGGCACTGCTTTGAATACCATCCCCGTGGTTTCCTTTTCATGCAAATTGAGCTTGGAATCCATCCTCATGGTTTCCTAGGCTAGTGGGTTGAGCTTGGCATCCATCCTACATAAGTCTTACTCCTAAAGCTCATCCATCTGTAGAAGGATTTCCTTTCTCTCCTCACGATAGTTTGAGAATGCCTTTCCGAGCAATGAATTCATTTGCCATTATAATATTATAGTTTTTTTTATAGTTGGTATCCCATGTTTTTTCATAGTTAGTTCCCAACATCTAAAGTCTAGTGCCCCATCTCTTGCAACAGGTCTTCGACGCTCCTCATCTCAACCTCCCATTTCACCTAGGTCCCCGCTTCATGAATTTCCTATTGGATAGGTGATAGAATAAACCTTCTATATTACACCTTTGAGGTTTTGGATTCCTGCAGCACACAAGGCATATGGGTTTGGCCTTGTCCCCTACTACCCCTTTTCCTTATTCCTTTACTAACCATATTTGCAATGTTGAATCATCTAACCCAACTATAGTTGCCTTCAGTAGGAGCCCACCAAAGTTTAGTCCCCTGCTTGCACCTCTCATTTCAAAAATATTCCTCCTTAGTTTTTAAGACAAAGTTCACCTCTATCTGTCTAAATCCCAATCTAAATCTATTGTTTATTGATGGAAAGAGTCAGGGTGGGGGAGTGATTGGACAATAGATTTCTATAATCACCTTCACCATGATCCGTGATCATATTGTTTCTCTTGTCCAACATTGTCGTGAGAGGAGAAGCAATTGAAGTCACCATGATAACCAAAATTTCCAAAGTACCCCCAATCTTGTTTCAATCGATTGCCCATATAATTTGAGTTCCTTCCCAACTAGCAGTGTTAACTTGCTTGCAGGGGGCACATTCAAACTTGCTTTGTCCACCTTCACTCATCGCCATCTGTCCACACCTCCCTTCCAGGTGTTGAGTCCATTGATGCTTGGTGTTTGGGATCACATGGAGCTACTTGATGCCTCCCTACCACTCGATATGGGGGAATAGTATATATAAGTTACACAACATTTTTATTTAATAATAAAATAATATAAAGTATTTGATAAATGATTTTATTTTATAAATCTAAATAGTAATTTTTGAAAGTACAAATTTACATATATAGTTCAGTTACACTTTTACCTAAATCGACTGGGACATTGAATGCAGACCACAATATTCAAAGAGGCAACCAACTTTGAGACTTGACCTTGTGACCTCCTACTTGCAATTCACAACACTCAATTGATCAAGCTAACCCACTAAGATGCATTATTTCAATGACGTACCATCTTTATTTTTAATATTAATAATTATTATGAGTATCATCCATTATTTCAATGTTACAAGTACCATGTATATTTTTATTATGAACAACTATTGAGAGTGCTATCAATTATTTCAATGTTATAAGTACCATGTTTATTTTTAATATGAACACCTATTAAGCGTTCCACCAATTATTCCAATGTTATAAGTACCACCTATATTTTAAATATGAACAATCATTATGACTAGCATACATTATTTCAATGAATAATTATTGTGAATATATCCATTATTTTAATGAACAATTATTGTGAGCATAGTCATTGTAACTGGAAATTGAGGGTTCTTGGTGAGAGAAGCTTTAACAATTAGGTTTTTGCTCTACACTTAAGGTTTCATGTATTTTCTATTAGCTACCCGTATTGGATGGGAAGGCACCATGTCCTTTGTGATTGAGGGGGATACTACCCCTTTCTCCTACTTCAAGGATATTCTTGGAAATTTTCAAGTTGCCACAAGTCACGATTCCACTAAAATTTCAAACAACAAGATCCTTACAACTTCTGTTAAGGTGTCAATTGGAAAGGAGCCTATCCAACCACAATAGTCAAGCTTGGACTTAAAAAAAACACAGGAGGGTGTCTAAAAAAGTCAGATGAAACTCCAAGCTATGTAGTCACCTTGAGATGTATAAGAGTTTGAATGCAATACATGATGGACCATGACATCATCTGCAAATTTTTAAGCATGTGGTCCATGGGAGCAACACTAAATGGTGGGTCATGATCCATTGGAAGCTAGAAGGATCCATTAACCTTAAGTTAAGCATAAAAGATTTTTTCATTGTTGTTTTCTCTTGTGCAAATGAATTAGAGACCATTTTTGAAGCAGTTCCATGCTTTTTCAACTCTGTTGGAATGTACATGTGATATTGGGTGGATAGATTTGATCTAGACATGGGAGAATTCTCAAAATCCCTTGTTTGGATAAGACCCTACTCCTTGTCATTGGAGTTCTAGGATGAAGATTCTATAACAAGAATTGGCAACACCCTAGGGTCCTATGTCAAATATTCATAGCCTACCAAGCTAGGTAAATACACTTTCTTATGTTGGAATTTATGTTTATATTAATGTTTGTGATCCCTCCCAACTACCATGACAATCTCCTTAAGATATAATGAATTAATTCAAACCTTGACATCCTTTTCATTAAGGAAACCAAGTTCTTGGAGACTTACATTCAATAAATTTATTAGAATATCTAGTGTGGTAACATGGCAGTTGACTTAAGTGCACAAGGATTCTTGAGGGATTGACAATTCTTAGGAACCCAAAATCTGTTCATCTTAGGAATTTAGTATCTTCCAGATGATGGTTATCGTATCCGTCACCAATGTTTATGGACCAACCAACCCCAATAACAAGGAATATTTCCTTTCTAGGCGCCACAATATACCTCCAAATGCTCTTGGCATCCTACAAATAATTGGGGGAGATTTCAACATGATAACAATCCTTGAGGGAAAAATGTAGGAGTTCATAGCTTTTATGCAATTTGTAATAAGTTTGCAGACAAGATCGAAGTGATACAACTAATAGATGCCATCGAAAGCAATGGTAGATATACTTGGAATAACAAAAGAAGATGAATCCATCATGTGGCAGAAAAACTCGACCACTTTCTTCAATCATAAATGTTTATGGATGAAAGAATACAATATGATTCTATCATTCTACCAAGTGTAGGCTCTAACCATCGACCAATCCAAGTGAACCTCTTTTCCCTTAAAAAAATGTGGTTAGTTGATCCTAACTTTAGAGGAATAATAGAGAGCAGGTGGAATCATGATTAGTTTAGCTGGAATCATGCATGCATGTCTTTCAATTAAATATGAAATATTTGAAATCCAAGACAAAATCTTGGAATTTAAACAACTTTGGTAACATTTTTGAAAAAAGTAAAGAGATGGAATCATGCATGATCAACATGCAAAAGGAAATCACAATAATAGGCATGAACGAAACCTTATGATAAATTGAAAGAGACCTCAACAACCAATTTGACCTACATGCTAGGCAAGAGGAGATTCATTAGAGTTATAAATCGTGCATCTACTGGTTGAAGGAAGGAGATACAAACTCCAATTCTTCGACATGTAAAATTTGAACCATGGAAACACTAACAAGATTATGAAATTGTAGACACTCAATGGAAGGGGATCTATAACCAAAAGGATTTGGAAGCAGAACTCAATTCCTTTTTCATAAATATCCTCTTTGATCCATCCATATACAGGGAAGAAGCCGTAAATAATATCACAATGAACATTTCAAAGCTGACCACTAATGAGCAAAACAATTCCCTTATGAAGCCTATCACCATGATAGACGTTAAGCAGTTGGTGAAATAAATGGCGCTTGGGAAATCCTCAACCCCAGATGGTTTTCCTACAAATTTCTTTCATATATTTTGGGATGTGATTAGGATTGAGCTTTGGGCTATGGTTGAAGACCCCAAATCCTCTAGTAATGTATTGCAAGCATTCAACCCCACTTTATTTCCTCTTATTCCCAAGGAAAATTGTGTTAACACTCCTTATTAGATTTGATCAATTGCCTTATGTATCCTATAAAGTCATCTTGAAAGTGGTAGCTAGCCGTCTTAAGGCTCTTATTGAGAAAATCATCTATAGAGAGTAGGGAGGCTATGTGGGAGGAAGACAAATTCTTAATGGCATCATTGTCACCCTTGACTTGATACACTCTATGAAGAAAGGAATAGCCAGTCACATGAATGGTGATCAAGCTAGACATGTCCAAGGCCTTAGACAAACTCTACTAAACCTTCATCCCACAAGTGTTTGAATACTTTGGATTCAATGCATGGATCTAGTGGATTATGAACATGATAAAATCAACTTTCTACTTCATTCTTATCAATGGCTATCCATCCAACCCCTTCTCATTAAACAAATGAATCATGGAAGGATATCCCCTCTAACCCTTCATTTTCATTTTAATGGTTGAATGCCTAGGGTGTATCCTTTCCAAATCCAAATAAGTTAGGAATGTTAATGGTTGTTCCTACTCTGCACGATATGAAATTGTCTCTCACTTTTAATTTTTTGATGATACAATGCTTGTAGGCACACTCACCATTTCTGAAGCCAAAGCCTTTAAGCATGTCCTTGACACCTTCCTGCTAGCTTCACGAGGGAAATTGAATGATTTCAAATTATTGATTTTTTTCTTCCACACTTGCCTTGCTGTCTAAAGGAACGTTAGTAAGAATCTTGGTTTTAACATTATAACCCTTCCCTCCCTCTACCTAGGTATCCCCTTAATCGAAAATGCTAGAAGGAAACTATCATGGGAAATTCTTTTCACAAAGATTAGGAAATTTTTGCATAACTGGACATTTGGATACATCTCCCTTGCTGGCCATATACTCCTCATCAAGTATATTCTTCATGCCATCCTCATATTCACTTTATTATCCCTAGTTGGGATGGTCAAAATCCTTAAACAATTAACGAACATTCAAATAAGTTTCCTTTGGGGAGGACCCTCATTGGATAAGAAATGGACTCTAGTGGGATGAGAGGAAATTTTCACCCCAAAAAAAACCTAATAAATCACAACACTACTTTAGGAGGAAAAACTCTTTGGAGACCACTGCTTCCCCCAAAAACTCCAAGGAAAAATTTAGGGAATCCAAATATGCTCAAGGAATTGATGAGTAGGAACTTTAACATTTGAGAATGACCTTCTATTATGGACCCTTCATCTGGAACCACCCCAAATCTCACTCAAATATGATCCATCAAGATAACTTCTAGGAGATAAAATACAATTAAATTGCGAACTTCTGAGAAAAGACTTGAAAACATATGACCCCCCTAATAGAGAACCATGTTATCAACTTTTTAGCATGAATTCTCTAATGCATGTTGGAAATAATTCCACCACTTATGGAAAGGCTTCAATGCAAACATCCCTCCTCTGGATAAATAATGGAGCAACAAAGATTCCCAACCAAATACTATCCTTACACAAGGCAAAGATGAATGATGGATAATCCTTCACAAAAGAGTCAATCATTGGAAAGATCTAGATACTCCAATATACCTTGGCCCATCTAGATGCCCCATGTGTGAAGAAAATGAAGAATCAATGAAACACATCTTAAATCGATGTTGCTTCTATTGCTTGCTTTGGGATTTGGGTGTTGTTGGGTCACATATTTGTCCCTATTTTCATTACTTATCGACACCTATTTCATCCATCTTCTTTCTATTATTGCCCATTTATCATTCCATTTTCCATCCATTTGCTGTAACTGCTCGGAAAATACCATATTAGTCTCATTGATATTTTAGTGGTTAATAATGATTATTTTCCTTTATTTTTGATGAATTGAAGACTATTATGCATAATTTTATTGATGATGGTTTGTGGAGTGATTTTTCATATTAGCAGCAGTAGCACTCATGGTTCAAGCCTCCAAACTTGACATGTTAGCACACATCCACATGGAGATTCACAACATGGTTTAATTCCTAGGATTGATTATGTGGATTTGTGATTTCAATTCGTTCCCAAGTCCAACATGGCAGCCTCCAGCTCATGTTCAAACGGTCCCAACCAAAAACGCGTGCCAAAAAAGAACACATTGATTTGCGTCGCGATTTTCGGGCAGATGAAGAAGAATCTCGAAAAATTTGGGACATGGGTTTTGTGTTGAACGGCCTCAATTACTTGACACCTGAGAAAACTACCCAAAACATCCACAGTTTGAGAGATACAAGTGGTTCTTTAAAGGGGATTTTGCCAGATTTACTGTTGCGACCGATGTTTCAAATTAGCAATTTGTTAAAACATATTCCAAGTTGGGAATTCGGTTTCTCATTCTCATGAGAGATTTTTATGTATAAATATGCAATCAATCTTATGTATGGGGGGTTGAACAATTAGTATTGAAATTCATTATTCTCTTCGGATCTGAACTCTGCTGTAATGGTTTCATATTGATAATACATGCTGGAGATTTCATAATCTAGAGTTGTAGACTTTCATTGTGGAGATCCAGCTCTGCTCAGTGGAGGAAGGGCCCTCTTTCCTGAGCAGATGCTGGTAGTGTTGATTGTAAGTGTGTTATTGTGTGAGTTTGTTTGTTATTTAATTCCTGCTTTCATTCATTGTTAGATTTACCATTGTTGTTATTCCTGTTAATTCGTTTTGATAGATCGTTGGTCAAGATAACACTTATTTCAGATTTATGTAATTAGATCTTGCTTTGTAAGAGTTGATTTTTAATGCAATGGTTAAAGTGTGATTAGATTTACAGTGTGGTTTTATGAATAGGTTTGGGGTTTGATTTCTTTTCAAGGTGTGATCTAGTTTACAATGAGTTTCGATTTCATACCAATAGATCAACAATGTCAGGTAGAAATGGTGTTTGCATAGATATTGCACGATAGCTTTGAAATAAAAGACTTCCTTGGGTTGAAAAGTTATGTTCTGGGAGTTTTAGCTGTTTATTTAATTAGACAATTAATCTGCCAAACATTTTGGCACCGTTGCCGGGGAAGTTATCAATGGTGCAAAAGTACATCTAACATTGTTTTGTAGATGCACTGTTAAAGTAGAGCATGGTAGATGTGTTCTCGATTCTAGGGTGTCTAGGCAGTAAGACATAGTGAAGAGCTACGTATCCTTTGATAGACTGAAACGGGCTCAGCCTCATAAGGGTCAGGGAATGTAGGTTGCATGATTATTTTTCAGCTGATTGAATTTGCTTTGAGCATGGATTTTATTTCTTTGCATTCAATTTTATTTCATTTTCAACTTTGCATTCAATTTTATTTCATTTTCAATTTTTGGAGCGTAAATCTTATCATTCCCCTTAGTGGTGTTGTAAGCACCACCCATTATACTAACAAGTTGACATGAAAATTCGAAGGAGGAGCCTCAAGATAGCACATGAAGAACCTAATGAAGAGATGGCAGGTAAGAAACATTCAGAAGTTATTACCTTTGAATTCCCCATTAGAAATCCAAGAGGAGTGGTACAAATTCAAAGCATTCCCCCATCTGCTCTACCAAATTTTCACGGTTTGGAAAATGAATACCTCGATGCATTTTTATTTCAATTCGAAGTACTTTGTAGAGGATATGGTTATTGTGCTAATAATAAAAAGTTTAATGTGTTTTCCCTTACTCTAAAAGGAACAACCCTCCGATGGTTCATGAGCCTCGGTGGGAATTGTATACAAACCTGGGAAGACATGAAACATGTATTCTTGAAAAGGTACCAAGATTATTGCAGGTTCAATAAAGATATCTTCAAAATGACACAAGTAGAAGAAGATAATTTGGAGGAATATGTGGAACGCTTTCAATACAACCTTCAACGATTAAAACAAAGGCAATTAGGGAAAGAGACCTTAAAAACACTTCTACTCAAGGGAATCCAAGCTGAATACTTAGAAATATTAAATCTGATAGGAACAGGTGATGTATTTCAGTTAGCATATGATGATATTTGAGAGTTATGTAGAAGGTACTCAAGAGGAAACTTCAAGACCGGTAAGAATTCTAAAGAACTTTCCTCTAGATTTTTTAAATCTGCTGCAAAAACAAGAGTTTTACGAGCTGAAATCAATGATTTATTTGAAAATTCTAATGCTGATATCAATGGTTCACTAAATTCACAATTGGTTGTTTTACAGGTTAAGGAAAAGCATGAGGAATTTGAAGAAACAGTTTTCCCTCGGTACCAGAAGAAACATCTTGCAATGGATTGTCCTTTGGACCGTCTCACAATTTGTGGCATATGTGACTTGAATCATTCCACAGATTGTTGTCCCTCCTAACCAAGGATGAAAGAAACATATCAAAGAGATCTAGGAGTTGCAACAAACTCATTGCAACAGTCATGGCAACCGTGTCCTACATGTATGGTTCAAAACTCTATCCCTCCATTTCCTTACTCTCATACTCAATCATTGAATACTCCTCCACCATGGCCGTTGGTGCAGCCTCAATTTAACTCTTACCTACCCTATCCACAAGGTTGGAATGGCCTATCTTATGATCACATGGCCACTCTCCCCCATGCTGCAACACAACTCAGTCCTTCAAGATCAGCCTCACAAACCAATCCTCTACATCATCCACATCTATATTCTCATCAAACTCCTTGGTATCCAACACAATTTCCTGTCCAATCCAGCCCCCACCTTAACAATAATAAAGCAACACAGTATGCTTACAGTGCTGAACTGCAAAATTTTCCTACATTTCCCGCCTGTTCTACCTCACCTACACCGCTGCGAAAAGACTGTGCACTGTTGCAGCAAATCCATACGAGGTTTGAACATGTTTTAAATCCAAGACTTGGAAGTGAAGTTTCTCATCATCATCAACAAGTCAACAAGATCAACAAATTTGATGAAGAACAAACATTGGAACCAAAAATTGAAGCATCCTTCACATCATTAGATCCAAATCTCTTATGCATTTAGGAAGATCAGTTTACTAAGGAGCTTCATGTTGTAACAACCATGAGAAATGAAGGGAACAAAGACTATATTGAAGCTTGGTTTCAATTTTTCATTGCTTTGCAACATCATTCCATACTTCAGCAATTCTTGGCACCATCATTTCAAGGGAAGTTGATCTCTCATATCCTAGCATTCATAAAGTTATATTTTTCTGTTGGGAGTATGAGCATACTTGAGTCCTTTCTTCAAAAGTGGCTCCATTGGAATTTCTCCTACACTTGAAAAGAATTTGTCTTTTTCAAGTAGAATAGGATATTGTAAATAAATAAAATAGTAAAGAGAAAAATAAGTCTAGTTGTGAAAACTAGTTTACTGGTGCAACTAGACACGAACTTTGATTGAAAACTAGGTTACTAGATGGCAAGGTTCACAATAAGATTTGCAAGTTTCATGTTGGTTCTATTTTTCGCTATGGTTCTTCAAAATCACTTATTTTGTACTCATATTGGATGATGTGGAATTCATTAAGGTCCACCTTCCAATGGTCTTGTCCCATCGACCTCAACACATTATCTGGGAAACAAGACTTGAGTTATGTATTGTACCTTGGGGTTTACATGCATCAATGGTAGATTTCCTCGTTGATGAATAAGGGAATACATCAATGTCTCTTGTTTGTCAGATCCTGCAGGTGACTCGACTTCAACACACTGTTATTCGTACCTTCTAGGTTGTACTATTGTATCTTGACAACTCATTGTCATCATTGGTGAGTTGTCTCGCGTTGGTTAACCATTTTCATTAATAGTTGGTAATCCAACGAAGTTTTTCCATGTTCGAATTCAAGAACATCCATTCACATGGATTAACTTGTACATAAGAGCAAATATTGAACGAAGACTATATCTTCTTATTGTTCCAGCAGTTCAACATTACTTTTTCATTCAGTTCAACTTGCACAATTCCTCATTTCAGATCAACCTTCAGCAGTTTCAGCTTCCAGCTACATCTCTTAGCAGCATACATCAGCCCCAACATGCATCAGTACATTCGTGTCAACCAAGGCTTCAACGGAGGTAAAACTTGAGGTAAAATAGCGTGAGTTTTTTTATTTATTAAAGATTTAGGAAAAAGTCATGAAAAGCCACTAAGCATTATCCCCTCCTTTACCATTTGTCATTTTTTCAAAGATATAAAAAGCTTTCAGTTTGGGGGAACACGATTCCATTACCTCTCTTATCCATTCGCTTCTATCTCTATCCATTTCTAAACACTCACCATTCCACTTCATGCACACCCAAGTCAAGTCCTTCCCAACATCCGAGCATAAGTAAATGAGTTGCTGCTGTCACCCAAGAACTAGCAGCAAAGAAAAGAAGAAGATCATGTTGTGCATTGTCATATCAGCAAGGTGAAATTCAGAGGTATGGTTTCTTTGGTTCATATCCATGATGTATTAGTTCATATCATGGAAAATGGTTTGCAATTATCTTTTCCAACCTCTTGCTTCATGGTTCTCCCACATGTTGCACATATTCAAATAGTTGTCGTTGTGGATTCATTGAAGGTTACAACATATGTGTTACATGGATTGAAATCATACATGTCATAAGGATTTCATAGGCTGTGAAGTTAATGGATGTTTTATGCCAACCCTTTCATTAATGCATGACCCTCCCATATGAACATCGTGTTTTTTTGCACATTCTTCCTGCTTGCTGGTACACATCATTGTTTGGAAGTGGTTTATATGCTCATAAGATCTGCAGGGATGTATGATACTGTTTTTGTTTGTTGAAGGCATGGAAATTTGATGGCAATGGGTTGAGAGGGATATAGGATAGGAATGATAATGAATGAATCCTATATTTGCACTATTTCTCTTTTTACTATTTTCAACACCCAATCAATAACATTAATGCCTATTCCAAGATTACAAGTGCAACACTTTGAGTTAATTTGCAGATTTTTCCTGAGAATATAATCATCTGGTTTCTTGACTCAGAATTCAAGGCATCCACAACAACATTTTGAAGAATACATGACAATTGGGGAGAAGAATTTGAGCAGCATTGAACAATGGTACCCCTGGTAGCAGCAAGTATCTTATTCTTGTGAGCTATCCTATAGCAGTATATTGAAAAAAAGCTGGAATACAATAGCCTGTAGCAACCTTGATACATTTAGACCAACAATTTGAAGGCATTGTTGGCAGCTAGGGACAAGGTTGATTATGCCATGTTTGGTTGATATTTTAGCTTTAGTAGTCATTGCAAACTTTCAATGAGCATAAGTACTAAAACAATAGGCTGAGCATAAAAGATGTAGAGTTTGCAAGAGATTATAAAGATGATGCTTTGTAAATAAGTTAAAATGCTTACTCTTCATATTGACATTGTTTTACTTTTAAAAGAAGTCTAGTACAACCTACTACAAACAATGTCAGTGCTCTTTTATGTATATTAAAGCCTTAGTTTTCAGTTGTTGATGGAAGAATGGATGGGATTAGTGATTCAAATCTCTTTACATGAAGAAATCCCTACAAGGCATGCCTTATCCAACAAACTTGAATCACTTCAAGTAAATCAAAATATGGAAAGTGGAGGTATGTTTATATTCATTATGCTCTTGCCCTTATAAAAAAATTGCCACCACAAATATGTCAAATTTCAACCCTGTGCAAAACTCTTGTTTTACTTGAGGGCAGGCAAAATCTTTAATTTGGGGGGAAATGAGTGGTTGCTACATTCCATGGTATGGTAAGAATTAATCCTACAATAGTCACATTTTCAGTCATTGTTGTGTTTTTAGTAGAAAAAGAAGGCATCCTTGTTATGAAGAGGGTTGAATCAATGCTTCACAAGTGAATGATTGTTTCCAACATTAAGATTCATTTTTACAAAGCATTATTAGTCTCTTCATTGATAGAATTGGAGCATTTTTATGGAAACTTTGAAAACTACAAAAGTGTAGAAATTGAAGTGATCATATCTTGCAATTGGTAAACTTGATCTTCATGAAACTTGGAGGAGAGAAGCACTACATCACGAAGAACAACTCTGGTAAGTTTCAGCCCAATCCAATACACGGTTTTCGAGAAAATGGCCATCATCACCTACATCCATTTTGCATATATCTCGAGATCCATGCATGTGGGTATCTCTGATTATTGGCCATTTTCTCGAAAACCCTGAAATGTGTGGAAGTCTTGTGGATAAATCATGAACTTTCCATGTCAATTGGGAAATTAATTGACCGATCTTAATGCTTATGTTATGCATGGCCTAACAAGATTTGCAATGATGAATTTCACAGGTGAAAATTAAACCAATTGGTTGCAGCTGTTACAAGACAACTATTGCTAGCAAGCAAAGTGTGGGAAGCTGTGCACATTAACCATGGCAGCAGACCAAAAGCTATTTGATTTGGTTTTAAGTTTTCTTCAAACAATTGCCAAAGACCCAAGAAGACCTTGAGGAAATGCTCAAGCTATGAAAGCAACCACTGAAATGTTGGAAATGTGGAGGAATTCATTTCCTCCGTAACTACCCAATGAAGGACAGTAAGAAAGATAGTAGTCATAAAGTTTCCAGACCTGTGGATCAGCTAGAAGGTAAAGAAAAGGAAGGGACTGTTGTGGAGCAATGCCCACATGTGGATCTGGAAGGTCAAAGCCAACAGGAGTAGCTTGTAGAAGCCAAGGGAATTGGTCCTGAAAACCCAGAGTAAAAGATGAAATGCAGGACAAACTTGCCACATTTTGCTAATTTTGGACATGTGTAAACTATGTGTAAGTATTCCTAAGTATTGGAACACCGAGGATAGTGTTATTCTAAGGGGGAGGGGAATGTAATACCCCCATTTTGACCTTAGGATATATTGGATTTTAATGTAAATATTGTATACATGCGATGTATGATTCCTAGCGTGGAGCTCAAGGCCAACGCCCCGCTAGTGAATGCTCAGCTTGGTATTTTAAATTGTGCTAGCCATGTGCCATTAAGCCATGGAAATTGTAAAAGCATGTAAATAATTATAATGCAAATAAAATACCAAGGGGATGGCTATGAATGCAACTAAAATGAGGGGGCTATGTGTATCCACTAGGGAGAGGTGAGGGGGTTGTGGGATTGAACCCTAGGCTTCCATATGTCACCTTGGGAACCCCCTTTGACTGTCCTAGCTGTCATTTATCGATGCTGTAAGGAAGTACTTCAGAAATCTGTTCATGAGGTTGATGGAGTATGCTTTTCCGAAAATCAGAGATACCCACATGCATCTCTGAGTTTTGGGGAGAAAACACATTGTGGTAAGAGGAATATACTCACAAATTTTCAGAAACAAATTCTTCACGGATTTCGAAAAATGACCATCATCACCTACAACCAATTTACATTTTTCTCGAAATCCGTGATGTGGGTATCTCTGATTTTCGATGTGGAGATGCATTGGAATAATAAAAACTTGCATGAAAAATGTTAGCCAAACCCAGTTTGTATTTTGTGAGAAATTGGTTTAGGAAGTTTGCTGAAACACCTATAGTGGCTTATTTGTTGATACATGGTTTATTTGCTTATATCTTGGGATCGGTGAACTGAATTGTCATGATTTTTGGTGTGAAGAAGCAGTGGGTAAGTATGAACATGCTTGCAAAATTTCAACAAAATCCACTTTGTACTTTGGGAGAAAAAGGTCTAAGAAGTTCATTGTTATATTTGCTGAAACATCGCCAACTTCTCTGCTAAGTTGCTGAAACAATGCCAACTTCTCCGCTAAATTATTCGCTAAATTGCTGAAACACAACCAACTTCTTCGCTAAAGTTTTTGCTAATCGCTGAAACTCCACCAACTTTCATCATTTGCTGAAACTACATTGTAACAGCAAAATCCAAACGAGTTTTATAGCTTGATCGATGAAAAGGTATTGGGTTGCATGAGGACATGCAACGATTTCAATTTGGGGGAGATGTTGGGTCATGGATTTATCCCTATTTTCATTACTTATCGACACCTATTTCATCCATCTTATTCCTATTATTGCCCATTTATCATTCCATTTTCCATCCATTTGCTATAATTGCTTGAAAAATACCATATTAGTCTTATTTATGCTTTAGTGGTTAATAATGATTATTTTCCTTTATTTTTGATGAATTGAAGACTATTATGCATAATTTTACTAATGATGGTTTGTGGAGTGATTTTTCATATTAGCAGTAGTAGCACTCATGGTTCAAGCCTCCAAAGTTGGCATGCTATCACACGTCCACATGGATATTCACAACATGGTTACATTGCTAGGATTGATTATGTGGATTTGTGATTTCAATTCGTGCCCAAGTCCAACATGGCAACCTCTAACTCATGATCAAACGGTCCCAACCAAAAACGCGTGCTAGATAATAACACATTGATTTGCGTCGCGATTTGCGGGCAGATGAAGAAGAATATCGAAAATATGGGACATGGGTTTTGTGCAGAATGGCCTCAATTACTTGACCCACTTATAACACTACCCAAAACAACCGCGGTTTGAGAGATACGAGTGGTTCTTTAAAGGGGATTTTTCCAGATTTACTGTTGCGGCCGGTGTTTCAAATTAGCAATTTGTTAAAACATATTCCAAGTTAGGAATTCGATTTCTCATTCTCATGAGAGATTTTTATGTATAAATATGTAATCAGTCTCATGTATGGGGGGTTGAACAATCAGTATTGAAATTCATTATTCTCTTCGGATCTGAACTCTGCTGTAATGGTTTCATATTGATAATACATGTTGTAGATTTCATACTCTAGAGTTGTAGACTTTCATTGTGGAGATCCAACTTTGCTCAGTGGAGGAAGTGCCCTCTTCCCTGAGCAGATGTTGGTAGTGTTGATTGTAAGTGTGTTATTGTGTGAGTTTGTTTATTATTTAGTTCATGCTTTCATTCATTGTTAGATTTACCACTGTTGTTATTCCTCTTAATTTGTTTTGATATATCGTTGGCCAACATAGCACTTCTTTCAGATTTATGTAATTAGACCTTGCTTTGTAAGAGTTGATTTTTATTACAATGGTTGAAGTGTGATTAGATTTACAGTGTGGTTTTATGAATAGTTTTGGGGTTTGATTTCTTTTTAAGAAGGTGTGATCTAGTTTACAATGAGTTTCGATTTCATACCAATAGATAAACAATGTCAGGTAGAAATTGTGTTTGCATAGATATTGCACGATAGCTTTGAAATAAAAGACTTCCTCGGGTTGACAATTTATGTTCTGGGAGTTTCAGCTATTTATTTAATTAGACAATTAATCTGCCCAACAGGTACCACCTATTTTAGAGCCATGGACATAAGTCAACTCTCAGTTCTTTTCACTCTATCCAATTAGTACTGAAATATATTCATAAACAAGATAGACAACTATGCATGGAATAAATTCCCAGGCCTCATATCCTGGCAAATATATAGAAAAAGGAGCAACAAGACCATGAAGAAGAAATCCCATTCTTGGTTAAATCAATGGAATGGATGTTGCTAGAATAGAACATAAGAGAAACCAAGTGATCCAATATATTGCCTTTATATGATCTTAATTGGGACCCTTGTTGCAAATAAATCATGGTTTCTTGGGATCTAGAAAGTCCAATTGTAATCTCAAGCGAAAAAACCCTCCAAGCTAGAGCCCCCTTCCCCAACACTTGGTCTCCACCCTCGACAAACATAAAAAACTAAACTTTGATTGCATTTCTAAGGGAAATCGTGGGTCAACATGCATCAGAGGAGCATTTAAAGACTCTGAAGGAAAAAATCTTCTCCTTTACATTGAATTTAGAGGCATTAACACCAACAAGTTTGTTGAGCTGCAAGCTCTTGAAGTGGGTCTTGTTCTTGACAAAAAATATAATTAGTCTATTCTTCTCATTGAAGGAGACTCCCTAATTTCCATTGGAGCTTTAAGCAATATTTGCCCCAAGTGTAAAGTCAAAAAAGGTCTTGATGCATCGAAAATTCACTGGTGCCTTGAAAAACATTCTCCACTTGATCAATAATCTTCAAATTGCCTCTCGAAGGTATGTTCATCGAGAAACAAACAAGCTCGTTGATCGAATGACCAGTGAAGGCTCAAGAAGCTCCAACAAGGACCCCAATATCACCCATTGCAACATAACCAATAGAGACAAACAACTGCACAATCGCACCCCCATAGATTTGGGGGACATGGGATTTTTTCAAAATCTTAGGGTGGAGACCATGGTATTTGGATGCAGATGCATTGCGAATGAGGTGTAAAGTGGAATATGGAGTGGAAAGATTTCACATTCAATATTGAATGTGGTGATGTGGGAATGTAGGGAAAGGGAAACAAGACTCTTCACACTCCACATTCCACATGCATAATGTGGGAATGCAATAATGAAAAAAATGAATGAAAAGATGAAAATCTAGGCTTCATCCTCCACACGAGTTGCACTAGTGATGTGTGAATGCAGGGAATCGACCGTGGTGGTAAAGGGAAACAAGACTCTTTTCACTCTGCATTTTGAATGTGGAATGTGGAAATGTAGAAATGTGAGGATGCGAGAATGTAGGGACTCGACCATGGTGGGAAACGACAAGAATACTATCTTCCCTTTGCATTCCACATGAAAAATGCAAAAAAATGAAATAAAATTTGGAAACTAATCTCCACACTTCACACTAGATGCGACGATGTGAGAATGCAGAGACCTGACCATGGTGGAAAAGAGCTACAAGAATTTCCACAATCCGCATTCCACACACGGAATGTGAAAATCTAGAAATACAAAAAAAAGAGAAAACTAGACTTGCACTCCACATTGGATGCAAGATACGAGAATGCGGAAAAATCATAAGCATGATTTTGAAGGAAAACTCCGCTTTAAAAATACTTAGTTTTTGATATTACTTCATGCCTTGTTTCATCGAGCATTTTGTAATTTTTTATAATTCTATCTCTTTGAAATATATATATTTTTATTAATAAAAAAGAATGACTATTATGAATATCATCTATTATTTTGTTAATTGGTAACGTACAACTATCATGAATACCATCCATTATTTTACCAAGAGCCATTAGTGGCAATGTCCATGACAGTAGATGCTAGATGTGAGGAAACAAAAACATCAAGAAGCATAATGCCCATAACAATTGCATGATGTACAATCTTGTTTCCTTACGTCTAACATCTATTGTCATGGTCATTGCCATTCGTTGCTCTTGTTTAGTTTGAATTCTCAAGGCATGAAATAATTATTTGGATGAAATAAGGATAGGTTTAAGGCATGAAATAATTTAGTTTGAATTCTCAAGGAAAGAAAGAATTAATTGAATGATGTCAACACAATTAATAAGGTTAGGTTTAAGGCATGGAATAATTGATTGATTGGATGATGTCAAATCAATTAAAAACGATAGGTTCTAGTATATAGAAAATAAAGGAGCCACTTGAAATATTTTCCTACCATTATTGGTCATAATCGCGTTACACGTGGTTCATCTCAAAGGCTATCCAATAGTACATGTCAGCTAAAAATTGGAAATATATATTAATTTATTTGTTACAGACACATCAAGCGGTTTTAACTCCAAAACACCTTTCAAGCATCCTACTGTGTACAAGTTTTCATAAAGAAAACAAACAAACAATTGGCCAACTTGGTTAAATACATTTAATATTATTCCATTTAGAGAAAACACATCAAAACATAAAAACTTTTAGTAGAAGAGTTATAAGTGGATCAACTTCAATTGCTTTGAGGTGAAGTTGTCAACTACTGACCCCATTATTAATGGTCAACTAGCTACTTTGATCGCGAGCTGCATTTGCAATGTGTTTATCTCCTTCCTTGACTATTTGTCTCCAATTGAAGGGATGGCGCTCTATGTGCATTTGCATTTAGTGTTCCTCAACATCTATGGTTAGCTATTAATAACCTTAACTAGATAAATCAATATCATGTGGAAATGCATCCGTAAATTTGTAGAGAGGCCAATTGCAATTAGATGAAATTGGGAAATGCAAGAAAAATGATTATGCAGTTTCTAAAATTGATTACAAATTTGCATATGAAGTCGTAAATTGCAAATGCAAATCCTCTGAAAACACTACAAAGTCACAGGTAGTTAGTGTGCAACCTCACAAGTGATTGTTTTTGGTACTGTGCAGCTAAGTAATTTCAGTCGCATGAAGACGGTGAAGTCTTAAGTGAATGTCCATAGTTGTGGTGCAAGTTCCCAAGAAATTGAAAGAAGTAACTCAGTCATTAAGTACGTGGCATTGCAAGTTGCAAACTATCTAGAGATTTGCATGGGAAATTCCTTTAATTTCTATATTGACCTAAAGAACGACAACTACCGGTTTTATCTATTATATCCCCCTCTCACACCTTCCATTCGTTCCAGTCCTTAGGAAAGTGACCTCTTCATTTCTTGCTGTAGATGAGGAAAACGACTTGTCCTACTTGTATGGTAGTAAGTTTGTTGCTACTCATGGCAAGCTGGCTTGCCATCTTGTAATGTAAAATAAGTTGAGTTACTATAAACATTGTCATGGTCATGGCAATTACTTTAAACAATGTTTCCTGGGGCTTGATCCTGTCACTGGAGTATCCTCCTACGAGAAGTTTCTTGATTGGGGTCTCATAGATATTAAATCGCTGTAATATTTATTTTTTGCTCGACCGATCGTCAACAATGTGTAAGTGAGTGCCATCGTCTACAAGGGAATCATTATTGGGATTGAAGCCCGATAGATTATCAAGGGAGCTCAAGAACGTAACATACATTTATTGTAATAGTGATGTCATTTCTAGACACATGACAGTTCAAATGCCCTCTCCAAATCCCAAGGATGACATCATCGAATTTCAACCAATCAAAATTAAAATAATTAAAATATATATTAATAAAAAAATTCAACACCAAAGTTTAACCTTACTAAGTGGAAAATCAATTTCATACCTCTGAACTAATAAATACAAAATGAACAAAATTATTATTATAATGAATACCATCCATTATTTTCCATCCATTAATTCAATGAACAATTATTACAACTACCATCTCCATTATTTATTATTTTCCTTAATTCAATGAACAATTATTACAACTACCATCTCCATTATTTATTGAACAACTATGACATATGGCATCCATTTTTTCAATGAACAATTAGTGTGAGTACCATTTATCATTTTTTTAGTTGGTTACCTATTCACTTGTAAAAATATGTGTGGTTTTTAATTATTTTTAAGTGATTAATTAATTACGCATTGATTTATAAAACTATAACAACTATTATAAATAATATCTATTATTTCAATGAACAATTATGAAAAGTTGTCTAACTATTTCAATGAACAATTATGAAAAAGTTGTCTCACTGTTATTTTTTTCAACTTGTATTGATTTTTTTTTATTAATTTGATCATAATAATGTTGGGTTCAAAAGGTAATCATTAGATAACTCCTTATTAGCCGTTTCCAAGGGAATGAATATACTAATAGTTTTGTTATTCAAATCACTTTGAATTCATATTATTTAGCTTTTTTCATCCAATTTTTACAAAGTTTTTAAAACAATTATTAAATATAATAATAGAAGAAATAATTATATTTTTTAAATTTCATTATTTTGTTTTTTAAATTGGTGGAAAGGTATAAGGATGTGACATAAATTCCTGTACGAGTGAAAATAATTATCAAAACTTAAAAAATAATTTAAAATAATATAAATTCATAAAAAAACAAAAAACCATAAAGAAATAAGTGGCTTTATGTATTAATTATAATGCATGTTATGAGAATGTTGACTAGAAGCATGGGAATGGTGTTGTAACTAGGAATGGTAGGCAACCTATGTATTTTAACTAGAGTCATGGTGGTCTAAAACGTTCATCTAAAAACATTTGGTCTAACAACAAAGAATACACAAATGCGTTTTTATGGCTAAATTCTACCCAAATGTAAATATACGTATTCGTTATTGGGTGGGATGGGGATTTCGCTTCCAATTCCAATGCCAATATTGATGTGAACCATACCACGTGGATGGATGAGAGAGATATTGTGGATGTATTTTTTCGTTGGTCCCGTTCCCAAGGATGTTATGAGGCAATATGCTAGTCTTACTGGAACTTCTGCCATGCCACAACTTTTCGTAACTGGTTATCACTAGTGTCGTTGGAATTACAAAGACGAGATTGGAACTTCTGCCATGCCACAACTTTTTGCAACTGCTTATCACTAGTGTCACTAGAATTACAGAGACAAGGAAGATGTAGCCAATGTGGATGCTAAGTTTGATGAGTTTCATATACCTTATGATGTTCTCTGGTTTAACATTGAGCACACTAATGTTATTGGGTGGATGGATTTAGTGGATGTGGCTTCTTGCAAAGCTGTTGGGATGGAACCGCCTTGTATGGATGACAGTTAATCCTTTCCTTTCGGTTTCTTCGTCGGTGTCGCACCATCCGAGGACTGTGGTGTTGGTATGGTCATCAATCTTGCAGCAGATCACCATTTTCACCTCTACATGAGAGCTGGGAGGGGTTCGAATACCAGGGCTGAACTGGTGGCTCTTTGGGGACTTCTCCATTTTGCTAAGGTTAAGGGTATCTCTTTGACCCATATTTTTAGTGACTCGCAGTGTATTATCGACTGGGCTCAGGGGAGGGATTTTTTGCGTCCACTCCTTCTTAAGCATTGGGCTCAGAGGACTCGGGGTTTGATTCTACAGTGTGGGGAGCTGTCTTTCTCTCACATCTTCCGATGCCACAATGTTGAGGCCGACAGGCTCTCTAAGACCTCTTTGGGGCCGATGGATGGTATTTTATTTTATAAAGAGTATCGAGCTGGGGTGCTAGTTATCGATTCCACTTTAGAGATCTACTAGATGACGCGGACGATGTTTCTTTCCCTCATATGCATTTTCTAGGTGGTGGTGACCGTTTCCTTTTTAAGTTGATAGTTTTTTGGCCAATGGTGACAAATTTTGATGCTTGCGACTATGGAGTGGTTGCTCCCTTGCTGATGGATAGGATGAACGCTGGTGTTTTTTGTTTTAGTATTGACTTGCTGTAACAGCTGAACCAATGTTTCTGGTTTTTTGAACTGTCTGTATGGTGTCATATGAGATGATCGCACTTCTTGTAATAGCACTGTGTTTGCTGGACACAACTTTTTCTTTTTAATAAAAGGTGTTTTTTTCGTCTTGAAAAAAAAACACTAATGGGAAGAGATACTTTACACGAGGAAACATGCTCTTTCTGAATCCACGAGAGCTGTAGAATAAGTTCATGGAAAAAGGTTGGCATATGGTGACTGATGTTGATCTTCATATTAAGAGGGATGATGGTTTTTTGTTGCACAAGGAAGCAACTCAAAAAGGGTATTATGTTAAGGATGTCCATGGTAAGGATTATGGCGATTGGTGTTGGCCAGGTGCATCATATTATTTGTGTATGCTGAATCTAGAGATCAAGTCATGGTGGGATAACAAGTTTTCTCTTAGAATCTATAAGGGTTCAATGCCAACATTGTACATATGTAATGATATGAATGGACCTTCTACATTCAATGGTCCAGAGGTACGTTATTGTTCTCACAGGCCCCCCTTTTATGCTTTACAAAATTTTATTTGAGATACACATTTACAAGCTTTGAAATCCAAAGATTAAATTCATTGGAAGGATAAAGCAATCAATGTTTGGAGTTTTGATTTGTTTTCTGTGTGATACACCCTTCTATGGTGCAGGAAAAAATCCCCAAAGATGCTCTTCACTTTGGAGATATTGAGCACCATGGCATTCATAATGCTTATGGATATTTCTTTCATATGGGTTCCATTGAATGGTATTCTTAAATGGGGAGGTGGGAATGACAGGCCATTCGTTTGATCACGAGCATTTTTTTATGGAAGCCGAAGGGTTGACCCAATTTGGACAAGATACAACACAACTGATTGGGACCATATGAGAGTTTCTATTCCAATGTTGTTAACCCTTGATCTCACTAGAATGGCATTTTCTGGTATACAGTTGTTTTGATGTATTGCATTAACCATTCCTGCAGCCTTGATAGAAGGAACCTAATATCTACTGCAATTTCCTACATGTGTTGATGTTGATGGATTTTTTGGAAATTCTAAGCCCGAATTAATACTTCGATGGTACTAGTTAGGTGCATATTACCCTTTTTTAGAGGTCATGCACATCATGACACCAAGAGGAGAGAGCCCTCGTTATTTGGCTAAACTATCTACCCTACTCATTTTTGTTGTCTTTCTCATGAGCCGCTACACACCATAATAATTTCCATTGTTTTGGATATATTTTTAATAGGCATAATTTTTTGTGGCACAATATATCTGTAGTAAGTTCTTCATTGTGCTATGCTTTGACTTTCGTCTCAGATCTTAGGGGAAATCAAGGATTGGGACTGTTTTTCACATTTTCAATATGTCCAACTTTTGTATATTTTAGTTTCTTGTGTGAAATTTACCATGAAACCGTGCCTATTTACACTTGCCTTATGTTGATTGGTTTTTTCCTTATGTATGGCTCTTGCAACAATTTATTGTTCACTTGCAGTCTCTCACAAGTGAATGAACTTGTTGCTACATACTCCTTTTTGTAGCTATTTTTCTAACTAATTTGAGATTATTTGGTTTGTATTATGTAGTTGGACTATTGATTGAACTAATTTAAGTCCTCATCAATATAGATATATTTTTTCGTAGGAAAATATCATAAAATTATATTTCAGTATGAAAAAAGTTACAACTATAAACATCATGGAGCTCTCTGATGTTCATATCCATCACAAGATAGAGTGAAACCTCATAGTAAAAAAGAAACAGAGCTTTGAGCCCATCCATCATCAAGGTCAAATATTGAAAACATGTATATCCAGTGAACATGGATTGATCGCAACAGAAAGAGAGAAATACAAGTATGCTAGGTATATGGATAGAGTGGTGGTAGAAGAGAATGAGATCCAAGAGGAGACAAATCCTCTTCTCCTTCACAGGTGCACCTCGACCAAGAAAACATCAATCTTGATTCTTCTTTTAACTCTTCTTGCCTTTGACATATAGTTTCTTCTTTTCATTTTTCCTTTAATGTGTCATCTACTTCTTCTTCTAATGAACGACTCATTGATTTTTTAGCATCTTATGATATGGCTAAGGATAAAGCCATTTTTTCTACTCTAAATGAATGTAACACCAAACAAATATTTGTTGGTGATGATAAATGTATTAGAGTCATAGGATCTAGAACAATTCAACTAGATGATGATCATTTCCAAGATGTATTATGTGTTACAACTATTTCCTGCAATATTTTGTTGTCAATCTATCACATAACTCATTCCAGTGAAGGTGACAATGTAGAGTTTTCACCTCACCAAGTTGTAGTTAAGGATTTAAAAAATACTAATCATGTCCTAACAACTAGAATTGTTGATGATATTACCACATTGTACATATTTGAAAATTTTAAGTCATCATATTTTCCATCAACTTCTATTTTCACAGCAATGACTTGAGAAAACTTTGGCATGAGCGATTTGGTCATCTAACACTCATTGCAATAGCTATGTAATAAAAAAAATGGTGACTGGTCTTCCACTCGTTTCTTCCAGAGATGGTGCTTGTATCGGATGTGTTCTAGACAAACACCAACAGTAAAATTTTGACAAATGTGCCTCTTGTCACTCCTTGACCCCCTTGCAGCATGTTCACGATGATTTGTGTAGTCAATTTCCTTCTACTTCTTTATATGGCTTAAATTACTTCTTAACTTTCATTGATGGATTCTCTATATGTGTAATGCCCCAGATGTTAAGCCCCAGACATATGTTGTTATTTTGTTTATTATTGGGCACTAGGTGCCAAGACTATGGAATTTTAACATTATTATCATTATCATCATCATTATTATTTAATTAAATAACTAGCTTCAATTTGGACAAGTAACGAGAATTGGGGGCCATGGATTCCACATGTGAGGGGGTTGGGGACTAGGAGTTGTTGTTCTCCCTAACATTGCTTGTTGGACCCTATTTTTGGTTATTTCAGTTTATGGAGGTACTATTGCACCCTCTTGGATGTTTGGTGGGGATATATTTACTAGTGAACCTTCCTTGACCTTGGTTTGGTATCATTTGTAACTGCTAATGACAACTAGTGCACCCTCACTAGTTATTTTTAGCCAATACTCTTTGAAGTGTAACTCCCAACTTTTGATGCACCCTCTTTTTGCTATTTTGGGAATGGAATCTCAAAAATGAGTAACGCCTCTACCAAATTCAAATTGGCCTCTAACATTTGTATTTACCCCTCTTGGAATTCGAATCACTCACTTGGGGATTTGAATGGCTATTTGTGCATTGGAATGAAATTCCTCTCATTCTTTTTCTCTAGATTTTCTCATGAGATATCCAGTGTAGTGGAATTCTCTCTTGAGTTGGGAATACATTCTCTTGAGGAGGATATGCATGGTATTGCATAGGATTGAAGGCCTTGTAATGAGGTATGAAGAGTCTGTAATGGGGATTAAAGATTGACCGAGCATAACACAACATGAGTCCTTGTCCCGTTGCTTGTCCCTGTTCAAATATTTGCACGTGAATCCTGGTGGAATATGGTGATGTATTGAGGGATCTATTTGGTGAATGGAATCCCATTTCACTAGGTAGTGTAGATGGAAGGGAATGTTTAGATGGAGAAAGGTGTAGTTGTGGTTTCTGACAGTGTGGAAAGGGCGTAATCATATGTTCCGGTTCACCTATTTCTGTCCATTTCTATGTTTCTAGACCTATTCCATTGCATCTGGAGCAATGTTTCTAGTAAGGAACACATTTTGTTTCATTGAAAAAACTTTCTGTATGACTAATATATGGTTATTTTTGTGTGGAAGTGTTTTTGGTATTGAGATGAGCACCCCTGTTGATTTGAGAGCACCCCTATTGATTTGAGAGTACCTCTCCCATGGATATATGGCCTCAGCTTGGGAGTGATTGTTATGTTGAAACATGCATGAGCATGGCATGTCTATTTTAAGGTGGAACGTTGTCCTGTTGAAGCTAGTTTCCCATGATTGAGATGAGTATTCCTTATTATGTTTGTTTACCGCATTTTCATGATATATGTGCTTATAGATCTGATTTGCTTATGGAATGTATGGCTATAGGTGAAAACCTTGAGATATGGTTTTATATGGTTGTAGATGATGCTTTTCATGTTTATATGGATATGGTTGGTAGTCAGAGATGAATATTTTAATATGTGCTTATTTACAGTATTATGATGTACATGTGCTCATTGTATCCATCTTTTGCTTATGGTTTCTATGGCTGTAGGTGACAGCCATGAGATATTATGTTATTATCATCTTTATGGTTGTATATGGCATCCATCACATTTGGTTTTACTTAAGTTAATATGATTCTAGGTGGCATTCAGTAGATCTAGTTTCTAGCTTTGTCAATATGGTTGAATATGACAACCCATGGATCTTTTATTTATATTGCTAGAGTTAGCTTGCAAATCTGATTTTTGTTAATGGTTATGTGGTTGTAGAAGACCTGATTAATTGATATTAGATTACATGTTAAAATTTGGTTCAGATTCGTTTACATTCATGTTTGGATTTCCTTGCATAGCATGAGCATTTGGAATATGAATTGTATCATACTTGTCTTTAAGAAGGTTGATTGTTTTATTTAATTGGCTTGTTGGCATGATGGACCAGCCTTAGATAACCTTATCCCACTATGAATTTACCTTTATTAAGCCTTCCCTTGGGTTTTTGGGTGACCTTGGCCTCGGGTTTGGGGTTGGGGACATGAAAAAGTGGTATGCGAGTGAAGGTTTCAACTATGCGGATGTTGGGTTTTCTACTGCTTTATGACTCTATTTTTGGAATGTGTTGTGAAAGAAGTTTGAACTCCCTTATGGAATGGAAAATTTGGTTTTATGCATTATATTTGACATAGAATATTTTATTGTACTAACAATGATTTCCAATGAACACATTGCAGCCTCCAATTATGTCAGTTGATGAATGAACATGCATTGTGACTATTGAACAAAAAAATTTAAAACCCTTATTCGAACCAAAAAAGACTAAAGACTCAGAACACAGTGAAAAGGAAGCTATAGCAGTAGAGATCAGAGATGGATTACAAATAAGGACATATGCCATATATCCCCAAAGAGAAGTATGTTGGAAGAAGAGAAGTAAGATCAAATGGACATAAGAGAAGTAGTGAATCCTTAAGTTTGGAAGATTCAGTAAGAAAATGCAGAGAGGACAATGAAAGGATCATTCACATTCAAGAAAAAATCATGCATGACCTAAAACAATTGCAAGGAAACCAAAGATCAACTCCAAGGAACCACCAAGAACCCATAAGACATGAACCAAGAAGAGACTATGAAAGATCTAGATCATCCTCAAGAAGACCTCATCACAAACCCTCTACAAAGAAGAAGAAAAGGTATTCATCAAGTAGCTCAGAAAGTAGCACTGAAAGATCCCCAGTAAGATATAAGAAGGGAAGATTTGCAAAAAATGAATTGGTAGGAGAACTAAGAAGAATCAAACCCCCAACCTTTGATGGAGAAGCAAATCAATGAGAAGAGGCTGAAACTTGGTTGTTGGGACTTAGAGAGTTTTTCCAGTTGCATCAGTACACATCAAACATGGAAGCAAGGGTAGCCATCTACCATTTGCAAGGTAAAGCATTCATTTTGTGGGATCGGTTATTCAAACTGAAGGACATTGATGAAGATAGAATCTCTAGGAGAACGTTCAAGAAGTACTTCGAGAAAGAATATCTCTCAGAGCACTACTATGACAAGAAGATGGAGGAATTCTTTGAACTCAAACTGGGGAGCATGACCATGGAATCTTATGAAAAAAGGTTCCTAGAACTCTTGTAGTATGCAGATTTCATAAAGGATGAGAAGGTGAATATTTAGAGGTTCCTTAGTGGTCTACCAGATTCCTATAAATACAAGATTCAGTATGACAGGCGAAAAACTCTTAAAGATGCAATTTGGAAAGCAAAGCACCTATATGATCAGAATAAGAACAAAACTCCATATCAAAAGGATTGGAAGGATAAGAAAAGAGACAAGCAAGAACAAAGAAGGAAGGGATTCAAGCCTCCATCATTCATAAACAATGATAATTCCTATCAACGAGAGCAAGGAAAAACCAGAGGGGAAGACCATTTTGATAAAAATCCAATACCACCTGTTGAATGTTGGACATGCAAAGGGAATCATTATGAAAGCAATGCCCACTTAAAGAAAGTATCCTTAACAACATTCAAGAAGCCTCAATTGTTGGTGGTGTTGGAAGAAGTATTCCGAGAATCTATGCAGCCTTGGATGGTAGACAAGCCGATCACCAGTCCTAGATGATTGAGGTAGAAGGTAATATTGCTAATATACCTATAGCTATTTTGATTGATTATGGGTCTATCCATAGTTACATTGCACCCCACATAGTCGAGAAATGTTATTTGAAGAAAAACAATCTTGAGACTGCAAGTCTAGTATAATTGGCTACAAGCACCAAGAGGAAAGTCACTGAAACTATAAGAAAGTGTTCTTTGGAAATGAATGGTTTGAAAACCTTTACAAACATGAACATCATAATTTAGGCTCATATGATGTGTTGATTGGAATGGATTGGTTGGATGTGCATCATGCCACCCTTGACTGTCATAACAAAACTTATACTTTTCTAAATGAAAAAGGAAGTTGAGTGACAGTGAGAGGTATACCTAGACCCATATCTTTGAGACATATCACAGCTTTGCAGTTGAAGAAGTGTTTTAGGAAAGGTTTCCAGTTGTATGTAGCTCATGTGGAAGAACCAAGGAAAGGAAAAGAACTAGAACTACAAGATTACCCAGTGTTACATGAGTTTGCATATGTATTTCAAGAATTACCAGGGATGCCACCTGAGAGAGGATCGATTTCACTATAGATTTGGTACCAGGAACAATTCCTTCATCTAAAGAATCTTACAGAATGAGTACTCCAAAATTGAAAGAGTTGCATATGCAGTTAGAAGATATTTTTAAGAAAGGTTACATGAGACTCAGTGTGTCACCTTGGGGAGATCCTGTGTTGTTTGTAAAGAATAAGGATGGAAATCTAAGACTCTGTACAGACTATATACAGCTGAACAAAGCAATAATCAGAAACAAGTATCCCTTGCAAAGGATTGAAGACTTGTTTGACCAGTTGAGAGGAGCCAGAGTATTTTCAAAAATAGATTTGAGATCAAGATATCACTAGGTCAGAATCAAGAATGAAGACATTAGTAAGACAACATTCAGGATGAGGTATGGGCATTATGAGTTTACAGTGGTACCTTTTGGATTGACAAATGCACCAGCAACATTCATGTGTCTAATGAATGGTATTTTCAGGAAGTATTTGGATACGTTTGTAATTGTGTTCCTAGATAACATCCTCATATATTCCAAGTCAAAAGAAGAGTATGAAGAACATATAATATTGGCAATGCAAGTACTCAGAGAGAATCAATTGTATTCCAAGCTCAATAAGTGTTCATTCTATCGAAGTAGAATTCAGTACTTGGGACACATCGTATCATGAGAAGGCATCTCAATGGACCCTGAAAATATAAGAGCTATTATGGAATGGACGACACCAAGGAATGTATCAAAAGTGAGATGTTTTATGGGATTAGCAGGATACTACCGAAGATTCATTGAAGGGTTCTCAAAGTTAGCTCATCCTATTACATCCTTGCAAAGGAAGGGTGTGAAGTTCGATTGGAATTCTAAGTGTGAAGATAATTTTTAGATATTAAAGGAGTTACTTACCAGTGCACCAATTTTGGAGATTGCAAATCCTGATGAAATCTTTGTAGTGTGCATCGATGCATGTAAGCAAGGTATTGGTGGAGTATTGAATCAGAATGGCCATGTAATCAATTATGAATCCAGAAAGTTGAAATAAAATGAACATAACTATGCCACTCATGATTTAAAACTTGCAGCTACCATTCATGCCTTGAAAATATGGAGACACTACTTGATGGGTAAGAAGTTTGAATTAAGGACTGATCATGATGGGTTGAAGTATTTGTTTGAGCAGCCTACTCTGAATGCCAGGTAGAGAAGGTGGATGGAATTGATTTTTGAATATGACTTTGATATCAAGCACAACAAAGGTAAGGAGAATAAGATAGTTGACACTTAGTAGGAATATGCATGTGATGCATGTAGTAGCTCTTAGTACTGGTACATCTAATTTGAAATATAGGATCATTGAAACTAATGCCACCGATGAGCATTACCAGTAGGTAAGAAAAGGATTGCAGCAACAAAAAGTGCCTCAAAATTTTGAATAGTACAGGTTGGAAGAGAATGGAATTCTCTTGTACAAAGACATAGTGTATGTGCCAAACTTGGGACATTTGAGGAATATGGTTATGAAAGAGATGCATAATGTGCCTTATGATGGACATTCAGGTTATCATAAAACATTAGAGACTATGAGGAAGCAGTACTACTGGCCAAGCATGAAGAATGATGTTGTAGAATACATAGCTAGATGTATGGAGTGCCAGAAAGTTAAAGTAGAGCATAAGCATCCAACTGGACTATTACAGCCATTGCCTATACCGGAATGGAAGTGGGATGTGGTAACTATTGATTTCATCACAAAGTTTCCCAAGACAAGATCACAGCATGATGTCATAATGGTGGTGGTGGACAAGTTAACTAAAGCAGCTCACTTTATTCCAGTGAAGACAATTCATACAATCGCCAATATTGTAGACATATTTATGAAAGAAGTTGCCAGGTTGCATGGAATTCCAAAAGCTATAGTGTCAGACAAAGACTCCAAGTTTACTAGTAAGTTTTGGAAAGGCTTGTTCAAGGGTTTTGGTACAAGTTTGAACATGAGTACATCCTACCATCCTCAGATGGATGGTTAGACAGAAAGATTCAATCAAGTGACTGAGGACATGTTGAGAATGTATGTGATGGACCATCCATCCAAGTGGGAGGACTATCTGCACTTGGTAGAGTTCTCTTATCATAATGCGTATCATGCCTCTTTGAAGATCAGTCCTTTTGAGGCATTGTATGAGAGGAAGTGCAATACTCCTATCAGCTGGGACAATCCAATAGATAGAATCATTATTGGACCATAAATTTTGAAGGACATGGAAGATTACATGGTTAAGATCAAGCAGAATTTGAAAGTAGCTCAAGATAAATAAAAAATCTATGCAGATAAGAACAAAACAAAGAGACAATTTAATGTTGGAGAGCATGTATTTTTGAAATTCAAACCCAAAAAGATCTCCTTGAACTTGGGGAATTGCTCCAAACTAGCTGCTAGATATCGTGGACCCTTTGAGATCTTAGCTAGGATAGGACTTGTTGCATATGAGCTTGCTTTTCCTACTTGCATTAAAGTGCATAATGTTTTTCATGTATCTTTGTTGAAAAAGTATATACCTGATGCTAATCATGTGATTGATTGGAATGTAATCTAGGTGGAGCCGGAAGGGGATTTCCTAGTACAACCGGTTGCTATTGTGAGCCAAAAAGTGAAGCTACTCCACAATCGAGGGATCAGGAAGGTAAAGGTCCAATGGAATCATTACAGTCCTAAAGATGCTACATGGGAGATAGAAGATTATATGAGGGAAGATACCCTCATTTTTTTGAAGTTTTGTATTGCAGCATGTATGTAATAAGTATGCATCGAGGACGATGCATTGTTTAAGGGGGAGGAGGATGTAATGCCCCGGATGTTTGGCCCCAAACGTATGCTGTTATTTTTATTATTATTGGGCACTAGGTGCCGAGACTATGGACTTTGCACATTATTATTATTGTTGTTGTTTAATTAAATAACTAGCTTCAATTTGGACTACTAACGAGAATGGGGAGCCATGGATTGCACATGTGAGGGGGTTGGGGACTAGGAGTTGTTGCTTTCCCTAACATTGCTTGTTGGACCCCATTTTTGGTTATTTTGGTTTATGGAGGTACTATTACACCCTCTTGGATGTTTGGTGGGGCTCTCTTGACTAGTAAACCTTCCTTGACCTTGCTTTTGGTATCATTTGTAACTCTTAATGACAACTAGTGCACCCTCACTAGCTATTTTTAGCCAGTACAATTTGAAGTGTAACTCCCAACTTTTGATGCACCCCCTTTTTTTCTATTTTGGGAATGGAATCTCAAAAACGAGTAACTCCTCTACCAAATTCGAATTGGCCTCTAACCTTTGGATTTACCCCTCTTGGTATTCGAATCACTCACTTGGGGATTTGAATGGCTATTTGTGCATTGGAATGAAATTTCTCTCATTCTTTTTCTCTAGTTTTTCTCATGAGCTCTCCAGTGTAGTGGAATTATCTCTTGAGTTGGGAATACATGCTCTTGAGGAGGATATGCATGGTATTGCATAATATTGAAGGCCTTGTAATGAGGTATGAAGACCCTGTAATGGGGATTGAAGATTAACTATGCAGAACACAACATGAGTCATTGTCCCATTGCTTGTCCCTATTCAAATATCTGCACGTGAATCCGAACGGTGTATGGTGATGTCCCGAGGTACCTATTTGGTGAAGGGAACCCCATTGCACCAGGTAGTGTAGATGGAAGGGAAAGTTTAGATGGAGAAAGGTGTAGTTGTGGTTTCTGACAGTGTAGAAAGGGTGCAAATATATGTTCTGGTTCACTTGTTTCTGATCATTTATGGGTTGTGAGACCAATTCCATTGTGTCTAGAGCGATGTTTCCAGTAATGAACACATTTTATTTCATTGAAAAATATTTTTGTATGACTGAGATATGGTTATTTTTGTGTGGCAATGTTTTTGGTATTGAGATGAGTGCACCCCTGTTGATTTGAGAGTACCTATCATGTGGATCTATGGCCTCAGCTCAGGGGTGACTGTCATGTTTAAATATGCATGAGCATGGCATGTCTATGTCAGGGTGGAACGTTCTCCCGTTGAAGCTAGTTTCCCATTATTGAGATGAGTATTCCTTACTTATGTTTGTTTACTGCATTTTTATGATATATGTGCTTATAGATATGATTTGCTTATGGAATGTATGGATGTAGGTGACATCCTTGAGATATGATTTTATATGGCCATAGATGATGCTTTTCATGTATGAAATTGTTCATGCTTATATGGCTATGGTTGGTAGTCAGAGATGAATATTTTATTATGTGCTTATTTACAATATTATGATGTACATGTGCTCATTGGATCTAGTTTTTGCTTATGGTTTGTATGGCTATAGGTGACATCCATGAGATATTATATTATTATCATCTTTATGGATGTATATGGAAGCCATCACATCCAGTTTTACTTAAGTTAATATGGTTATAGGTGGCAGTCAGCAGATCTATTTTCTAGCTTTGTCAATATGGTTGAATATGGTAGCTTGTGGATCTTTTATTTATATTTCTAGATTTAGCTTGCAAATATGATTTTTTTAATGGTTATGTGGTTGTAGGAGACCTGATTAATTGATATTAGATTACATGTTAAAAGCTGCTTTAGATCCGTTTCCATTCATGTTTGCATTTACCTTGCTTAGCATGAGCATATGGAAGATGAATTGTATCATACTTGTATTTAAGAAGGCTGATTGTTTTATTTAATTGGCTTGTTGGTATGATTGCCTAGCCTTAGATAACCTTATCCCACTGTGAATTTACCTTGATTAAACCTTCCATTGGGTTTTCGGGTGAGCTTGGCCTTGGATTTGGGGTTGGGGACATGACAAGATGCACTTGGGTTTACTTTTAAAACTTAATGAAGCTTTTGACATGTTTTTTGCCTCCAAGGCCCTTGTAGAAAAACAATCTCGACATCTAATACACAAGTTAAGAACAACTAATGGAGGCGAATATGTAAACAATACATTTACAAATTTTTGCACTGCACATGAATTCAAATGCAACATATTGCTTCATACACACCACAACAAAATGGTGTTGCCGAGAGAAAGAATTGCACATTAAAGGAAATGTCAAAATGTATTCTTTAATCTATGAGATTAAGTCCTCATTTTTATTTGGAAGCGATTAATTATTTCAATTGCATAGTCAATCGCACTCTCATAAAGGTTGTAAAAGATATAACACCTTAAGAAGTACAAAGTAAAATTAAACAAGATGTAAGCCACTTTTGTGTGTTTGGTAGTTAAGCATGGGCTCACATTCCTAATGAAAACTAGAAAGCATTGCAACCTAAGAGTGAGAAGTGCATTTTATTGGATATTCTGAAGATGTAAAAGGTTATAAACTTGTTCAACCTAATTCTAGCCACATTATTATTAGAGTAGATGTTAAATTTGATAAAAATATCTTCGCATGTGAGCCTAATTCGAAATTTGTGCCATCTTTGACCTAGGAACCATCTTTGGTGATTGTGCCACCTTCTATTCCCAACTTCTCTACTAGTGATCCTACTTTAGTTTCTTCTTTAGATGATGATAGTGGGAATGAAATTCCACCTACTCACTTTCCTCTAGTTGGGTCCGTCAAACACGAACTTGCGCCAGCACCACAACTTCCTAGATGGGTCCATACAACATGCAAAGCAGTTGGTGATCTTGCCTGTAACCCCAGATATCGGTACCAAACATGTTCACAATTCCAAGCTTCCACCAATCCAAATTGGGACGCAACTATTAGAAACCTATTCCTTTGGGTTAGGAAATATTCAAGGAATAAGAAGAGTCATTAGAATTGCAAAGAGACTCCTTGGGAATATGAAACCAAGGGTCATATATGTTTGTATTGATATGTGTTATATCTTAATGAAATATGTGCATTCATGCCTATCTCCTGTGACTTTGATTGTCCTTGTTGCTCCATTAGGTTGGGAAATATAACAATGGTATTAGATCCCTAATGTTTGTTGGGTGTTTTTGTTAGATTCCCTTGTTTGCTAGCTTTGCCAACTATAGTAATTTCCTCTTGGAAGACGTTCTATTTCTCTACAAACCCTAATGTTTTTTATCTGCCTATTCTTGCTATACATGAGTCATCTGTGCGTGGATATTTACTTCACATGCTTTTCATGCCAGTAAAGTAAATCCCGTGCTAGTGATGCAATGTAAGTAGTTGCATGAGTTTTCATTGAAGCACTTACAACATAGTATCTCTTTATACAGTTAACCTCTTAGAGCATATTCAAGAATCAGATAAACACGGTTCTTATCATAAAAGTATCTATACAAGCAAAATATATTGGTATGTCTCAACCACCAACCTAAGGAGCTGTAGCTAACAACTTGGGTATTTTGGAGTTGATCCCGGAAGAGGATGTGATATATTCATCTCCATTTGAACTTATGTAGATGAATTCTAAGATATCTTTCTCTTGTTTGATATAATGCCACAAAAATTTCACAACAAATAAGCTCACCATTGCTGGAGCAAGAAGAAAAATTTCAGATGACATTTGTTATTTGTTTCTTAGATGTTCCTTTGGCTCTGTATTTCCCTCCCTGTAGGCAGCTGAGCGATTTAGTGTTAAAGATAGAAGACACAATAGAGGAAACGAACATGTACTTGATAAGATCTTATCCCCACCTTCGTGTTTCCTTCAGGAGTATTCTCACCATAATCGACTTATATACTCACTGGAATCGAACCCCTCATATTGGCGACTGATTTAATTGGATTTGTTGTGTTATTGTGTTTTATCTTGTTAGCTTAAAAATGGTAGATCTGTTCGATCCACATGTTCTAATTGTTATAATAATGTTAATAAGAATTGGATTTTTTTGAGATCCCTGGACTAATGTTTGGGTTACAAGTCTCCAGGTTGGCGTCTTTCCATTTGATGGGACAAAGGTTTAACAAGCCTGAAGATTGAAGAGAATGTGACTGCTAGTCTTATATATAATATGCCCAGAATTGTTTAAGAGGTTAAATGCATGGAATGATTTTAATATATGTGCATAGTTGTGTAATTCAGTTAGCATGCTTGCTGTCATAAAATTAATGCTATACTTGCATAATAGAATGAAAACAAGCAAGCTCAAACATTTTTATGTTTGCTTGGTATAACCCGATACCCTAAAATAAACTACATACACCTATCTCTCGTGTAAGAACTTAACAAAGTCGTAAAGAGTGGAGGGGAGCTGAAAACGATCCATAAGGTTATGGAAGATGATATTCTTTTGGCTGCCTGATGGCCTCCTATTTTGCCTATTTTCTGAATAAATTTCAAGTCTATTAACCTAAGGGAACCAAGCATTTTGATCAAATTTTCCATGTGTTAATCATCCATTTTGGCTTCATTTATATACACATTGAAGAATACTCTATAAATCCTTTGATAAGGTAATTTTTATTATTATTATTTTATTTCATTCATTTTTAAAAGGATTCCAAAAAGTCACATCGAACAAACAATTACTTGGCATAGATTCTTTGTTTACTACACAGATTTCTCACTCCCTCTCTTGTGTAGTTGATCTGACACCTAATCCGGCACCATCAGAACAGAGGCATAGTCAGTTCAAATAGTGGAAGATTCGGTTGAAGCGCATTTATGGGTTTTGCCTTGCTGTAGTCATAAAGATTATGGGTTACCAGTTCTCGCTCAAATCACTCCAGGAGTTGCGGCCGTAGTGGTGAGCAGTCTGAAGATTTGTGGTTGGAAATGTGGGTTTGGTTACAATGTCTTAATGCATAATTGTTTTATACAAGTCTTGAATTGCCATCTGTTCATTTTTCAGTTGTTGGTAACCATTTTTGGAGGGTCGACCCTTTCAGTGGTCGACCCACGATGTAACCTATAAAATATATATAACGTGCAAGACTGGGGAGATATAGACCGAGTGGAAGATATTGTAAAAACTTTGACTCAATACAATATTATTTGGTTCTGCGTTTTTTTTTAAGCTTTTAATTTATGATTTAGCAGTGTTTGGAGGGGGGCCCACCTTCAATGACTATTTGTGCATTCTTATTATCAGTAAATATCTCTTAATATTGTTGTAGATGCTTGGATCTCTATACATTCAGTCTCAGTAGTAATATGTGAATATACCTATATGCATTAGTAATTTTGAAGACCTTTCCGTGTCTGAGCTATGATTTTCAGGATAATATAGTTTGTTGTTCATCATAATTTTATTTTTGAATAGGGTTTACCATAGTTTGATTTTGACTTATCATAGTTTGCTTTTGGTTATATTTAGTTCAACGGAAATACTTTTCATGGAATGGATGTGAAGTGAATGTTTGATTTCTTCTTAGCGAGGAGTTGGTTCAAATGACAATAGCAAAGTAGCATAAGTAGAAGATAGAAGTTCAATCTGGATTTTCTTACTTAGATCTCAAGTTTGTAATTCTCATAGGAACTTCAAGGAGATTGGATTGAGATAGATAGTCATTTTCCATAGAAGTAATTGTACTGGCATATGATCACTCCGCACATTATTTAATTTATGTTATTTGTTGAACTCTTATACGATGATTTATTAGATCTATCGGACTAAGGGAACCAAATAACATTACTTCTCAGCAAAAGACATTCATAACTCAAAATATGGAAGAAATTTATTTCTATAATTAATGCAGACCTTCATGAAAGCAAATGTGTAGATCTCTTTGAAATTAGAATTTGCAGGGTTTGCTTAAGCGTGGTTATTTAAATGAAGTAGAATAGTGTTGAATATAAATTCTAGATTTAACATTACACAAGAAATCTTTTATAATTTTTGGGTCTTTGGTCTAAACGAAATATCTTAATACTTTGAGTTTGAAATCGTTATGAAGTAGTCACTTAAATGCATGTTTCTTTCATGATTTGCTATATTTCCAACTCATCTCTATCTTGAAGATTGTCCATAAGCTGATTTCTTACTTAAAAACTTATTTTCTTTTAGCTTGAGATTCTGGTTCTTTGCATTAGATTGACAGAGCTCAATTGTTTAGCTTTAAAGTTCAGTTAAGTAGATAAAAGCTTTCACTAGTTTTTACACACATAATTGTTTTAACACTTCAGAATAGGATATAATTCAACTAGATGCATGCTATTTAGCTTCAACCTTAGTTATG
Organism: Larix kaempferi; assembly: GCA_027924585.1. Lineage (NCBI taxonomy): Eukaryota > Viridiplantae > Streptophyta > Pinopsida > Pinales > Pinaceae > Larix > Larix kaempferi. The sequence goes on from BSBM01000613.1 coordinate 10,050,029, forward strand.
TTATAGTTTAGATGTTAAATAGATTTGATTTCCTTCTAGTAGAAGCATAGCTATTCCTCGTACCCGCATAGACAGTGTTAGCAACTCACAAGTATACAAATCCTGGTTTGAAAATTTAATATGATAGGTAGTTTTATTAAATAGATACATATTTCACCAACACTGCCATTATCGAGTATTATTTAGAGAAAACAATTGAATGGTCGATGAGCAATAAATCCCTTATGGTCGAGCGTGAAAACTATCAAAAGCTTTAAATACATTACGCCTTACTAATGGTAAGTTCACTAGATTTATAATTCCCAAATAAGATTCTAATAAAGAATTTTATAGAACATAGTTAAAAAAGAGATTGGTTCTGCAATGTTGGTTTATTCCATGTTTTAGAGCTAAAAAAGAGATTGGTTTTGTGAAAGGAAACATTGGTTTATTCCATGTTTTAGAGCTTACCTTACCCACTTCGTTTGAATTTACATCCTTTTATTCCTAAACCATGGTGGGATCGATAACCCTTAGCATCTTCCAACCGCAGGGAAAAATACATAACCAAATGCCCTCCTTGTTGGCTATGCATACTCAGTAATCATAGCATGCAAGGTTTAGTTTATTTGGCAGAGTTTGTACCTTGATTGCATGGTCAATATCAATAATCTAATGCACTCGTGGATCAGAATCGGAATAAACTCGAGTTAAAACCTCTATTAAATTACCCATAACCTTTCCCTCCGACCGACCTAATTGAATAATGTGCATGGAATATTTTAGGGGTTTGGAATTCAATTTCTTTCATATCAAGTAAGGCATGACATTTGAATATTACCCTAAATAAATCAAATAATATGAGGTGAATTTTTCCAATAGTTTTGACCAAAATAAAGGAACAAAGTCAACATAAAATTAAGGTTCACGTCCGTATCAGCGGGCAAGGAACTAAAGCTTGACCATCGAGCCTATTCTCCCAAGGTCCACCCACTATAGGAAAGTGTCATAGTATAGTTTTCATGGAATACCCCCAATTTTGACTTGGAATGTATTTAATCAAAATTATGTAAATGATGTAAATATGCTAGTATGGATTCCTAGTGTCGAGATCAAGGCCAAGGCCCAACTAGTGAATGAATAAGCATGTATGATGTATATATTTCTATTTGGACCATATGATGGACTTACTATGCCAATTCAAAATGTATGTAAATATTATGTTGGAAATTAATAAAATGGTCCAAGATGGTTGTGTAAAGAGAACTAGAGGGGCTATGATTCCACCAGAGGGGAAGAGGAAGGGGGGCTATGGGGAAACCAAATCCTATGCTTCCATGTGTCAACCTTAGAACTCATTCAAAATATGCCATGTGCCTTAAATGAGCCAATTATCTCCTCTTGACCATTAAACCAATCATTGAATGCATGTGTGAGGTTGGTCGGGAAAGTCAATTCATGTAGTTATTGAAGCATGGGGGTTGTGACAATTATATCAACTGTCAATGGTCCTATTTATTCTATGATCAAAATTTATGTCAGTTGTCTTTTCACCCCTACCTCACATCCTTGGAGTCAACACTCTTTTGATCATTCTCTCATGCATGATGCTACACTACGTAGAGTTTTCCATTGATGTTCATTTCCATTACCAGACTGTGTTAGCCCAGAAATTCGAATTTGAAGACAAAGCTGTATTTTTGGAAGGGAAAATAGATGGTTGTAGGCGAGCATGGAGGTTGGGAAATCTATGAAACTTTACCCATTGACTTCTGCCGCTTTTGGATGCTTGTGAAGCCATGGATTAATGTTGCAGGAGACTCTCCATTAGCATAAAGCAGGTTGGACTCTTACTGCACACACTAGTAAGCACTGTAAGGGTTGGATTTCTTGAGGGAACTGTGGATCGGTGAAGGGAAATTCCTTCCTTGTGTTGTGTGGGGTAGTTGGAAGGATTGCCATGGTTGTGATGGCTTAGTGAGATCCTTGTAGAGCTCTGGTTGAGATTTTTGGCTAAGCACGGTGAGCAGAATGGGTTGTGGGATGAGATATAGAAGCCTGTAGGTGTTTCCTTCGCCCTGGTGGCTATATGTTGGACAGAGTTCTTATGGCTGGGTGGAAAATCACTTTTACACAAACAATTGCTTGGATATTCTTTGTTTAAAGATAAGTATCATGATATATTTGATGTGCAATGATTTTTATTTAAATGCCTGTGACAATTATGCTTGGAATGGCATGTTATGTGTGTGTGGATCAATTTTATTTCCGCTATATGTTTTTATTTACATGTTTGCACATGCATTTAGTTGTATGAATTCATAATTATGGCTATGGGGCGAAATTTAGAGGCCCCAATTTAGTTAGTGTCCCCTCCTCTGGCCAGATTTGGAGATGGGGATGTTACATTTCATTTAACATGGTAATTACAAAAACACTTGTCACAAACACAATGACAGGTCTTATGTACCATAGTTTGAGCTTCACAAATGTGTTGAGTGGGATATCAATATCATAGTGAATCTGTTTGAAATTAATGAATTGTAACAACCCAACCCAACATGAGCCAGTTGGTGCTCCCTTAATTTCATTATTTATGTGCATGTTGGATGCGATAAAGAGTTATGGATGTGGGTTCGGAAAAAAAGGTTGGATATGAATCTTGGGGTATTTGAAGATTCCAATTCCAATTGAACGGTTCAGCTCCGCGGGTAAAAATCCTGCCTCAAAACGTCGAACAACGATTGATCCACCAAGCAAGGTATAAGGTCAACTAAGTCATGTGAGCATTGAAGGTAGAGCCAAGTCCGAGACAAGGTAAGGCCAGAAGTGCCTAACCAACCCAGATCACTTCAAATCATGTCCCAGATAACCATGATATTTACTAGCTATCATATCGCTTTGATATTTTTGTATAGTTGCTTCTATATTTATATTTACTAGCCAACCTATGCCTATTAACCATTAAGAGCTATGTCTGGTATTGCTCGGTCTTCTCGTTCCTAACCTCATACATCAGGGAGCAATCTATTATCACCTAAAAACTACTCACATGTGAAAAATTGAGAATTTAAACCTTAATACATCCCATATGTACACTTGTCCCTCATCACCATATCCATTATGAAACTAAATCTCAAGTAGTGGGCTCTGCAATAAGCCCTCAAACTAAAAATCACCAATAATACTTGCTTTGAATTTATCTCTATGATTGCTTATACTAATGCCTTTATTGTTTACTCGGTTCCTTTAGATGCTGATGGCTCGGGGTTAATCATTTATTTTGGTGTTGTTACGATCACTTACAAAGAAAGAAGTATTGCAATAGAAGATAAAGCATTCAACCAATGTAAGAATATCATTTCTTGTAAAAAAAATCTTGTCGTTATGTTGTTGGAAGCACCGAGGAAATGGAAAGTGGGAGTTGAAAAAAAACAGTGTAGATATCCAAGAAGGTTGGGTTCACGCATTGACAGAAAATAACACTAAATTTTAGAATAAGGCCATTTGAGGCCCTTCAAACCAATAGCTATATATTTAGACCAAATATAAATTCTAATGCATTCAAGGACCAATATTAATACAAGAGAGTCAGTACCACCATAAATATTTGAGAGACCCCCGCCCACCCCCTGGATGGTATAAATGGGATATTATAATATTAGGATTTAAAGAGGATAATAACACCTCTCTCACGATCTCCTCCATATTATGATATAAAAGGACTGACCAGTGGGGGTGTGCCTCAAGCATACTCAAGCAACCTCAAACAGTGAATAGCAGTCCGCACTCAAACTGCCCTTAATAATGGGTCATCATCACCATAAATTCTTCACTCTTTTCATATCATTACTGAAAAGAGTGAAGAGGTTATTTAAAGACCATATATGAAGGAGGAGGTATTTACAAGCTTATCTTTATTCACTCTCTTTCTTATAATTAATAAACTTAAATAAGACGAGTTTATTTCTTTTCTATTACCTTGTCCTTTCTTTAGGCTCTATTATACGTAATGATATTTCGTAGTATAAGCGCGTTGCAGAAATGGAGAAAGCGGCTAGGCACCCGATCCACCGCAGAAAGCCATAGAATTTATTGAGAAAACCGGCCGTCAATAGTTTGGGAGTTATTACGATAATAGTAATAGTAATAAGTGCTTTCAGTCACTTAGCTTTCGGAGCTACTTATAGTGTTGTGAAGTTGCACCATCTTTATGCCAACTGGGAGGGGTCCAACTCTACAAATAATGGCAGAGGAATGAGCAGTGAGCATTTTGAAATGCTTAAATCTATAGAGCAAGGAATGGGTGTTTACTCAACACCATTGTTGATTTTACTCTACAGGGCACAGCGGATCCTTATATTGTCGGGTGGATAATGACTGAATTTCAAGCTTTTACCTTTTTCTTCCTTTCGTGAATTTCAGTTTCGGTGTTAGAAAGTTTTTTTTTTTTGACACTCACACTTGTGTTTTTGTGGGCGTGCACAGTCTGTACTACACCATAATTGAGCTAGACACACCACCCAGGCCATATTATGTTCAAATTGACACGGGGAGTGACATACTATGGGTGAATTGCAAACCCTGTAATGCATGCCCTTTAGCAAGTGGTGTTGGGGTAAAATCCGCATTCCTTCCTGCAATTTCGAATTACAGTTTTCTCTTTCCTTAATGAGTTGTTAACAGATACCACTTTTGAGTATAAAGTCTAAACTATCATCTTCAATTTGAGGTGCTTTCTCTCTCTATATATATACATCCTCTTGGTTGTGGAAATGAGTATTACCAAGTCTCTATTTAAAATTTAGAGTACAAAGACCTATTACGCTGACTGTTTTAAGGTTACTGAACCCCTTTCTATCTGAACTTTTGGTTCAGAGTCATACTAAAACAGCACGTTACTCTCTTTCTAGTCCTCTAAAAATGATCTTAGAACCCCTGCGAATCAAAGAACCATTGATTTTAACATATGCATACTTGCTTTTCTTTCTCAAAAATTGATTTTTGACTCAAGAGCCATAGTTTACCAAGGATCGTTTCTATTTTCTTGAGGTGCTCTGCACTCAAATTTATTTCAAAATCTAGTCTTGAAACCTAAATCATTGGTCCCATATCATGAGCAATTTCTCACCTCAAGTCCCTGTACTCGAGTAAATTTTTCCAAGCCATGCGGTGGACTATTCACTTTCACTCAGTTTGCAATAAATTAAAATTTTTGTGGCGATAGACTAAGCCTACAGGCCCACCTTAGTACACAAGGGTGTTAGAAAATTACGATTCTTTACATGCGGAATAAACTTTTAAAGAATCGAAAAGAATTAATAATGTATGCCGGATCATACCTCCAGCCATTGATGCTGCTCACAATTTGATTTGATACTTTGTTTAAGGCAATCGTTCTGTATGGCACTTCCAAACTCTGCTCACTCTGGATTGATGGTGTAAAAACTGAAGGAGATTGAGTTAGCGAGTTTGGGGACCAAACAAAAGTCTTTATAGCCCAGCTTCCATCAAGTTTCTATTGGCTATGTGTCAATTGTTCCACAGATCAAGATAGAGAACCGTTGAGGGAGTTATGGACCATTCCCGAAGCTCTCAACGAGAAATTAGTTATTACCTTAATTAGTTGAAGAGTTGTCAATATTAGTTAAGAGAGCTTACATTCTCCCACTTCGTCCATACTTCCAAACTTAATGTCTCATCTTAAAACCTATTGACAATCTGTATTAAGTAATAGATACAAGAATCATGGCGATAAGTCCTCTTATGACAAGTATTACCTTCCATGTATTACTATGTATTTATTGCCATTTTAATTTATGTGGCAACAATTTCTTAATGAATAAACCTTATGTTTATTCTTGGTCCTCATAGATGAATTTCCTCAAATTAAATTAAGGTGCACATATGTATGAGAAAAAACAGCATAGTAATTAAGAATTTCATTAAAAATAACATTGTCCATACAATGAGAAACTACATAATGGAACCAAGTCCCATATTCATTACATGATCCTTGAATTTAAATGGTGGCATGCCCTTAGTCAAAGGATTAGTGATCATAAACTCAGTGTTGACGTGCTCAATGACCACTTTCTTTTCTTTAACACGTTCCCTTATGGCTAAATACTTAATGTCGATGTGTTTATTTTGACTCCCACTTTTGTTGTTTTTAGCCATAAAAACAGCAGCTGAATTGTCGCAATACATTCTCAATGGCTTAGAGATAGAATCCATAATTCTAAGCCTAGAAATGAAACTCTTAAGCCATACACCATGTAAAGTAGCCTCAAAACAGGAGACGAACTCGGCTTCCATAGTGGAAGTGGCAATCAAGGTATGCTTGGCACTCCTGCATGATACAGCTCCACCGACCATCATAAAAATGTATCCTGATGTTGATTTGTGTGAATCAACACATCCAGCAAAGTCAGAATCTGAGTAGCCAATTACTTCCAAATTGTCCGTCCATCTATACATAAGCATGTAGTCTTTAGTTCCTTGAAGATACCTCATTACTTTCTTTGCAGCTCTCTAGTGGTCTATACCTGGATTACTTTGATATCGTCCCAACATTCCCACAACAAATGCAATGTCAAGTCTTGTGCAGACCTGAGCATACATTAGGATTCCGATAGCAGAAGCATATGGAATGTTCTTCATTTGTTCCCTTTCAAGGTTGTTCTTTGGGCATTGGTTCAAATTGAACCTATCACCCTTCACAATGGGAGCTATACTTGCTGAACAATCCTTCATCTGAAATCTCTCTAAAATTTTATTAATATAGGTTTCCTGAGACAGACCCAAGAGGCCTCGAAATCTGTCTCTATGGATCTTAATGCCAATGACATAAGATGCCTCACCCATATCCTTCATATCGAAATTTTTAGAGAGGAATTGTTTCACTTCATGCAGCATACCCTTATCATTGGTTGCCAACAAAATGTCATCCACATATAAAACAAGAAAACAAATTTTACTCCCACTAACTATTAAGTATATACATTGATCCATAATGTTTTCTACAAAACCGAAAGAAGAAATTACATTATGGAATTTCAAATACCATTGGCGGGATGCTTGTTTTAAACCGTATAAGGATTTCTTGAGCTTGCAAACCAATTGCTCACCATCACTAGAGGGGAATCCTTCAAGTTGTTTCATGTAAACCTCCTCCTCTAGATCTCCATTTAGAAAATCCGTTTTCACATCCATTTGATGCAACTCCAAGTCGAAATGGGCTACTAATGCCATAATAACGCGCAAGGAATCTTTCTTAGATACAGGAGAGAAAGTCTTCGTGTAGTCGATTCCTTCTTTCTGAGTGAATCCCTTAGCAACGAGGCTAGCCTTGTATTTCTCAATGTTGCCCAATGAGTCTTTCTTTGTCTTAAAGACCCATTTACATCCAATGGCTTTTGCACCATTAGGAAACTCAACAAGATCCTAGATTTCGTTACTCTTTATAGAATTCATCTCTTCCTTCATGGAATCGTACCATAATTCCGATTCTTTGGAATTCATGGCTTGTGAAAATGACTCGGGATCATTTTCGGCTCCAACGTTAAAGTCAGATTCTTGTAGATACACAACATAATCATCAGGAATTGCTCATCTCCTTGGTCTAGTAGATCTTCTTAATGTTGTACCATCATCTTCCTGAGAAGTATGTGGTTCAACTCGTTGTTCAAAAGTTCTTGGAAACTCTTGAACTACCTGTTCTACTGGAATGTCGTCAGCAGCTTGTGGAACTTCAACAATTGGTTGTTCAACACCAGTTTGTACTTGAGGGGTGTTGTGAACAATAACCAATCTATCACTTGAGGTGGAAGGTTGAGATTCTGAATGATCCTTCTCGGAAACTATGTTCCTGGTTAGACCGCTCCCACTGATCAAGTCATTTTCAAGAAATTTTGCATTTCTTGATTCCACAATCCTAGTGTCGTGAGATGGACAATAAAATCTGTAACCTTTAGACCTTTCAGCATATCCAATGAAATACCCACTAATGGTCCTTGGGTCCAGCTTCTTTTCTTGTGGATTATATATTCTCACTTCAGACGGGCATCCCCAAATGCGCATATGTCGCAAACTCAGTTTCCAACCTTTCAATAATTCAAATGGCGTTTTAGGAACAGCCTTGGTTGGAAATCGGTTTAATATATACATTGCCATCTGAAGTGCTTCAGTCCACAAGGATTTAGGAAGATTGGAGCTGCTAAGCATACTCCGCACCATGTCCAATAAAGTTCGGTTTCTTCTTTCTGCTACACCATTCTGGTCGGGTGAATTAGGCATGGTGTATTGGGCAACAATCCCATGCTCTTGAAGAAATTTTGCGAATGGCCCAGGTGCTTGTCCATCTTCTGTGTATCTACCATGATATTCTCCACCTCTATTTGATCTCACGATCTTAATTTGCTTGCCACATTGTTTCTCTACTTCATCCTTAAAGATCTTAAAGACATCTAATGCTTCGTTCTTATTATGAAGCATGTAGAGATACATATATCGTGAGTAATCATCTATAAAAGAGATGAAGTATCTTTGACCATGTGAGTCCATGTTTGGACTACATATATCAGTATGTATGATCTCTAATATGTCTGAACTCCTATTGGCACCTTTCTTTGACTTGTTGGTCTGCTTTCCTTTTATGCAATCCACACAAGTCTCAAAATCAGTAAAATCCAGAGCATTAAGTACACCTTCATTTACCAATCTTTTAATTCTTTCTATGGAGATATGACCTAGTCTCCGGTGCCATAATTTAGAGGAATTATCATTAATAACACATCTTTTAGCGCCAGTGTGAACATGCATTGAATCATAAGTGACATTGTTTTGTAAATTAATGCAGTAAAGACCATCAGACAAAATACCATTCCCAACATAATCAGATTTATAAAATAAACTGAAAGATATTTCTGAAAAGTTGAAGGAATATCCAAAAGGTACAAGCCTTGAAACTGAAATCAAGTTTCTTGAAAAACTTAGAACATAAAAGGTCTTTTCTAATTCTAAAACAAAACCACTACTTAAAGTTAAATAGCATGTTCCTATAGCTTCCACATGCGAGCCCATCTTGTTTCCTGATAAGATGCTTTGCTCACTTCCCACTGGTTTCCTACGGCTTTGCAAACCCTGCAAGGAATTCGAAATGTGAATTGTTGATCCAGAATCAATCCACCAAGTGTTAATATTGACATTGACCATATTAGATTCATAACAAACAAACGAGATTGCATTAAGTTCAGGGATATCACAACGAATTTCAGAGAAATTTGTAGGTTGTACAACTGCATAAAAATAAAGATCACATGCTTACGTTAAAATTGAGGCCTTAAATTAAAATTCCATGCTTTACCAATGTAAATTCATGCTTAAAATTGAATCTAATGACATAAAAAATTGCCTGTGGGCTAAATTTTTAATTCAAGCAGATTCAATAATTCTTTATGATAGAGTTGAACTACATGATAAAACTATTAATTCATAATTCCTGTGGGTAAGTTATGAAATATTTTATCCTAATTAATTATATAGATATAATAAAAATTCCCGTGGGATAAAATTTATTATATTTAGTATAATTAATTACAATTAATGTCTAAATATTCTTTATGTGATCCTAATCAATCATAATATATAACATTATTTAATTAGAGATGCTGTGGCTATTCTCTAATCAATAAAAATTATATGGATCACTAGACATTATTACTTTTATGCATAAAATTAACTTGATACTAATTACATCATGCAAAATATATATATATATATATATATATATATATATAAACTTTCTAATTAGCACCTTAGCATCATTACACAGGTTAAAATAAAAATAAAAATGCCTCCTTAAATAGATCTGTGGCAGCCCCACACAAGCTCAGAAAGGATCATGGCTTGCTCTCAAAAAGTCATAGCAACCTCAATAAACCCCAACGGAGTCACAGCCTCTTCTAACAGGCTAATGTCAAGCAAGATCAAGCTATTAAGACTCACGGCTGCCGCAGAAATAGACACTTAGCAGGTCAGCAAGCTTACGGTTAGACGTAATAGGAAGATTGAAGTTCAATTAAACCACAACAAGGTAGATCGGACCCCTACAATACCTCAACAGGCTCACTGTTAGCAAATCAGACCTCAATCAAGACCTCAATAAGGTAGTGAAGCCCTCGCAGCACTCATAGTCAAGATACAATCAATAGAGCAGACTCAATCAAAAGCCCTGGCAGGAAGACCAAAACTCTAGATAAACAAAACGGATCCTTTTTGCAGCAGATCAAACCCCATACAGGCAGATCGGGTCCCTTCAACAGCAACCAGAACCTCAAACAGGGTTCTACCACATAGATCGGGTCTCCACATAGATGACAACAGCAATAGAGCCTTCACGTCATCCCTTAAACCATCAAACCAATCAGATCTAGGCTCTAACAGGTGGGCGGCCTCAACAAGTGAGCAAACAATCAACAGTAACCTTACAAGCCACGACGTCAAGCAGAGATCAGTCAGATCTGAGATGCAAATGTCTTGAGCATGATAAAGTGAGGAGTAAAGACTTCAATAAATAGAACAATAAAGACTTCTAGAAGAATCATAATTAAAATTAATGTATCAAAATAACCGTTATAACTACTGTATCCATCTCCCAAAATATGTATCAATTATAATTATAATTATAATTATTTCTTCTTACTGTATAAGAAATAATCGCTATCAAAAGAATGGATGCTCCTCTAACTCACTAACCCATCAATCAACAGTAAGGTTAATATATTCTTATCGCCTACCAGTTGTCAGATTGTCGACGGCCTGTGGCTGCATGCGTTGAGCATTGGTCTCTCTTTAAGTAAACCCACTGTCGTGAGCACAAGAGTATAAATACAAAGGAATGTCCCAACATTCTCCCAGTACGGATTGCTATGTCGAGACTACGGGAGGAGGGGCTTAAAAGTTAAATGCCAGTGTAACAAACCATTCTGCTTGCCATTGCCCACACACAAGAAGACCTGGTTTCTCATTCCAAAAATGAGCATCTTGCCATCCCATTAAAAATAAGGCAACCAATGGGACGCAGCTTTAAAACATGGTTCTCCAGCGTAAAAAGTATCCGCGGGCAGGTCACGGTAGCCTCACACAAGAGGACGACAGCCTCAAATCCCTCTCAACAGGTCACGGCATCCTCAAAAAGAGGCTTAACCAGGTAGCGGCGGCCTCAAGGTGAGCAGCAGCCCAAAAACAATTTACAATAGGCATACAGACTTCTCAAGTAGTCCAAAACAGTCCAAGGGTCACGCATGAAGTAGAGAGTAAGAGAGGTAGCCTTTAAGAGGAACAAATGTAGCAGAGAAACCCTAAATGTTATCCCAAAGAGCATGCAATAAACCCTATTAACGCAGGTTCATGAAGGAGCATGAAATCTCTATCGGATAACCAAAAGCTGCAGAATATTTTTGCCGACATTGAGGTTTACATATGTTTTCTGAAAGATATGCACATTATATATGAAGAAAATATTGCCAGTTCATTTGAGAAACACTCCAGAAAAGCAAAGAAAAGAAACATATGAGCAATATCCCAATGGACGTACAACAGTCCAAACATCAAGGCAGAGATAAAATTGTGCTCTGATACCAACTGTTAGAAAATTACAATTCTTTACATGCGGAATAAACTTTTAAAGAATAAAAAAGAATTAATAATGTATGCCGGATCATACCTCCAGCCATTGAAGCTGCTCACACTTTGATTTGATACTTTGTTTAAGGCAATCGTTCCGTATGGCACGTCCAAACTCTACTCACTCTGGATTGATGGTGTAAAAACTGAAGGAGATTGAGTTAGCGAGTTTGGGGACCAAACATAAGTCTTTATAGCCCAGCTTCCATCAAGCTTCTATTGGCTATGTGTCAATTGTTCCACAGATCAAGATAGAGAACCGTTGAGGGAGTTATGGACCAGTCCCGAAGCTCTCAATGAGAAATCAGTTATTACCTTAATTAGTTGAAGAGTTGTCAATATTAGTTAAGAGAGCTTACAAAGCGTTCAACTACAATAGAGTTGAAGTGATTATGGGCTTGATGCATATCCAGTAAGTACAGTCCATGCAAATCAGAAACCACTTTTAGTTATAAACAACTTTGTGCTATCAAAACTCAGCTCATCGGATGGTTCAGGTGTGTGGAGTCCAAAAATTTAAAATGGTTATTTCGACTTAAAATTAGATTTTGAAGAACTAGTGAACTGATTGGCTTCTCTATTTGAAGATTCATTTTTAGAGAAAAAAATAAACATGGCATTCCTGTTGCTTTTAGGGCATTAGGCACTTTCTTATCTGAAAATTACATTTGAAGATCTCCTACAAAGTTAATAGCTTTTGTTATTATTTTTAAATAATTTGAGTTGACCTGCTTGTTTTTTTCTCAGTGTGATCAATTTCTTTTTTTTGGCAAATCACTCCTAATTGATTTGATCCCCAAGGATCATCAACAGCCTCACCACTGTCTTGTATAGATTCAAAATGTACTTCTACAAATAAAATTTCAAAGTCTCTCTGCACTATTGATCGTTATTGTGGTTACTCTTTTGAGTATGGTGATGGAAGTGGTACTCTTGGTTACTACATGTCCGATGCATTGGACTATAATCAGTATGCAAATCAGTATACAACAAACAATGCTTCTGCCATGGTTATTTTCGGGTTTGTCATTTCAATCACTCTTCTCAACAGACGTTTTAAGTTTTTACTTGCTTTGGTTTTCTAGAAGAAAAGTAATCATACCCTTTGAGGCTGCATAATTGAACTGTAAGTCTCTGTTGTTTTCCAGTGAATGTGATGCTAGTCCTCCTGATGTCTTAAACAGGTGCAACTACAATCAATCTGGTGGCCTGACAAAGCTAGATAGGGCTGTGGTGACATTTTTTGGGTTTGGGCAGAATGATCTTTCTGTGGTTTCTCAGCTAAATTCTCAAGGATTAGCACCAAAGGTATTCTCCCATTGTTTGGAAGGAGCAGACCATGGAGGTGGTATCTTGGTACTTGGAGAGATTACAGAACTAGGCATGGTGTATGCTCCTATTGTTCAATCACAGTAAGTTGTATTTGTGGATATATTTAGTATGATTTCTTTTTAAGTACATGATTTTAAGTACTATCTTGACTCTTCAGTAACAACTTCACTAAGCTTTAGCTTTTGTCCACTCGTCATTCCTAGTGCAAAGCACGTCCTTCTTAGTGATTGGTTGTCATTAGTGAAAATTCTTTGAAGTCATATGGCTTTCATGCATTAAGTCTACCTAGACCAATACATATGGATGTTCTTGGGTTCTTGGAGTTGCAGTTACTTTTACTTTCTTGGAAGGTAATATTTCTTATGCTAATTTTTCAAATGGGAATAATTGTAACGATGAAATTCTTTGCATTCCAGCATTACTTTATGATGATTTTGGTCTTAAGGTTGTAGTTGCGAAGGAATTTTAAAATATTTCTCTGCAACGATATGTTCCAAAACACGATGATATCATGATTGAAATCCCAACAAATATTTGGGGATAATTTGATCAATAATTCACCAAACTAAAAACTAGCGAAGGTGCCTGTACAATGGATGGTTGCACATTTTTCCTTTTAAATTACTTTATCTCTTTGAACATAGCCTAAGTTTTGACAAAAATGTTGCTAAATGTTGAAAATTAATAAAAGTTCCCATTTTTATATTGGAATTCTTGAATCTGGTATATACATTTGAGAAAAGAGTCAAGGATACTAGTTTCAATGTTCCAGCTTTTACACTATACAATACTGAATGTGGTGTGGTTTCTGCATTTAATTGTTCTCGAAGCATTTTCAAAGCTGGGTAGTGTTTTTTAGTGATATTCCATGATGAGATTTGCTATAGATAATTTCCAGGACATTAAGTTCTATGGATTTTGGAAGCGAGTTCGAGGATCTAGTGAAAGTGCATGTGATATGTCATGGAGATTCAAGCTTAAATTTGGGAGGGTTGATGTGTTCTACAAGGATTACAGAAGGTTTTCTGTAATACCCCCATTTTGACCCTTCAAATGTATTGGCTTGTAATGTAAACATTGTGCATATGTGATGTATGATTCCTAGCGTGGAGCTCAAGGCCATGGCCCCGCTAGCGAATGCTCATCCTTGAAGGGATGATATTTTATGTTGTGTTATCCATGTGCTATTAAGCCATGGAAATTGTAAAAATGATGTAAACAAATCTCAGGAAATAAAAATACCAAGGGGCTGGCTATGGATGCACCTAGATGAGGGGGCTATGTGTATCCACTAGGGAGAGGTGAGGTGGTTGTGGGATTGAACCCTAGGCTACCATATGTCACCTTGAGAACCCACCTTTGATTGTCCTAGCTGTCATTTATTTCTGTTGTAAGGAAGTGGTTGGAGAATCAACTCATGAGGTTGATGGGGTATGGGCATCCCTGAAATTCGTAAGGCAGGGAACGGGCTCTGTTTTGCTTGTCCCATAAGCCACTCCATCTCATGGGAATTCAGCTCCCTCATCCCCATTCCATGGTGGAGGATCTAGGGGGGGATTTTTCATGGAGGATGCAGGCCCAACAGGGATGTAGAACCAGCAAATCGCGACTTGGGATGAAGCCGCGTTTGGAAGTGCCAATTCGCCCAGAAATTCGTGTGAGAAGTGAAATCCGATCGGGGAATCCATCAACCTGAACCCTAGGGCGAATTTGAGAGTGTGATACACCCATAAATTCATAGGAGAACCCTGATTCAGAAGCTCGAAAATCCATTTGTGGAACAAAGCCTTTCGGTCGCAACGCTGAGGAGATCTGAGAGTATATCATAGTGGGAAAGAGACCCATGGGCTTAGACTTCATGGTTGAGCTAGTGAAAGTTCATTCATCCTTGGTTTAGAAATCGGACCATCCATACCTTCCCAGGTCAGCGCTGAGGGAAGGGGCACCCGAAGGACTGTGTAGTAGATAAGGGGGCCTTACTTAGGCTGAGAGTGGAGGTGATGGGGGTTCCTGGATTGTCTGAGGCCAACTGGATATGCCTATAGCTCTGTGGTTGAGATCTTTGACTTAGAAAACCCTTCCTTGTCTTCCCACTTGCTTAACAGAGCCAGTTGTGTGCTGGATGACCCTGATTGACTATGCCTAAGGCTGTGAGTGGACCTGGGTAGTTCGTCCTTAATGGATACATATCTCCAGCTTGAGGGTGGTCTATGAGTCCTGAAAGAATACAGGTTGGGCAGAGACCTATGGTTGGGTTGGAACATTGCAGTCCATAGCCAGTTGCTTGGTGATTTCACCTTGAAGATAAGTATTCTATGTGTGTTACTTCTGCAATGGTTTAATTATTGATGACTGTCATTGATATGATGAATGCATGATAGATATGTGTGTGGATAAGGTCTCGTTCCACTGTGCTTATTTGAGTATACATACGCACCCAAGTGATTTCATTTATATTAATATGTTCATTGATGAATAGGGCTAAGTGTTGTAAATGCCCAGAATGCTTAGAATGTTCAGTCAAGGATTTGGGGAGAAATAGACACCTCTCTGTTGTGTTCATGTTCCCTCTGAGGGTATGGATTGATGGGAGGAGACATAACCGAGTATTATAAGAGTTCTTACAGAGTGGTAAGGAGGCCTTGATGAAGTTTGGGGCAACACTTTGATTGGAAGAAGGACATGATCAAAGTTCGCAGGTGTGGTAGAGGATAATACAGGTGCATGGGGCTCGCCGAGAGCTTTCCAACAGTATCAAGTTCTCCAAAAATGGACTTAGGATGAGGAAGTTATCAGCCTGATAAGTTGGAAGTAACAGGGGTATATGGTTGACTTCCGACTTTCCGAACTCGCAATGCGGATTGTGGATTCTTGAAGTCAGAGGCGTGATTTCTTGGTGAGGCCTGTTGGCGTTCCGACTCCCGCAAGACGGATTGCGGAGTGCTGAAGTCGGAGAGGTAATTTTCCTGGAGTGTGGAATTTGGCGTCCCGACTTCAGACTCCCGCAAGCCAGATTATGGAGTGCGGAAGTCGGAGAGGTAATTTTCCTAGTGTGTGGAATTTGGCGTCCTGACTTCTGGCTCCCGCAAGCCATATTGCAAGTGCACAAGTCAGAGAGGTAATATTCCCGAAGTTTGGAATTTGGCGTCCCGACGTCCGACTCCTGCAAGCCGGATTGCGGAGTGCGGAAGTTGGAGAGGTAATTTTCCCGGAGTTGGGAATTTGGAGTTTCGACTTCTAACTCCCACAAGCTGGATTGCGAAGTGCAGAAGTCGAAGAGGTAATTTTCCCAGAGTTGGGAATTTGGCATTTCGACTTTCGACTCCCACAAGCCGGATTGCGGAGTGCGGAAGTCGGAGGTGTAATTTGCCTGGAGCAGAGAATTTGGCGTTTCGACTTTCCGACTCCCGCAAGGCGGATCGCGGATTGCGGAAGTCAAAGAGATAATTTCTTCGGAGTTGTGCATTTGGGGTTCCAACTTTTGACTCCCACATCGCGGATTGCGGAGTGCGAAATTCAGAGGCGTGATTCAGTGAAGTAGAGAATTGGGTGTTCTGACTTTTCAACTCCCGCATCGCAGAATGCGGAATGCACAAGTCAGAGGCATATTTATTCGACGCCGTGTATTTGTCGTTCCGACTTTCTGACTACCGCATCATGGATTGTAGAAGTCAGAGATGTAATTCTTGAAGTGGCGCGCTGGGGTGCCGAATTCCAACTTCCGACTTGTGGCTTGTGGATTGCAAATTGAAGTTATTGTGGCTGTGCGAATGTGCATAGTTTGAAGAAAAAAAATTAGTAGGTTGTTTCAAGGTTATCCCCCATCGCCTCTAAAGGGAACCGAGGTGACCGGGGACGTTACAAGTGGTATCAGAGCCTAAGGTTGCAACACTGGGGCTGCTTGGGCCAAGGCAAGAGATTACGGGCTTGTTAGAGTTGCGGATCGAACAGAGACCAAGAAGGATCGACGGTCGCGTAGCATTTCGCTGGGTGAATCATCCTTGTGGACAAGGGCATGCACGATCAAAGAATTTGAAAGATATGAGTACATAAGAAGAATGGGTAAGGAAATTCCATTCTCCCAAAAGTTGTCACTCATAGGAATAAGACATCCCATTATATGGAATTGGCATGTGGCTCATGATAGTGACATGGTGGCCATGCAAAGGCTGCTAATAGGGGAATAAGGCATTCCCTTATGTGAATCAATTGTATGGCTTGGAATTGTGGAAAATATTTCCATGAGAATGGAAAGAAAGTATCACATTTGAATGAGGTGCAAGGGCATACAATGTGCCTTGAAGGACTCCATATGGAGTTGGAATTAAACAAATTGCAGTACTGATAGGTGCGAGGAAGTTAAGGAAGGCCAAGTTGGACTTGACCATAATTGTTGAAAGCAATGTGAGAGCAAGGCATGTGAACCTAGTGCAATGAGAGATATTGCAGTGACCAAGGAAAGCCACATAGGGCTGACAAGATGGTTGCAGTTGAGAATTGGAGAATAATCTCCAAAGGGCAATGTTGATAAAGAAAGAAATTTCTCACCTTAAACTATTTCTATTTGTAGCATAAGAATTGTATGCTTGGATAGTAGCAAGTAGGAATGTTATACATGAGTATGTATATTGAATTGTTGCTTGGTGACAAAATCACAGCTAATGACTCCTTGTGTGCTTTCTAGAGGCCATGAAATTGGATCAGCTATGATGTGGAAGACGAATTTCCATGCTATGATAAGGAATTGGAAAAGGGAAAATTCCTCAACTCTTCTCTTGCTGATATATCTATATTTTCTGAGTTTTATATTATATGAAATTATGGCATAGGAACGTTGAAAATGCAAGAGCTTAGGTAGTTGAAATGCATATGCACTAGTGGGCATATTGACAGATAATGCATAGTGCATGTGAACTTGCTTGAGCATGAATATGATATTGCATATTGATTAAAGTAGTGAGGTTTTACACATGCAATGAGCCACTTTTAATAAAAATTGTGGTTGATAATAATTAATGTTGTTGGTATTGGTTGTAAGGCCAAAGAAAACATAAACATGGTTGAAGATGTTGATAATGCTATTACATGTGACCAACGACCTTGTGAAAAAAAGGTTGGAGCAACAAATCAAGAGGTTGGTGGAAGGACTGTGTAGTCCTTGGTAAGAGGCCAAATTGATCAAGTAACATCATATAATATGTTAATGGAATCCATGCAGGTAATGTTTTATTTATGCTAATTGTATAAGTGTTGAAAATGATGGGTACAAATCCCTTCAACCATATTTTTAATCATCATAAAATGGTATGCATGTAAGGTTTAATGCATTTATGTGAATTCCATACCGCCATGGTATGGTGAGGTATGGGGTAGTAAGGGCAAGGAGCCTCATACCATGTGACTATTTAAAATTTAGACCGCATTTATATGAAAAAGTATAATGCCATTTGTGTATGTTGGTTTTGAGTTTAATAAACAAGGAAAGTGAGGGCTTATGGTCCTATAATGGTAGTGCATGCCATATGAGATAGTCATGGTTAAGGCCATAATGTGGTTGGAATTGTGATGCTATAGTGTTACACAAGTATCCCATAAACTCCCTATTGGTGTTAATTTGGGATGAAATCTCTTTGCCAACAACCAAGGAGTGAGGAAACTCCTGATGTGTTGTTTGAGTGGAGAAAGAAGACACCAAATAGATAGCCAAGTGATTGGGGATATGGTTGGGTATGGTGTTGAAGCATTGGCTAGGGTGTCCAACTTACCATGGTAAGAAACCTGTGTAGGCACAAAAAGGTTTTAAATCAATGTTGTAGTGCATTGGGTTCATTAAGTAAATGTACATTAAATATTTTGTAAATCCTGTGGTTATGCATTTTATGATTGTGGTGTATACTTCATTACAATTCGTTGATAGATGAAATGGTATAATTATTGAAAATTATAAAATCCTTTCATGAGATGCTATGGGAAAAGAATTGCATGAAGAAGGTAGTTGTGTTTGATGGGATACCGAGATGCTCTGTTGGAAGGACAAAGTTGTATGAAATGATATGATTTTCTAATCATGAATATTGAAAGTTTTATTTGACTTCATATAGATAATGTGATTGTATATTGCATTTTATTGTGATAATGATGCATATAAAATGATCGTATTTCATTGCATTTGAAATATTAACAGTTGATAATGTTCGAATTATGGTATGTTATAATTCTGATATCACTTCAGTGGTTGTTGTAAATGTTGCAATAAAAATATTATATGCTTGCTTACTCACAACTCGTTTGGCCGATTGAAGAATTTAGATAGCAGGCAGAATTTCCTTGCATATGGCAATGCATGTAAGTCCATAATAAATGATGGAATTTTCCGTGCGCAAGAGCCAAATATTGTGAGGATGATCTCATTATTGTGAAATCTGATTTTGTATGAAACAAGTTTGTAAATTTTCGGATTTAAGTTTATGAGAAGGATCTCAAGGTTGCAAAAATCTAAATTTTGTAGGAAAACATATTTGTAAATTTCAGATTTGAAAATTTGCTAATAATTGTTAATGACTGCTTGGCTAATCCAAAATTGTGTCAAGATGACATGTTGTAGGTGGATGTCTATGTTATGGGAGAAAGCCTAAAACCATAATGGGTAGAGTGATACCACTTACAAGAGCCAAACAATATGAGGATGGCCTCATGGTTAAACAAATATAATTTATGTAGGAGATAGAATTGTAAATTCATATATGAATTTGATTATTAATGCCATGGACTAGTTATGGAAATTATATTTGAATTTGGTTGCTAATGCTGCTGACTGTTTGGCTATTTGAGAAGTGTGTCAGGAAGACACATTGCATGAAGACCATGTGCTATGGCATGTAGAATCCAAACTCCATGGGAAGGATCCCATGCTTTGGAAATGGGTTTCGGGTGAAACACCATTGTAAATTTTGATAATGTCTCATCTAGACTGCTTATTGGTAAACAACATGAGTGAGATAGTGAAGTTATGCCAATAGGGCATGTGTTGTTTATGAAACGAGAAAAGGGATTGAGGTAACAATCCAGAGGGATTGTTAACTCAGAGAAGGGAGCCCCATTCCTCACGAAAGGAAGATAAAATACATCTGCAAACCGATAAGTATTTTGCAAACCTTGCTTAGAATATGCATGTTTAATTATTAGAATTAATATACAGAGCATGTTTTTATTTCAGACTGCTTGAGTGTGATTAGGGCCTACATGGCTCACATCGGAAAGGGATGCACACCTTTCGGGTGATGTGTGGTGTTATGATTGTCAACATTGACTACACCCTAATGGAATGGATGCATTCCTAGTGTTTCAATATTAGAGAGTAAATTTTTATGAAATATGTTACAATTTTATATCATGTCATTTGATGTTGCATACTAAGAAGCAAAGTGAAAAAGGGATACCATCCCTATGTGTGTGGACGGTTGTTGTATGCTTGAAAAACCCATCCGGAGAAATGTCTTAGCATACTGGTTTTTGTATGTTTGATAAACCCAGTCGTAGAACTGACTTAGCATACTAGTTAATGGAATGCCTGATAAACCTTGTCGGCATACTGGCTTGGCATTGGTTATCTGAATAATGTGGTGCAGCCGGTGTGTTGGCATAAGATTTGTTTAATACATATGCATAGGTGATCCAAGACTTGCAGAAACTTGGTTACCTTTCGATGCACACCTTGAAGAGCACTGGAAAGGGTGGGTACGCTCGAGGGACTGCGTAGCAGAGAATAGGTACCATCCTTTTGTTGTGTGGGGCAGGTCTTGTGGGTGCCATAGTTGTCTAAAGTCAATGCGGGATACTTGTGGAGTTAAAGGAATGATGCTCATGCAGATAAGTATGTGGTTTATCTTGCATCTTTTTGCTTATTTAATGCGAATATACATGTGTATATGATTTGGCTATGATTTTTAAACTCTTATTTAGATATACATCCTATGAAAATGAACTTGACATGTGAATTGACTCAATGTTTGAGTGTAGGTATTGCTAGATGAAAGGACCTTGAGAACATCCTAAGGGTGCATGTGCACATGTGACTGTCCTAGAGAGCTCAATATGAGTAGCAATGGAAAGTGGTGCTAGTGGACTTGTGTGGGTCCTAGCATCCAAAGGTTCTATAGGCAACTACGGGGAGGGGTTCCCTAGTTGAGAAGCCTTGGATAGACCTTAGACACCAAGTGTCATCACCAAAACAAGGAAAAGGGCAAGTCAAGCATTCACATTTGAAGTGAAAGAGACCAAGGAGCATGGAACTACAATTGTGGTGGGGCTCCGGATTGGGACAAGATTAAGAGGGGAAACTCTTACTCTTCTCTTTCCTTTTGATTGATGCAGTTTAGAGACAGAAAATTGTTGAATGCATGTTATGGCTGAAAGTTGATTGTGTTTATATTGCTTAAAATAAATTGTGAATGTTGAATTAGTTAATTCCCTGTGAAAGGATGAACATGAATGAGTTCCTTATATGTTGGGCAAGTGTGAAATGTGTGAATGTCTTATGGATAAAGCACGAAATTCCATGTCAATTGGACAACCGGTACAAGGAAAGTGTTGCTAGTAAGAAAAGTGTGGACGGTTGTGCACATTGACCATGACAGCAAACCAAAAGCTATTTGATTTGGTTTAAAGTCTTCTTGAAACAATTGCCAAGACCCAAGAAAATATGGAGGAAGTGCTCAAGCTACAAAAGTAGCAAAATGAGATGAACCACAAGGTTTTGCGGGACTCAATTTGTCTACAAAATGGGGTAAAAGGCATTATGGAAGCTATCAGCAATGGAAAGGACAGCAAGAAGAATTGTATCCATAAAGTTTCCAGACTTGTGGATCAGCTAGAAGGTAAGGAGAAGGAAGGGACTATTGTGGAGCAATGCCCACGGGTGGAGCTTAAAGGTCAAAGCCAGTAGGAGCAACTTGTAGAAGCCAAGGGACTTGGTCCTAAAGGCTCAAAGTAAAGGATGAAATGCAGGACAGACCTGCTACATTTTGTGAATTGTGGACATGTGTAAGTATTCCTAAGTATTGGAACACCGAGGACAATGTTATTCTAAAGGGGGAGGGAACTGTAATACCCCCATTTTGACCATTTTGACCATTTTGATCATATGCACAATGTATATGTAAACATTGTGCATATGTGATGTATGATTCCTAGCGTGGAGCTCAATGCCAAGGCCTCGCTAGTGAATGCTCAACCTTGAAGGGCTGATATTTTATGTTGTGTTATCCATGTGCTATTAAGCCATGGAAATTGTAAGAATGATGTAAACAAATCTCAGGCAATAAAAATACCAAGGGGCTGGCTATGGATGCAACTAAATGAGGGGCTATGTGTATCTACTAGGGAGAGGGGAGGGGGTTGTGGGATTGAACCCTATGCTGCCATATGTCACCTTAAGAACCCATCTTTGACTATCCTAGTTCTCATTTATTTATGTTGTAAGGAAGTGGTTGGGGAATCAACTCATGAGGTTGATGGGGTATGTGAAGCCCTGAAATTCATAAGGCATGGAATGGGCTCTGTTTTTCTTGTCCCATAAGCCACTCCATCTCATGGGAATTCATCTCCCTCATCCCCATTCCATGGTGTAGGATCTAGGGGGAATTTTTCATGGAGGACATAGGCCCAACAGGGAGGTAAAACCAACAAATTACGACTTGGGATGAATCCACGTTTGGAAGTGCCAATTCGCCCAGAAATTCGTGTGAGAAGTGAAATCCGATCGGGGAATCCATCGACTTGAACCCTTAGGCGAATTTGAGAGTGTGAGACACCTAGAAATTCATAGGAGAACCCTGATTCAAAAAATCGAAAATCCAATTGTGGAACAAAGCCTTTCGGCTGCAACGCTGAGGAGATACGAGAGTAGTTCGTAGTGGGAAAGAGGCCCGGGGGTTTAGAATTCATGGTAGAGCCAGTGAAATCTCATTCATCCTTAAATTAACATTCGGACCAGCCATACCTTCCCAGGTTAGCGCTAAGGGAAGGGGCACCCGAAGGACTGTGCAGCATAGAAGGGGACCTTACTTAGACTGAGGGTGGAGGTGATGGGGCTGCCTAGACTGTTTGAGTCCAACTGGATATGCCTGTATCTCTGTGGTTGAGCTCTTTGACTTAGAAAACCCTTCCTTGTCTTCCCACTTGCTTGACAGAGCCAGTTGTGTGCTGGATGACCCTAATTGAATATGCCTAAGGCTGTGAGTGGACCTGGGTAGTTACTCCTTAGTGGATACATAGCCCCAGCTCGGGGGTGGTCTCTGAGTGCTGAAAGAATACAGGTTGGGCAGAGACCTATGGTTGAGTTGGAACATTATAGTCCATAGCCAGTTGCTTGGTGATTTCACCTTGAAGATAAGTATTATATGTGTGTTACTTCTGCAATGTTTTAATTATTGATGACTGTCATTGATATGTTGAATGCATGATAGATATGTGTGTGGATAAGGTCTCATTCCACTATGCTTATTTGAGTATGCATATGCACCCATGTGATTTCATTTATGTGAATCTGTTCATTAATGAATAATTCTAAGTGTTGTAAAGGACCAGAAAGCTCAGAATGTTCAGTCAGGGATTTGGGGAGAAATAGACACCCCTTTGTTGTGTTCATGTTCTCTCTGAGGGTTTGGATTGATGGGAGGAGACATAACAGAGTAGTATAAGATCCCTTATAGAGTGGTAAAGAGGCCTTGATGAATTTTGGAGAAACACTTTGATTTGAAGAAGGACATGATCAGAGTTATCAGGTGTGGCAGAGGATCACATAGGTGCATGGAGCTCTCTTAGAGCTTTCCAACGGTACCAAGTTCATCAAAAATGGACTTAGGATGAGGAAGTTATCATCCTGAGAAGTTGGCAGTAACAAGGGTATATGGCTGACTTTCGACTTTCCGAACCCGCAGTGCGGATTGCGGATTCTGGAAGTCGGAGGCATGATTTCTCGACGAGGCGCGTTGGCGTTTCGACTTCTGACTCCCGCAAGCTAGACTACGGAGTGCGGAAGTCAGAGAGGTAATTTTCCCGGAGTGTGGAATTTGGTGTTCCGACTTCCGACTCCCGCAAGCCGGATTGCGGAGTACAAAAGTTGGAGAGGTATTTTCTCGGAGTGTGGAATTTGGCATCCCGACTTCCGACTCCCGCTAGCCGGATTACGGAGTGCGGAAATTGGAAAGGTAATATTCTCGGAGTTTGGAAATTGGCATCCCGACTTCTGACTCTCGCAAGCCAGATTACGAAGTGCGGAAGTCGAAGAGGTAATTTTCCCGTACTTGGGAATTTGGCGTTCTGACTTTCAACTCCCGCAAGCCGGATTGCGGAGTGCGGAATTCCAAGAGGTAATTTTCCCGGAGTTTGGAATTTGGTGTTCCAAATTCTGACTCTCGCATGCCGGATTGCAGAGTGCGGAAGTCGAAGGTGTAATTTGTCCGTAGCAGAGAATTTGGCATTCCTACATTCCGACTCCCGCAAGGTGGATCGCGCATTGCGGAAGTCAGAGAGATAATTTCTCCGGAGTTGTGCATTTGGGGTTTTGAATTCCAACTCCCTCATCACGGATTGCAGAGTGTGGAAGTCGAAGGCGTGATTCGGCGAAGTAGATAATTGGGTGTTTCGACTTTCTGACTCCCGCATCGCGGATTGCGGAATGCGGAAGTCGAGGACGTATTTCTTCGATGGCGTGTATTTTTCGTTCCAACTTTTCGACTCCCGCATCGTGGATTGTAGAGTGCAGAAGTCGAAGGTGTGATTCAGCGAAGCAAATAATTGGGTGTTTCGACTTTCTGACTCACGCATCGGGGATTGCGGAATGCGGAAGTTGAAGACGTATTTCTTCGACGGCGTGTATTTTTCGTTCCAACTTTCCGACTCCCGCATCGTGGATTGTGGAAGTTAGAGGTGTAATTTTTTAAGTGGCGCATTCAGGTGCCGACTTCCAACTTGTGGCTTGCGGATTGGGGACTGAAGTTATTGCGGCTGCGCGAATGTGCATAGTTTGAAGAAAAAAAATAGCAGGTTGCTTCAAGGTTATCCCTCATCGCCTCTAAAGGGAACCGAGGTGACCCGGGACGTTACATTTTCCCTACAAATCTTGGATCCCAATTTATGAAACTACACAGTGGTCGATGTTAGGGACTGGCATTCGGGGGAAAAAGCTCAGAGAAGGAAGCATAAGAAGCCTGCGGGTTTTGTGCCTGAGAGGCTGTAGCCCTTGACTGAGATGCCTAAAGTGGGAGAAGCTGTGAATGATTTTGTTCCTGAGGTGAAATATGAGGGGAATTTTAGTAATGGTAAGTACCTAATGTATTCTCATGGTGGGGATTATTGTAAACCGATGAGTTAGTATCTATGGAGTTTTATGTGAGCATTGGGTGAGGCTAAGTACCTGAGTATATTTTTTTTTTATGGAATTGGATGTTAAACTTATGCTAGCAACTAGCCAAAAAAAAAATGGTGGCAATGTTGAGTACATTGGCATGGCTTTTGTTCTAAGAAGTTTCCAGTCAAGTATAATAACAACATTTACTCCGTGTAAATCCTAACATTCCAGGGAAGTATAATAACAACATTTACTCCGTGTAAATCCTAACAAAAATTATGTCCTGAAATATAAAAACATTTCTAATGAATGTGCCATGTCTACATTTCATGATATGAAATTTTGTGATAGTGGAGTAGGTATTGTTAAAATGATTAATGAAATTGAGAATGGAGACTACATGGGCTTTGACAGCCTTTGCATATATTCTGCATGATCCTTTCTTTCTCAAGATTGCTTATGATAATTCACTTTGATTACTTAAGGTTTGTCAGTCGGAAGATTAGCATTTGTGATATGTAGCTCAAAAAAAAAACCTCTTATGGGAGTTATAGTAGTCGATCATGAAATTTAAGGTCTTGGTATGAATTTTCAAGCATGCCTTTGACTAGAAATGCCATCTATTCAAAGCTATGTATCTGTTAATTGATTCAACGTAACTGTAGATCTGTCAAAAACTTGCACTGAATTACAGAAGTTATTTTTTAATACATTTTTCTTTGTGCACGAGATCATAGATGTTAAGAATTATCAACGTACTGTAGATCTGTCAAAAACTGGCACTGAATTACAGAAGGTATTTTTTAATACATTTTTCTTCGTGCACGAGATCATAGATGTTAAGAGTTCTTCAAACAGTGCTATTAATAAATTAGAGTACAATATTTTTCAAACCGATTGAATTTAGTTACGTTGGAATGGTTTTCAACAAAAATTGAAGTTACATAATCGTAATCCATATATTATGAGACAGTTTATATTTTTGTATAGTAGCATAATTCGGTCGTATTGGTATTGGCATTTCCTGTAGGGAAATTCGGAGCAATTCGAATTCGTGGAATATTTGGTATAGATATGATACGGATATAAATTCTTACTAATGAAAAAGTAAAATTTAAAAACCAAATTTTAATTATTTAATAACTATAAAATATAATAGCATTCAATTTATTACTTTCTTATAAAAATGAATGGTTTTTAATGTACATTTATGTTAATTTGGTTTATATATTTGATTAAAAGTATTATATATAAGAAGTCTACTTCGTATTGGATTTTCTTATTGGATATTTTTTCTATATCGAATCTATCCGTATTGGTACTCGAATTATGCTACTATGCATTTTTGTTTATAAGATGTTGGACATGATGAAATGTTTCTCATTTGGTTGATATCTCACAAGTGTTAAATTCCTCAAAAACAACTCATGCAAATATATTATACTTGGGAAGCCATCAATTGGAATCCTTGAAAATATATAAACCTGCAAATTATACTTGGGAGGCTACCAGCATGGAAACATTCCAACGTTCACCAAATAATCACAACTCTCGATATACAGAGATTGAAGGTTGGGGTATACACCTCTGGAAGGATACCATCACAACTCTCGATATACAGAGATTGATATACAGAGATTGAAGGTTGGGGTATACACCTTCTGGAAGGATACCTCCTCTGATATTTTAGTGAAGGACAGTGTTAAGTATTGACGCTTAGGTATGCACATTAATGTTTGCCAGATTAGGTTGGTCTGTTTAAATAAATTTTTATATTTCTTATCTTGGTATGGACTATATTGCAAGCAGCTCTTGTTTATATAAGTTGTTAAATTGAATGAATAATTTGTTAAAAAAATGGTATTCATAATTTTTTATGTTTCTAAATGAATTCATTAATTATAAATTTAACTGACTTTATATAAATATTTTATTTTAATTTATATGAAATAAAAAAATTCGAAAATTTCATTTAATATATTTTATATAGAAAAGCAAACAAGGAGCATACATGTATGGAAGATTCAGAGATAGTGTGTGCACTAGAAATAAAATAATAAATATTTTGATATCCATCTGTCATGAGTACATAAAGTGGAAGTGTCATATAAATTGCATAACAACCCTTTGTTGGACATAGGCACAAACCATCCAATTTAATCTTCTTCCAATTCAAAATATGATTGCTTCATAATCAACGTATGTGCTTTGTCTTGTCTTGTTTTGGTTGGACCATATTGAATTATTGGTCATAGTTGAGCCTTTCCAAATTTGCATGAACTTTGATCCATGTGATCAACCTTGGGACTCCATTTGAGTCTTGTCTTTTGCATTTGATAAACACTTGGATGGATTTTGCGACCCTCTCTCTTTTCCATGGCACATAAAGCATGGGAGAAAGCACTATTAGATGGTGAATGAGATTTTTTTGGAGCTCCGGTGGTAAAGCAAGGATGCTATTTTATTGTTGACACTAAAACTAAAGATAAGGATAATAAACAGAACTTCCTAGGTCTGAATGAGCATTGAGATTAAGGACACTACCTAGATATAGAGTTGAAATTGGTATTTGTGACAAGAGCAACTGTCAACACCCCATAGCCAATAATTGAGTTTGCAAATCAACTTTGGGTGGCATGCAACATAATATAGCCAACCAACACATGATCTACTTTTCATATGACATCCAAAAAAAAAGGACATGACATTTTGTTCATGAGAGGTCCAGTGCGTTGCTTAAGTTGCATTCTTTATTGTTTTCGGACTAGACATGGTTAATTGTATGAGCCATTATGACTATAGGTTGTATCTACATACATATCTTATTTGTACAATTGCTTTAAAGATGGGTAGTGGAAGTATCCTATCTCCTTACATAAAAGCATCCATGCATAAAATTTTGCTCCAAATAAAGCATTGAACTAACTAGCTCTAGGGCCACTGCAGGGACATTTTATTGTTTTGGACATATGTACAAGAAATAAACTAGTTCAAAGCTTACCCACCATATTACTCTTGCAAACTTTAATTGTCATGGGGATGAGACAAGTAGTGAAAACCTTTAAAATAATGCTAGATAAATGCCTCCTTTAGCTATATCAATTAATTTTGCAATTTGTAGCCCTATCTTACCTGCGTGACACCTTGGTAACTCTGTCATTTTTAGAATATTGTTGTGTTGTTACCATTATTGGATTCTATTGAGGTCATGGAGTTGTTCGTGACTAATTTTCCTGGTAAACTATGGCCATTGATATTATTGATTTTGTCATAGCACCATTTGTTGTTTTACTGTTTCTATATGGGTAGTTTTTCCTAAGATGTTTCATAATGAAAAACACATTCTTCCTAATCTAATAGGTTTTTCTATGGGGCTGAACTAAAGAGAAATGGACTTCCAACTAATGCTCGTACTTGTATTTAATTTGTACTCATCTTCTTTTAAAAAATCCTTTACAGGGTAGGAGAGAGTTCTTTCCACTACAAGGGAAACACCTCCTAGAGGAGGTTGTAGTGGAGGTTTTCAATGTTACTAGATTGGAAAAAATTGTCAAAAAAACCTCCATTATTGGTAGCGGAGGTTGTGCAAAGGTTATAACGGATATTCAGTAGAACTAAAAAATTCGGGCAATCGAAGGTTATAATAGAGGTTTTCTTTTTTGATGCTCTATTGTATCTAATGCGCACTGGTGTGCATGTTTAATCATAAAAGCACTAGTGATCTTAGGACATTTTGACCACCGATGCGCCAATTTCTAAAATATAAGCACTAGTGCGCCTATTTCTAAAGAGTAAGCATCGATGCACCAATTTCTAAAGAAAAGTACGGGTGCATATTTCTAAAGAGAAACATTGGTGCTATGATTTCTAAAGAGAAGCACCAATGTGCCTATTTATAAAGAGAAGCATCAGTGCACCCATACCTAAAAGATGAGCATTGGTGCATCCACACCAATGTGAAGCATCTATGCCAATGCTCTAGGATCAAAGAGGAGCATTGGTACACCCAAACCAAAGTGAAGAATTGATGTTAGTGCTCCAAGATTAAAAGGAGCATTGATGCCACAATAATTAAATATAACATTGGTTATATCAAATAAAAATCAATTATTTATTATCAAAAAATGATTTGTAATTAATAATTTATTGATATTTTTAGTCATTTTTACAATTAATTTGTTTTGCATATAGTAATTTTCATGTATGCTTAATATTTATCGATTGAATTTAATTAATAAATACATGGTTATTAAAATGTAATGATAGCATCAAGGGTGGTAGGAGGGGGAGATTTTGTTCAATCCCGAAGGAAATCTGAAGGAAAATTATGCATGTGGCCTAGGCTAGTCCTCTAATAACATGGCAGAGGCTCTAGCATTATACCAAGGAACTAAAATTATGGTCATTGCAGGGATTATAGAGGTCATCATCATTGGAGACTCTAGGAACCTAATCAAATCCTTGGTCTCTAAGACTTCTCCTAAAGATCTCAAGCTTATTAGACTCTACAAAAGAACAATGGAGCTGATAAAAAGACTAGGAGACATTCAATTTTGCCATGTCCTCCAAGAGAACAATAGGGAAGCAAATAGATTGGCCAAAATGGCTTCGAATTTGCCCGAAGGTACTCTTCAGCTTTTGAACAATAATAAACAGTTGGATTTTATACCTTAAACATTAGGAATATGCAATGGGAGGATTTGTGGATAGGGACTCGAATAGAGTAGCCCAAGGTCACATGAGGAAGTTGGACAACTAAGGGTTGGGGTGCCAATGTAGGGAACAAGGCTTACATGGGCGGAAGAGGACAATGAGGCATCAAGCTAACGTCATGATGCAACGTCACAGATGGACAGGTGGTGAAGGACAAGTTCATAAGTAGTAGTTGGATCATGAGTTAAATACTTACCAAGGGTTATTTATCTAGCAATTGGGCAGTGTTATGATTTCATCTAGGTCGGGTAGTGAATAGTACAAGTCCTGTCCTTCACAACTACAACCATTACTCTCTTAGATTCTAATGGATCAAAAGGATATCGTGACAATGGGTGGAGCGATGGCTCTTAAACCCATCAGAATTTGAAATTACAGGAATGGTATCGGTCATGGTGGTGTTCCTTGGTTATGGTTAATTGCTTGAAGGAGCAGGTAATTGAGGGTCAGTGGTGAATTACCCTAGGGAGAGTGTCTTTATGGGAGATAAGGAAAGCAGTGGTAGGAGGGAAACAAGTGCGAGGGAGCCTTGGTTTCCAAGATGAGGTTGCGAGAATGGACAATGAGGAATGGAGTGATGAAGAGGATTGTTGCATTTCTCCTGGCCTTTGATGCGTAAAAACTAGCCAAAGGCATTTGAAGTGAAAGGTGCATGAGTTGCGTTCGTTTGACAGAAATATAGAATAGTGGAAGGATCCTGAGGAGCAGGCCCTCCTGGTGGACAGAGGTGATACCAACTATTCATTGGCAATTATGAGTGCGGAAGTGGAGCTCCAACATGCTAATAAGATGCTCTGGAGGCACAAGTGGCTCAAATGGAGGTGGCCTTGGCCAAGTGGAAGGACATGGAGGTTGCAAAAGGTTCCTTCTCTCGCCCGCCGAAGATGCCGAATGATAATCAGGTTCACCGTGGCAATTATTGATGTTGAATTACAAAACCACTCAATTGTTACATGGAAAATGTTTGATGAAAACTCTCCAAAACCACTCATCCATTAGAAGTAATATGCCCAAAGGGAAGAATTGATGCTCTCAGACAAAGGAAGAGCACTAGTAACTTTGGTGCTCCAACAAAAAAATGGAGCATTGGCGCTCTTAGACAAAAGGGTAATATCGATGCTCCAATAGCACCAATAATAATACCATTTAGGTCGAAGAAACTAACGAACTTCCACATAAAGGGAGGTAAAAAGCCTTTTGGACATGCACCCATGTTGCAAAAAAGTGTGCCCATATCTTGGTCGAGATTGCCCCTCATTTTCTATCCATATTCATTGATGTAAAATCTTAAAACAAATTCACAATTAACCTGCAAATAAAAGTAAAACCCTCAAATGAACTTAAAAAAACAAGAAAAAACAACTAATAAATAAAGAATAATATTGAGAAATCGAAAATAACTTGAAGAAAATCACTAATGGGGATATGTAGCCATGATCCACAAAAATATGCCCATTTCTTGGTTGAACTTGCCCCTCATTTTTTAACCATTTATGTTGTTGTAAAACCCTAAAAGAAATCCACCAATATCCTGCAAAATAGAGACAAAACTAACTAAAAAATTAGGAACAATAGTGATAATGGAATAAAATATAATTAAAATAAATAAGAAATAAAGATAATTGAGAGGGAAAAAATGGTTACTTAGCTACAATAATCTTTATCTTTCCTTGCATTCATGGCTATTTGTATTTCATTCTCATTGCGCCTCTCGTGCTCTACAGCCCAATATGAGGGAGATCTTGTAACATGTGTCGAGTGTTTGTAGAGTGTTTGTCGAGTAACAAAATAATACAAAGTAAACAAAAGAGAATAATACAAAGTAAAAAGTAATAAATATTATGTCGGCCATAAACAAAAAAGAATAATACAAAGTAAAAGTAAATATGAGACTTAAACTAGAGATTTTACCTTTTACTTTTAATACAAAGTAAAAAGTAAATATGAGACTTTAGAGAGTTTGTAAAGTAACAAAATAATACAAAGTAAACAAAAAATAATAATACAAAGTAAAAAGTAATAAATATTATGTCGGCCATAAACAAAAAAGAATAATACAAAGTAAAAAGTAAATATGAGACTTAAACTAGAGACTTTAGAGCTTAGGATTAGGTGGCTCAGGTATTGCACTGAAGGAGTTATTCAAGGAGAGGTTTGCACCTCGGGAGATTTGATCCCTCTTGGCGCTTGATAAAGCCTAGGATTTGGATCTAGGCTAGTGTAGAAACACTTCTTCTTTCTCTTCTCTCATGTGAGATGAAGAAATGAAACAAACCCTCACTTTTAACTATTTTTAAGAGTCATCTTTAGATTGTTCCTGCTTCTTTTGGTAATTTTTAAAAATGTGAATTATTAGCATATTATGAGCATCAGTGCTCCAAAACCTCAAAAACGAGCATTGGTGCACCAAAACCTCAAAAAGGAGCATCGGTGCGTGTATATCTAAAACATGAGCCCCGATGCGTGTATATCTCAGAAATGACCACCGGTGTGCCCATACCAAAAGATGAGCACTAGTGCATCATTATCAAATAGGAGCACCAATGATTTTTTGGGATATTGAATCTCCAATGCACATTGGTATTGAAGCGCCAGTGTGCCTAGACCAATGTGGAGCATCGGGGTGTCTTGGCCAAAGAAGAGCCCCGATGTATTTTTGACATGTTGTTTCTTCGATGCACTTGTAGCCATGGAGCACAAAAAAAATCTGCTAAAACCTTCGACCGCTCGCTTTTGCTAGCAACCTCCGCTATAAACAAAGAAGGGATAATTTTTTTGGAGAGGTTCCATAAAAACCTCTGCTAGAAGGTTCCTTGTAATGTTCTTTTGGCGTTGAGTTATCCACATAAATTTTCACATGACAATTTGTATATTGATTTACCTTTCTACTAGGGACATAGTTGTTGGTCGAATGGACCATTCTTTGATTTCCACCATGAGTGTAGTTCCATCTAGAAGTTGCATGCCAAACTTGTTTGTGAATTTTGTTGCATTGAATCCCTTTTTTATGCTAAACTTGTTTGTGAATTTTGTTGCATTGAATCCCCTTTTTTTTACGCTGAGAGTTAGAGTTTTGTTCATGTAATTATTAATATTTTGAAGAGTATCAATTTGTGAGCGAGATATATAGATTTTGTGTTCTTTGCTTTCTTATAGAGTGAGTCCACTTCTATTTAAAATGGATACAAGAGTCGTGCATGCATGCATTCCATGTTTTGCACTTATTGAGTTAATAAGTTGTAAAAAAATGCTATTGATGCATGTATTAATTACATGTTTAATTTTTCCAATAAAATTCATAACATCAACCTTTTCACATAGAGTAAGTATGAATTTCCAAAAATTAACTACCAATATATAATGATAGTCTTATGTTTTATTATTTTAAATCAATTTTTTAAATTTGTATTGGTTGTTGTTCAATGTTGATATCAATATGTTTTTAATGATGTAATTTTTTTTATAGCTATGGATATGGCTTAGCTTCGCATGCTATATTAATATTGTTATATTAATATTGTGAATAAATCATAGAAAAAAAAGTTGTACATACAAGTCAAATTTCCAACTCAGTGTAATTTTTGCATTCATTACATGCATCCCACCATTGAATTACTCTCTAAATTAAAAGCACTTCTAAAGCGTATGATTCACATTAAGGAAAGGGATAGAATGAGATGGAAAAGAGAAGATTGACAAAGATGACACATATATGCTACTCCAAAATAGATCTTAATTGGTGTTGTTAATGCCATAGATCTCCTTATATATATGATTAACTTGTACAATTTTTATAGACTCATCAATGCTAATCTGTAAATTTTCATTGTACATTTCATCGTATAAACAGCATAGTTGTATATTCATGTTCATTGTATCTAAGTAGAAATTAGTGAGCATTGTAAAAAATCAAAATTTTAAACTTGTGTGGTTATGTTTTTTGTGTTTTTCTCTCCTAATTTACATTCCACATTAATTAGATACTTGCTAATCCAAAAGATAATTGTTATTTTAAAAATAATGCATACAAAGTTGGTAATATATGAACACAAATTGGACTAAAGCAATAAACACTTGAGAAATGATTGCTACAAGTAATTCCCAAGCCTCTCATTGTAAAGTAACATACCACATGATTCATTAAATTTGAGACAATATGGGTTGGCTACACAAATCAAATTTGTTCTAAATATGTAACATACTTCATAGATCTAAAATGCAATCTTAAGTTTTTCCAAATTTTCCATACAAACTGTGAGAGGGTGTTAATAAGATGGGTTAAGATTAAGCACTTATTTATTGAACTACCCATTCCACTTACCTTCCATCAAGGAAAGAAGTTAAAAAAAACATGTCTAGATAACAAGTTATTTCAAATAATCGTGGTACTTAATTGAGTAGATGATTAAGATTCAATAGCTCAAAACCACATAGTTACACTTATTTATTTTGAAATTATTTTTGAATTATATTAATAATTTATTTTTTTTAAATGTCACAAATGTATGAATAACATAAATGATTAAGATTCAATAGCTCAAAATCACATAGTTGCACTTATTTATTTTGAAATTATTTTCGAAGTATATTAATAATTTATTTTTAAAAAATGTCACAAATGTATGAATAACATAAATGATTTAATTTAAAAAGGCTTTTCTAGTAAGACTATGTCATCCAATGGTCTTGTCTTTTTTCTTTAGTGTTATGTTTCCTTTGTCCTTTTTTCATAGTTTTGATAGTTTGTTTCAACGAATTTATTGTGTTTTCTTTTCTCTTTTTTTTTCCTTGAAAAATATATCCCCAGAAAACTCTCGAGCACTTCCCCTCATTCTGAAGATGCTACCTAATGTAAAGAGGGCAGTGCCTAGGTTCCAAGCACCTCACCCTATGGGAATTGAAAAGAGTATAACCCTGACCTTCCCTGCATGGGGGGAGATATCTCACATCTGGCTCATGACCACTTGAGTTAACCCTTGGGGCTATTATTATATTTTTTCTACCCTCTCTCTTAACTAAAATTTTCTTCCAACTAACATGTTTCTTGGTTTTGTCCTTGTCAAACTACAACTAGAGCATCTCTCCTTGTAGCCTTTTTTTGTTTTGACCCATATATGGATTACTCAAGATCAATATTCACTCCAAAAACATAAATTAGATTCCAAACTAAATGAGAAGACAAGTCCCTACTTGATATTGCAGACTTACTTTCTCCATGATTTCTACATACAACACAATCCTTAAAGGCATGGATATGAACTTTAAATTGCTAAGGAGAGATTGGTGATATTATTTATTTGGATTCAATTCTTTGACGAGTGTGATATGTTTCAACATGTGAAATATGGGGTCAGTATTATCCTTAAGTAAAGGTAATCAAAACATTATGCATACATTATAAACACATGTGATTTGTTAATAGATAGTGCATGCTCAACAATTAAGTTTAGGAGGAGCATCTTGCCAATTCCCTAATAAGAAAGTGGAATGAGGTGTGATATGCCTTGAGTTTTGAGATTTGACCTTATTACATGTATAGGAGGTTAATAAAAATATGTTTTTTTAAAGCTAGTTGGGCCCTTGATTAGTATATAAGGCTCATCATTCAAAGAACCACGGGGACAAGGTTTTTGTGGTCTGATAACGCCTCTGAGCACAGATCCTTAAAAATAGCTTTTTCTTGGAGATATTCATTGAGTAAACACATTGTGACATGGGAGGTGAATCCCTTGAAACATGTTGTACTTGATGTGTACTTCATGTTTGATCTCCATTTCATTTTCACTAATGTCAGTTGTTGTGGTGTGGATGAAGTTTTGTTTCACAAACGCATGATTGGATAGTTTTGCATAGATTTTTTATTCATCGGAGCAGTCGAGTTCGATTCCTATGGAGCTTTGGTTTCCTCTTTCTTCCATGGGTCAAGGAGACCATGGAAATCAATTTGCTTAAATATTCCCTGTAGATGGGGTGGTATGAGATGTGGCTATCCAATGTAGTTTGTAAGTAGCAAATGGTGGTCCGAAATTAAATAAAAGTATTTTTTTTAGAGGAGTCATTTACAGTGGATTCCAACTCTTCATGTTCAAATTACCAAGATATTTTCACTCACCATATTTCATCTAATTTATTATTAATGTTTATCCCTGATGAAACTTACTCGAATCTCTCAAAACAAATATACCTAAGGGATAAGGAAGCACTAGCATGAGGTTTTAAAGGTGTAGCCACAAGTACATTAGGTTCCATGTCCTTTTCATGCACATAGAGAGTGGTCCAAATGTTGAGACCACTCCATTATAGATTTCCATTAAGTATCGATACATTCAAGTTATCGATTGCTTCTATCCAACCTTTTTTCTCATACCTATTTGTTGATGCATGTCCAAAGTTTTTGGTGCTAGATTTGAAAATTTGACGAATTCCCTCTCCCTTTCTACTATATACATCTCTCCAAATAACACTGAAACATGATAATTATATATATATATATATATATATATATATATATATATATTATTTTTGTTGTGTGGATTAAAACAAATATGCAATAGGTGTGATATTCAAAACTCATAATGATTGAAAGTTCTCAGTCTTCTAAAACTTAATAAAGTGGCTCACCTTTCCCAACTCATTTGTTCACCTGTATTATTCTATTCCTCAAATTTGTATCCCTGCAACACCAATGGAGTTGGGTCTATACACTATAGTAAGTCACTACATATGAAGAGGGGAAATATTTTCTCCCATGGAAACTTTTCCCAATTGGAGATGAAAAGCTCTAAAATATAAAGTTTGTTGATCATAATTTTTGAATTGAAATATATGGCATTCAATTTTAATCTCCTTAGCTCATCTCTTTGAGGGGTTTGTACATATTCCAATGGTTGAATGTAATATTTCAATGTTAATGTTGTTTATCAACCCTCCTTGTTTTTACTTTTGCTAGTTTTTTTTTGCTCACATTTTGCTACAAATGTAAGTATGCCAAACCATTGCATGAATGACTTGGTTCTAATAAGTTACCATGATCAAGGGGCATTAGAATACAAAGGTTAGTGATGCAAAGCATTGTTGTCCAAATGAGGAAACCTCCTCCATGATCAAGAAATTCAATAAATATTATTTCTTGATCATAAAGAATTATGTTTGATTACAACTATGTGCCAAATGCCCAATGTCCTACCATATATCCATTTTTAGAAACAAAAACACCCACATGTGGTCCTATGACACCCTAGGAAACTATGAATACCACACTCACAAGCACATCCCACCAACACATTAAGCTTAAGTCAATTAAAATCCATAAAGTTCTATGAGCATTAGACCCAATGTGAAGCAACATTGTAGACTCAGTAGACAACTACGTGATCTATCCAATGTACCCCTTAAGTGCCTCATCAACCTATGTCGAGTATGATTGTACCTCCACCCAATCACATAGTCCTAGGTTCACATCCACTTATGTAAACTAGACTGTCACCATAGAGTATGATGTCCACAATATTCAAAGATGATAACATCAATACATGCTACATGTAGATCAAAGAGAAGAATTTTGTAATCTAGGGAAGCCCTGAATAATTCCATCACACGACTTAAAACAAAATTGCTAATAAGCCAAAATAATAAGATATAGTGATTACTCAAAAGATAAATTGCACAAAGAATTTAACACCATTATTTATAATATTAGTTAAATTGTCTAAATGGTGACAAGGAATTAAGATTTCATGTATTGAGTATATGAAATGAATGCTCCCAAAAATGAAGAAGTTAACATTCACATGGAACTCTAGTTAAAGAGCAAGGTAGTACATGTATTGTATAACTTCCATTGGGTAAACAACACCCAACTTCACATAAATTAAATAAAATTGATGTTTAATTTGCTAATGCCAAAAAAATAATTGCAGTGTGAACTAGTTTAAGCCAATTCTTCATCCATTAATTTATCGACGTGTTTTAGTAATTCTCTTTATTTACAAAGATACAATTGTATCCATTATAGTTAGGCTTTGATTTACAAAGTATTTCCTACTTGGGCTATTTCACCCACTTCATAAACATAGACCATATTGCAAAAAAACTCTTTTCAACATAACATTATATCGCCATGCATATAGTTTTTAGTGAATACATTCATTTCTCTACTTAGTTTCCTTTCAACATAGATAGGGACTTAGTTGGTATGCAACTCTATTTCTTGTTTTTTAATAGACCCCAAAATTTAGTAGTGATGCTAGTAACACCATATTACAAAAATGATAAAAAAACACGACCAAAAAAATGAAAACGCTACAAGGTTCTTGTTAAATAGGTAATTAGTTTATCGGTAACAAATATGCATATATGATGATGACATGGTTAGACATATTGACTATGTTTGGATGTTTGGATGTTTGGCATGTTAGGATTTGATACATTGACTAATCAACTAATCACCATGCAGATAAATATTATCATGGTACCTTTTGTTGTATGTGAACATGTACATGAAATATAATGCTAAAAACTACTAAAATGTTGCAAATGAAAAAGGGGGTTATGAGTCCACAATAAGGAAAGAAAGGGAGTAACAATAAGAATATGAATACTTTAACCATTGCCATGTGTCTCTTGCCCAAAATCTCCATATTTTTCCTATGATCATTGAAATTTTTACCAACTTTGATTCTAGTTGTCTAAATAGAAGGGATACATGGTGATTATTTAGAGGCAACTGGCCTCATGCAACTTTGGAGTATATGAGTTGTAATTTTGGTCACCGGAGCTTCTTTTTATCACCTACTCAATTAACCATCCATATGTTTTACCATACCACAATTGGCAACACGCTATCACTACAATTACCATGGTAATAGTGAACAAAGAAATTTTGCAGGCTAGAAATTCGTTTTCCCTATGTTTGTGATAGAATTACCCATAGTTAAGGGAAGGTGTACCACTCAAGGAATTCCACGGAGGAACCAAGAAAAGAGATTCCCTTGCTTGCATTAGATCACTAGAGGGAATTTTTTTCTTTGAGGATTACATTACAGAGAAGGGGAATCCCTTTCCCGATGTTACATTGATTGAGAGAGAAGAGTTATGGTTAGTTGAAGGATTGACTCTTGGAAGAATTTCCATTATGAGAAATTGATGTATATGTATGGTTTTGTTATATTCCAAGCATCGTGAGTTGGTCTATGTCCGAGAATAGATTTGATAGAAATTTATTCATCCCAATGGTCACATAACCTGACTTGGGGTGGCATCTACAGCAAATCCTTATGATTGGGTGGTGAATCACTTGTTTGTAGCCATTGGTGGTGAATTTCCAAGAAAATATAAGTACTTATTCTTGTTGCACATAATATATGTGTGTATGTGTGTGTCTTATTAGCAGTAATTTGCATGCAACAAGGCTCACACAAACACACACACACATGTTTTGCATCTTATTAGCAGTAATATGTATGCAATATAAATTGGGCATTAAATTTGTTGCAAGCATAGGTAATCTCTAAGAAGAAATGACACATGTACATTTGGGTAAATGATTGGAATGTGAATGAGTAAAAAAAATGAATGCGTCATATGTTTATTTAATTTTATTTCTATTTTCATCCATTAATTCAATGAAGCATGTTGTTGTAAGAGCTATATTAATTTATTCCTAGGAAATAAGTAAAACTGCAATCAAATATAATATCTTGGCTTCATGTATGGAGCTAAATCTTAGTGAATGCTTGATACCACATGAAGTCTTCCTAGCCTCAACGATGATGGAGAGGCATGGTCATTGGGTATCTTGGAGATACTATAGGGGGCTAAAACCACTCTTTTTTCTCTTAGAGTAAGGCCTATAACTACTTATGATTAGCTAAGAGCTTGTCTTCCTCGGATGTACAAAATTAAGATAACGACCCAATATCTAGATGCATCTGGAAGGAGTACAAGTTTTCCCTCTTATGGACCACCAGTAGATCATTTCAAGTGGCATGGTTTTCCTTGAATAATGTTGATGAGTCAACCTGCATTAGAGAATTACAACCAGTGATGAGTCAACCCACATTAGCAGATAGAAACCAATTATGAGTAAGCTCGCATTAGCATATTGTAGCTAGTGATGGTTGTCCTAACTATTGATTGACAATTGAGTTCTGATAGGTTTTTTCACCTTTGAAAAAATGATAAAAAAACTATATTAATTGAATGGGTGATTTAGACAAAATTTGCTAAATTATACAAATATGGGCATGAATGGTTTTATGTCTATGAATAGATTTGAGCATGAACATTTATGCCATTATGTATTTCCTTGTTTACGTTGTTCATAACTTACCTTGCTTTTGTATTTTAATTTCACATGAGCATGTATTACCAAGTCAGTAATTGATATTCAAAACTAAATCTAGTTATCATTGACAAATCTCCCACCTTGTCATCAAACAATGTATCTCATAGTAGGTAGTGGCTTGATTACATAGCAATGCCATTTGTATTATCCAAGTGTTTTTTAGTGTGGTATTGTTTTTTTTTTTTTTTAATTTCACTTGTTGTAATATCAATTTTCTAAATATTTGAATATTTGGCTACTAGCCAATAACTAGATATGGAACAAAATTGAAGCTCTTTGCCATTAATAGAAAATTTTGGCAACATACTAGTACAAGAAATTGCTTTGTTACCATATGATTGATTCATAATGGATTAAGTGTGAAATTTGATTTCAAAAGGATTAGGAAAATGAAGTTGGCTAGGTATGTGGACGATTGAAAAATGACTATGTTTGTTGGTTCGAAGGATGAGAAAATGAGAAGCATGATAAATTATAGTTATTTGTTAAAATGAATCATTCATAGGCATAGGTAATTCTGTCAATTACATTGGGTGTGGCCTAGCAACAACTTAGAGCATTTGTTGTGAAGATGACCCAAGTCTAGATCCTGGAGGGCAAGTTCCTTCCATGTGTGGGGTCTACTAGTGTGGCCATTGCAACCTAATTGTTTTTTCTCGGGGCTTGATCCTTATTGGCCCCATGCCAATTATAATTAAGCACTGACAGTGTCTACTACCATCATCCTTACTTAAATGTTGGAGGATGAGCTTGGATTATTTTCAGGTTTTGAACCTAATGGGTCATTTCCCATTTAAAAAGAAAGGTATTTACGTCAAGAGTTAGTACAAATCAATAGTTTTCCAATGAGCCAAAGGAATTTGAAAAAATAACATGTGTATGAGAAATAAATGGCTTATAGGTTAGTTTTATACATGGATGTTTACATCGATAAGTGCATTTTATAGTCCAGTATGGGATATATGTGTAATGTCACGGCGTAATAGGACCATTATAACCCCAAGTGAAACCCCGTGAGTAATGACAACATCAAAGCACTAATTGTAAGCCATGTTGATGCTCGTTACTCACACATGTGAAGCTATCCATCTAGGGCTACCCAATAAGATTCAAGAATACCTTTCTAGTGATGGGTATCTTTAGGCATTTCCATCTCTCCTTCCTCTAATGCCCAATCACTCTCATCCTCGACACCTCCCCTACTCTCCACACCTGCGCTCACCAATTTGTGCTCATCCCTCATGCCTTAACACCACTCCCCTCACATACATCCAATCCATGCTTCCACACTCACTGCCCCACATTCTCGTCTACACCCACTGCTCCAACACACCTCCTGCGCTAACCCCCCTACTTCATCACACCATACCACTCCAAACTCCAAACACACTCCTGTGTTGCACCCTCACGCTCTGCTCCCTCACCATTCCATCCACCAAGTCGTGCCACCATCTCCCACGTTTCCTGCACTCCCTCCCACCTTCAACTCCTGAGTACCAACTCTCATCCCTTCCCCTCGTCTCATCCCTACTCCCCACGCTGCACACCTCCAACGATCTTCCTCCATGCCCACGTCCACTATCCTCTCTCTTGGCCCTCATATCCAATTTTGTCTCACCTCCAATTGCCCACCTCCCACTCTCACCCATCCCCACACTCCACGCTCCATCCCTCATGCTCCAACCCACGTGCATCCACGCTCCCACTCAACAATCCCTACACATAGTCCACACTCCATACATGTCACGTCCCCTCCCATGGATTCAATTCGAGGAAGGGAACATGATACCAAATCCTGGGGATTTTACATTAACTCAACCCATTTCATTAGATTCACACAAATAAAACAAATGTGTGTAGATGCAATTCAAGCAAACATGCACAACGGAAATAAACCTCATCCACACACATTTCATATGCATTCAGCATATCAATAACACTCATCAATTTAAAGCATTGCAGAGGCAAAACACATAGATAGAAAAACACTTATCTTTATTGTGAAATGGTCCCAAGCAACTAGCTATGTCGCTGCAACGTTCCACCCAATCATAGGTCTTTGCCCAGCCTGTATTCTTTCAGCACTCAGAGACCACCCCCGAACTGGGAATGATTTCTACAAGGAAAAGGAGACATTCAAGCTCATACACAGCCAAATAATCATTTCATCTAAGCCAAGCCAGTCCACAGCTGGGTTTATCAAGCTAAATCTGAACCCTCTTCATTTCTGGATGTTTGCACTCAAGCTCAAGCCAAAACAATGGATACCCATAACCCATACCCCAACATACTCTATCTACACACAACAATCACAATCATTGGGCATGGATACACATTTTTAGCAATGGGATTTAGAAACAAGATGGCCATGGGTTTTCCCCAAATCATTTATAACCAAAAATAGATTGTGGGATGGGGAAAAACAATCACAGGGAGGGAAACGATTTCTTCCCCCAACTATCTAAGCATTCAGCAACCCAAACGGTCTCTATGGAACCCCAATTCGATTCCCCTTCTTCCCCATTGTTATACAACACAAAAATGCCCTTCTCTCAGCTGAGAATTAAGAAAAACACAGAATTTTGATGGAGAAAAAAACTTAGCCAGCTCCCAACTCATGAGAGAGCAAAACTAATTGATGGGTAATGGCTTGGGGAGCAATTCATGGCTCTTTTCTTGCCCAAGAAGTGAAACACGAATTTCCATGAAGGGTGGCTTGCCCATACCCGAATTTGGACAGCCATACCTCTCCATTCCCCAAGGCATTAACTACTTCACCCAACTCTTGGGAGAAATGAATGATTGGGTACAAAAGTCAACATGGGTAGTTGAGGGTTTTATTGGTTCTCTCATTGACACTTGGCTTGAATTTATTGGCTCAAGGGTTTGAATGTTTCCCTCCCAATTCCTTGTAAAAATCATGCCCCCATCTCTTGTTGCATTGAATAGCTAGTTGTGGGCATTTTATTAAAATGCATATTTACATGGTATTTGCAATTCCATTGTGCCTGGCTAGCACGTAAACCATATACATCAATAAATCGATGTTGGGGCCTTGGCCTTGAGCTCCTCACCACAATTTTATAACAATATTACATCATTTACATTTTAATGCAATGGGGTTAAAATCGGGATATTACAATATGCCTACTCGCCCTCCATCCCCTTCACTGCAATCTTATTCTCCCCACTCTCCATCCCTTCACCCACTACTCCACTTCACATACGTCGTTGCCCCCTTACGTTACCGCTCCATTGTTGCCATATCGCTCACCCCATTTTCATCGTGCTTTCATCCTCACCTCTCCTCACTCCATTGCTAAACTCCATACCTGCCCCATTTTTCTTAGTGTTTAAAACCCTAACCTTCCATTATACTTACATTAAAAAAAAAAAAATAATAATAATAATATTAATAATTTTAATTTTAATACATAAAATTTTCAAAAAAAATATTAAAAAGTATATAAAAATATATGAATATTATTATTATTATTATTATTATTATTTAATAATAATTATTATTATTATCATTATTATTAATTTTAATAGTTTATTTTTTCGATAAATTTCAACATAGCAATGTCTTCCGCTTTGGATAAGCTTTTTGAAGGAATGGTAGAAATAAGTGAAATGTGTAAAAAATAAGAAGAAAGATTTATGCTTCTCGAGGAAATGATAAAAACCATTTAAATCGAGACTGTAAAAAGGAAAACCAAAATGAAGAAAAATAAGAAACTAAAGAACCAAACTAGGAAGACACGATTGATGAAGATGAAGTCGAGGAAGATGGTACAGTCATCAAGGTAAAAATGAGCGATCGCGAAAACAAATACAAGGCAAAGCATATGAACAAAAAGAGAGCAAGAGAAATAAATGACGATGATCAAATAGTGAACTCTCATTATGAGATGGGGCATTTCAAA
This sequence comes from Larix kaempferi, assembly GCA_027924585.1. Taxonomy (NCBI): domain Eukaryota; kingdom Viridiplantae; phylum Streptophyta; class Pinopsida; order Pinales; family Pinaceae; genus Larix; species Larix kaempferi. Next base: position 10,094,364 of record BSBM01000613.1, read on the forward strand.
ATCACTACCACACCTGGGACATAAGAAAACAATATTGGGCACCTCCTTATATCCCCCCTCACCAAAGGATTTCCATTACGCACACGACATAAGAAAAATGAAAATCATACAGATCGAATCCTTATATTTCTCCTCACTAAAGGATCACGCCATCAAATACAACAAAGGACAATAACAGATGTTACAAATGCGATGATCCAAATAGGATGCCATGTCATAAATATGCATATGTACTAGAAATGAATAAAGATTATGTCATTCTTGTGTGCAATTTCTTATTAGGAACAAAAATGAGTTGCATAAATGGTCTAGCTGTAAAATTCATAAAAATGTCTAGTGAAACTCTAGAGCAAAGATAAATTAGAAGCCATGTTGGGTTTCCAAATCAAAGTCAAGAACATCATAAGGAAGATGATAACTTGATGTTGATGAAAATAAAGATGTAGAGGACAAGAATAGAGTCTAGATATGGAAGATCAAAGTGGAGTTGAAAAAGAGTTTCATGAGTATGACAATAACAAAAACAAAGATACAAACACACTAGATATTGATGAACATGATGTCAATGATGACTATACAGAAGATAAAGATGTAGAAGGGTATAATGATGAAGTCAATAAAAATGATCAAAATCATGATGTTGTAGAAGATGAAAATCTAGAAGATTCTTCAACACACGAAGATATAGACAATCTATAGGATGTCGTAATTCAATGTGATCAAGAATCACAAGAACAAAATGATGCCAAGAAACAATTGGAGAAGATCTCATAAGATAAATACAAGGAAATAAATCATTCGAAAAATCGTAATCAAACACGACTTAATGAAATACAAAATTTAAAACGTAAGGGCACTTCAATCTTAAAAGTAGAGGTTGAAACTACAAATGAAGACACCTTAACCAAGTTGATTGAATTAAGTAAACTTTTAGTAATTGCCACTATAGGTAAGAAGACCATGACAACTGAAACTAAAGATTCAACAATGTTTGAAGATCCATCGATCACTAAGGAAGCCATATGTTAGCTAGAAAATAGTGACATACCAAAGCATGCAAAAATATCAGAGATCAACATGACATCACAATTTCATCATGAAAATATCAAGTTGGAAGCTTGGAAGGGTACTTCCTATTCATTGTGTTTTTATCTACAGAATCTTATGCATGGAAAAATTTGAATGGAAATGTGAATAATTGTTTCAAGAACTATTGAATCGTGGTACTATTATTCGAGATAAGTTATTAAACAAGTTCGTTTGTCAAAGAGTATCTCATCATGTTCAACAACCTCTCTAAAGTCACAATCAATTAAGCAAATACAAAGTTTAAATCAAGAACTCTTCTTTTACACAAGATTCGAGGACGAATCCTTTTAGGGGGGGCGATTTGTAATATATCTAAACATATATTACTATTATCAATTATTATTTATTAATTAGGTCAAATAGTCATTAGTTATGTAGGTCACAAGTTTAAATAATAATAATTAGTATTAAATAATTTAATAATAATAATAGTTTTAGGTGTTTAGAATATCGTATATTATAATAATAATTAATAATAATAATATTGTTCAAGAACTATTGAATCACGGTACTATTATTCAAGATAAGTTATTGAACAAGTTCGGTTGTCAAAGAGTATCTCATCAAGTTTACCAACCTCTATGAAGTCACAATCAATTAAGCAAATGCAGAGTTTAAATCAAGAACTTTTCTTTTACACGAGCTTCGAGGATTAATCTTTTCAAGGAGGGATGACTTGTAATATACCTAAATGTATATTAGTATTATTAATTATTAATTATTAATTATTGATTCGATCAAATAGTCATTAGTTATGTAGGTAAAAAGTTTAAACAATAAATATTATCATTAAATAATTTAATAATAATAATAGTTTTAGGTGTTTAGAATTGTATATAATAATAATAATAATAGATTTTTTTAATGCATGTATAATGGAAGGCTATGGTTTTAAACCCTAGGGAAAATGGCATAGGTATGGAATTTAGCAATGGCATGAAGAGAGGTGAGGATGAAAGCACATTGAAAATGGGTGAATAATATGGCAGCAATGGCGTGATATGACAACATAAGGGGGAAGCGACGTATGTGGAGTGGGAGTAGTGGGTGAAGGGATGGAGAATGGGGAGAATAAGATTGCAATGAAGGGATGGAGGGCGAGCGGGGTGTATGGAGTGTGGACTGTGCGTAGGTTGGAGCGTGGAGCGTAGGGGTGAGTGAGAGCTAAAGGTGAGCGGTGGGAGGTGAGATGGAATTGGAGATGAGGGACGAGAGGGAGGATAGTGGATGTGGGCATGGAGGAAGATCCTTGGAGGTGTACGTCATGGGGAGTAGGGATGAGACGTGGGGAAGGAATTAGAGCTGGTGTTGGGGTGTAGGAGAGTCAAAGGTGGGAGGGAGTGCACGACACCTCATTAAGGATGTACCTCCTTTTATTAAGGATGCAAACATACATGAGCTTGCATGTATATAATTTTTTTTTCAATGGAACATATCATGGTAAACCCTCAGGTACTTCCCCTCATTTCGAGGATGGTACCCAAGGTAAACCACCGACCCTAATTACGGAGCCTAACCCGGTGGGGACATCAAGTGAGGCTCTGCATAGCCACCCGAGTATTTGACCCTGAGACCTTCTTCTTGCGATTACAACACTCAACCACTTGAGCTAACCCACCGGGCTAGCTTGCACATGCATATAATATAATCACTTCAATGTAGTTTATCATCATCGAAATATAATAATTTATTAAATACACATTTGAAAGTGTAACTTTCATGATGTATAATGTTCGTGCCTAAAGTTGATGTGACACATGACATAATTTGACTAAATCTGATATTTTTAAAAGATAACAACACATTATGGATGAAATGTGTAACATTTGTGCTTATAAACCAAAACATAGTAAATAAAATAAATTCAATAATGTAAAAAAGACAATTGAAAAAAATAATATCAAGAACACAAGTGTAGATCCATCTTAACTCGAGATCAATGATAAAAAAATTAAGGGTTGGTATTAATTTCAATTTGGAAGGAATATATTTAGTTAACCCTTCAATGATGAAGGGTTATATAAATAATTGTATTTCTATTGACGAGTGTGAATTAAGTAAACCCTTTATAAAAAGCCATGAAAATAAAATATTGTCCTTCCAAATCTTTATTTAACATACCCCCTGAAAAAAGATGGAAGAAACAAGGATATGGGTTGAAATGGAAATGTGAACCTGTTGAGAAGTGGCCTAACAACTTGAATACGGGTTCAATACAACTCATAATTTAATATGAACTTGAGGTGCAAACAAAATCAAACGGGCTCACACTCGGGTAATTGAAATAGTGGCAAAAGAAACCCTTCTCTTTCCCAATTCTGAATAAAGCTGCGAATATATCTTCCCATGATTCTTACTCTAAACTACAAGGAATGAGCCCAACCACCAATTATTCAGAGTGCAAGAAAGAGAACTTGTTCTACTATGGAAAACCATAGAGAAAAATATACAAGAATCAGTAGTAGTCACAAGAAACCATTGTAGTTAAATGATGAAACTTGTAGAGTAGAATAATTAAATGAAAGCATAAAATGCATGAGGAAAGGCATAAAAAATACCTAAGTAGCCATTTGGAATAAGAAGGATTAGTAGAAAAATTTATTGGAGGAAATGGTGGAGAGGTTGAGCTTTAACTAGATGTTGTTGGCTCTTGAGTCAATGATGCGATAATTGATGGAATTAATGCACATAGTTCACAAGGCTAGAAGATAAATTAAGAAATCCTAAATGCAAATATATGACTGTAATCGGATCGACAAAGTCTCAACAAGTCGTCGGTGGCAAATAATGGTTGTTTATAGATGTAGCTGCAGTAATAAAAATATGTTGTATTTTATATAAAATATTGTGATTAAAGTATAATGTATAAATGCGTTGATGAATGAAGGATTGAACAATGTTGGCTCTTTCATTTTTTGAGAAGATCGAAAAAAGTGGAAGAAGAGAAGACCAAGGAAGGAAGTGTGGAAAGGAAGTGGAAAAAGAGAAGACCAAGGAAGGAAGTGTGGAAAGGAAGTGGAATTTGCGGAAAAGAGGTAACAACTACAACAACTTTTGGACCAGTTTTGGACCTACTCCGCAAGTATAATAGGAAGTAGAGGGTAAGCAGAAGAGGAGAATAAGGAAGAGAGTACAAGAGAATCCTAGCATCTAAAGTTCAAAGACAGCCGAAGACAGAGACAACCATATCTACAATAGAAGTTATGTATCTGGGTTTTGAGTTTCATTTGTATGAGGGGATATCCCGCGACGGGTAATTCCGCGATGAATGTAAGGCCTCAGAACCATGATGTAATATGTCGTAATGATGAAAATTTTCCCTATATTATGCTAGTCTTGGTTGTGCTTCAGGTGAGACCTTCCCCTTAAGGGGATTGAAAATTCCAACAAACTAGACTGCAACGACACCCTTTTATTGGTCCATCCGTAAGAACCTCGGTCTCAATTTTGCGCCAACAAATGGTTCCATTTCCAGGACTTGGTTCTTAATGGGACCCTATTAACTAGGCTACCCTTGTGACGATGAGTTAGATTTAGTTTTGGTGGGAGAAAAAGCTTGACGATTTTGTAACCCAAGAGGTTGAAATGTGAGGGTAGGAAGTAGAGAAGTTTAGATAATATATCCTTTATGGAGCTCCACCTCTAGATCAATACGAATTTGTAATATCCCGATTTTAACCCCATCGCATTAAAATGTAAATGATGTAATATTGTTATAAAGTCATGGTGAGGAGCTCAAGGCCAAGGCCCCGCCATCAATTTAGTGATGCATATGGTTTACGTGCTAGCCAGGCACAATGGAATTGCAAATATCATGTAAATATGCATTTTAATTAAATACCCACAACTAGCTATGCAATGCAACAGAGATGGGGGCATGATTTTTACAATGAATTGGGAGGGAAATATTCAAACCCTTGGATCCAATCAAGTCAAGCCAAGTGTCAATGAGAGAACCCACAAAACCCTCAACTACCCATGTTGAATTTTGTACCCAATCATTCATTTCTCCCAAGAGTTGGTTGAAGTAGTTAATGCCTTGGGGAATGTAGAGGTATCGCTGTCCAAATTCAAGTATGGGAAAGCCATCCTTCATGAAAATTCGTGTTTGACTCCTTGGGCAAGAAGAGATCCAGGAAATTGCTCCCCAAGCCATTATTCACCCTTGCCTTTGCTCCCTCACATGGTTTGAGCTTCTTAGGCGTTTTTTCCTCTACGTTTTTCCTGTGTTTCCTTGTTTTCTAGCTGGGAAGAGGGCGTTTTTGGTGCTGCAGAGCTACTGGGAGGAAGGGAGTTTGATTTGGGGTTTCATTGAGGTCGTTTTGGCCATTGGAATGCTCATAATCGTGGGAGAAATCAGTTTTTCTCCCTGTGGTCGAATTCCCCTTTCCACAATCTGTTTTTGGTGTGCCCATGATTTGGGGAAAACCCGTGGCCATCTTGTTTGTAAATTCCATTGTTAAAAATGTGTATCCATGCCCAATGATTGTGCTTGATGTGTGTAGATAGAGTATGTTGGGGTAGGGGTTATGGGTATACATTGTTTTGGCTTGAGCTTGAGTGCAAGCATCCATAAATGAAGAGGGTTCAGATTCAGCCTGATAAACCCAGATGTGGACTGGATTGGCTTATATGTGATGTATGCTTGGGCTATGTTGAGCTTGAGAATCCCCTTTTTCTTGTAGAAATCATGCCCAGCTCGGGGGTGGTAGCTGAGTGCTGAAAGAATACATGCTGAGCAGAGATATATGGTTGGGGTGGAACGTTGCAGCGACATAGCTAGTTGCTTGGGGCAACTTTACCATCAAGATAAGTATTATATTTCTATGTATTCAATTCTACAATGTATAGGTTGTTCTAATTTTGCTGAATGTATGCATGAGGAATGTGTGTGGACAATTTAATTCCATTGTGCATGTTATGTTGATTCGCATTTGCACACATTTGTTTTATTCATATGAATCTAATGAAATGGGCTGAGTTTATGTAAAATCCCCAGAAGTGTAGTCATGTTCCCTTCCTTGCATTGGGTCGACGGGAGAGGACATGACAAAAGTCTTGTGGGTTGATCTTCTAATAACTCTAGTAGATTGGTTAAAAAGGATTTCAGAAACACCATAGTACCGTGACAGATAGAGAAGGACTATAGAGTGGAATTCAAGGGATTTAATCAGGTTAAATTAGTTAGATTCACCCTTAACCAGAGCTGTTTATTTTTGGGTAGAAATCACTTTGACTTCCTATGTCCTAGAATTCACAGCCAAAAACAAATAATCAACATTGAAAGTCGAGGACAAACTATGGGGAGGAGCAAGACGAAGACTATTGAAAGAAGTTATGTTGTAGATCAAAACCTGGTTGGTTGAATTTGAGTTTCTACCTCTAAATTGGATTAAAATGGAGGAGTAAAACCCTCTTGCCCAAGGGGGGAAGTCGAGGTGATTCTATTACATTGCGAAAGGTAGATTTACCAGCAATGGAGGAGTTCGGTAGTGCCAAATCCATGGCTAAGCAAGCATAATGAAGATTGGAAATGCAGGAAAAATGGTGGAAAGATCAAATAAGAAAGGCATGACAAATAATCACACAAGTGGAAGAAGAAATAGGGAACGGGGAAAATAGTGAAGAAAATAAAGAGGAGCTACATCAGATGAATAGGAGAGAGGAATTGAATAGCACTAGACTCAGAGAGAATGGGATGGAGGTGTCAAACAACCCAGTAAGAGGAAATTGGGGGGAAGCCCTAGGTAGGAGGTAGGATAATGAAAACCAATTGCAAAGCAATGAAGTGCCATATCAATCACCATAATCTTCCCTAGACTTAGAAGAGGATCATCAAGAATGATCAGGACTTGCATAAAATAGAAGTACTCTAGAAAGCGAACCCCCCATTTTCGTGAAAGTAAGCACCATAAGAAATAGACACAACACTCCCCTAACTGACCCCTAGGCGCACTTGCAAAATATGGTAACAAACTCTCAAATTTTTTGTTTTACCATTGCGTGACATATTTAGATGAATAGTAGTACCAGTAGTTCTCAAAGAAGTTATTTAATAGGAGGAAGTAGTAGTAGTTCCTAGCATCCTAGTAGCAACATTGTAGAACAACGAGGACCCCAAGGGTTTGTATTAGTAGCAACTCCAACCGTAGCGATGGCAAGGGTACCAACAAGCTTGTGAATTTTGGCGGAATGGTGGAGAGGATGATACAACTCAACATTGGTTTCTTTGTGAACCAATATGGAACACTAGTATGACCCTAGTGACATCCAAGTTGGCATAATTTCAGACAACCCTTAGTGGAAGGGATTTACAATGGTACATGAGGTTGATCGAGAGTCAAGGTACAAACAACGCCAGCCCCTAGTTTGGCAGAAACAAAGAAATTGTTTCTAAACAAATTTGCACAACCAAATCCTAAATAACAAGGTGTTGTGGAATTAAGGGAAATCTGACAAATGCACAGAGAATCATCCTGGGCATATGCACGACGGTTTAGGGATGTGCTAACTAAACTAAAATATCTAGCCCATGAATCCCATCACAAGGAGTGGTTTATTCAAGGTTTGCTACCAGTGACAAGGATACCCCTATATCAATAAGTACTAGACTCACCCATAACTGCATTAGAGCAAGCAATGAAGATTGAAGCTATGGCCAATTATCTAGACTCAATGGGAGTTGGAACTTCATCATCTTCTAATGAATTGTCACATTTGCATAATAAGCTAGCAGAAATAACTGAGAGACTCCAGGATCTGAATATACCAAAAGTGCAACGACTGCGGGTATAGTGTACCGGTTGCATGACAGAAGGACATCATGCTTTGGAATGTCCTCGGATAAGAGGGGGACAAGTTTCGCAGTGTGGATAGTTCAATACAGGTTCAAGTGCAACAATTGCGTAGGTTGATGCAGCAAACCCATTCCATTCCATAGGCCAACCATCATATCCAAAGCCACCAAGTGCTTCTCCCAATGACTTCTGTGAGATATGCAAATCATTCAATGATCCACCGTGACTTTGTCTGTTCCTCCAGAAGTACTCTTCGGTACCCAACATGGTCTACTATGAATTCTGTGGACCTACTATACATAGCACTGAAAAATGGAGATCTTTGGATGCAATGACAGAGAGTCTAGATCATTCTATATTTTGGGTAGTTGACCAACCCCCAGGAACATGAGGAGGGGGTCATGGAAGAGGATTTTGAGCTAGATGAGGAGGAGTTTTTACAGGACCGCTGGGATGCTACAACTATAATGAAATTGGCCACATTGTTCGCAATTTTCCTTTTCCCAAAAAACCATGGTGTACTTATTACCGCACTAAGACTAACACTGTGGAGGGATGTCTTGAGCTCATTGCTAAATGGGAAGATTGGGCAAGAAGACTGAAATTTTTTATCAATTTTGAACCACGAGAAGACCGAACTGCAACAGGCTTTGTTTTCACCTAGGAAGGTGCTAAAATAAGATCCAATCATCAATGATTAAATTTCCTAGTAATTAGGAAGGCAACACCTAAGAGGACTGAGTATATACCAATTCAATAGAAGACGATATATAGGGAGGCCAATGACATGTTTGGTCGAATACCAACTCCTATAGACCGAGAGAGTACAATACCATCCCACTAGGTCAAGCTGGATCACACAAAGCTGAGGGCGAGGGATTCAATACTGAAAAAGCAAAAGACTTTGTTTCCTTATGATTTCACTTAGTACGTCAAAGACATTCTAGAAGATGAGAAAGCCACCCAAAAGTTGCGAGATAGGATTCACAATGTATATAATGTTGCGGAAATAGATGGAGAAATATGCGCCATACTTCTAGAAAGAAATCTATAGTTGGTACGACAAATGTGAAGAAAGAGGACTAGCCGAGAATTCCATTTGGATGCACAAGTACACGGCTATGATATTAAGAATACAATGCTAGACTTAGGTTCTGGTGTGAACATTTTTTTGAAGAAGTCATGGGAAACAATGGGTTCCCCAACTCTTGTATATTCTCCCATTCAACTATGTATGAAAAATCAATAGTGTATTTTCCCCATTGGTTTCCTAGAGAATGATGAAGTAGATTTTGGGGGTGCCAAAACCACCATAGATTTTGAAGTAATTGAGATCATGGGTGAGACGTATCCTTATCCAACACTACTTGAAATTGAATGGGCCTACAAAAACTATAGGATAATTGATTTGAATAACAAAACAATGACCTTTGAGGTTGATGGCATGAAGGTAACACAACCCCTGGATCTACATCAAGGTCCATGCTACACAAAACCAATCCAAGAAAATATGGAATGGGATGTTTTGGATGAAATTTATTCTTTAACTGTGGGATAAAGAGATGACTATGTGAATCCTACTACATAAGGCTTAGTAAACCGGAGAAGTATCTAATCCTTTGACAGTGATTTTGAAGAAGCCCAGGATAATTGGAAAAATTGGCATCATGAGCTCTCATCCAAGCATTGCACAATGGTAAAATTGGTTCGCTAGTTAGCATAGAAGCAAATAATACTCCCACATATGATGGTAGTAGTGGCTTGGACACATTCCTATAGGAAATGGAATCTTTAGTGGATGAAGAATATCGTATGGATGTCTTAGACATAGCCCTCAGAGGGACTCCCACAATATGGTGAGCAATGCACAAAGATGATTTTCTTGATTGGGACACAACCCAGTTAACCCTGATGATCATATTCAAACCATCTTTGCATGCTAACATGGTGGAATAAATCTACATGGGGGAGACCAATCCACACCAACATATTGATAGATGTGAACATCAATGGGATTCAGGAGGCTTACAACCACAATTTTGCATGCATCAATTATTTCATGAGCTTGGACTTATCCCAAAATCCTGGTATCTACATGAAGAAAGAAGGAGATAGACTGATTGCTGGAAGAAGCTGCGTGCTAATTTCTATCAAGATTTTTCTTTCTCTACAATAGGTGGCACAATAACATAAGCCTTAACATCCATTGAGGGTGTAATATTTATTGATCAATTGTGGAAGGTGTGCCACTCCTATGTTTTCCCCGCACATGAAGAATTGGCGAGCCTCCACTTTTCCATCCCTGAAATGAGACAACCTCTCTATTGTGCAAAGGTAGACCAAGACAATCCAGAGCCAAATGAACTAGAATATTGGAGACATCTAACCTTCTAGGAGTTGGAAGGCGCTCAGTAATCCCAATAGACTAAACCAAAATACAGTAGAGCAATCTATACACAACCTTTGCAATTAAATAAAATCAACATTGGTACTGAAGACAAACCAAAGATGAAAACTATTGGGGACTATTGGGATGATTAAACAGTATCTTAGGTTTCATCTCTATTAAAAGAATATGAAGACTTGTTTCCACAAAGCTTCACAGAGCTGAAAGGAATCTAAGGAGACCTCGGTGAGATGAAGATTGCACTCAAACCAAACGTAAATCCTATAAAGCATCGATCGTATCGACTGAATCCTCGAATAAAGGAAAAGGTGAAAAATGAGATTGACTGTATGTTGGGTGCAGGCTTGATTTTTCTAGTTGATGAATCTAATGGATCAGACCCATTGTGATTTAGAGCAAGAAGGATATAGAGTACATCTGAATTTGTGTTGACTATTGCATCCTGAATGTTGTGTGCATCCATGACCCACTCCCCACACCGTCCAGTGATGAATTCCTAGATCAAGTGGCAGGGAATGAAACGTACTCCTTTATTGATGGATTCTCGAGCTACAATCATGTTAGGATCGTGGAAGAAGATAAGAAGGAATACATTTACCACTAAATGGGGATCATTTTCATACAATGTCATGCCATTTGGACTTAAGAATGCACCAACTGTATTTTCACAGATAATGACTGCATCTTTTCGCGAGTTCCTCCACAAGTTCTTAGAAGTTTATCTGGATGACTAGATAGTTTTATAGTCCGCTCAAAGACCATGTTGCTCTGCTTCGGCTTATGTTGGATCATTGTAGATAGATGGGGATTTCTTTGAATATATGGAAATGCACATTATGTGTCCCTTTTTTCAACTTGCTCGGACATATTGTGTGTAAAGATGACGTACTGCTGGACCTTGCAAAAATTGCAGCTATTGTGAATCTACAGGCCCCCTACGATGGCACAACAATTGTGATCCACTCTGGGTCATATAAGGTACTATAGAAGATTCGTCGCAACTACGCGTCCATCATTGCACCATTGGAGAAGCGGTTGAAAAAAGATGAGACTTTCAAATGGAACGAAGATTGTTATAAAGCACTCAACACGTTAAATGAAAGAATGCTAAATGCCCCAATCCTAGCATTTCCTAACTAGAAAAATGACTTCCATGTTCATGTTTATGCATCAGGAATCGCTCTTGGCGCTATACTGACCTAGCCCAAAGAAGGTGAGATGGACCACCCAGTCTATTTTTCCACTAGAAAACTATCGCAAACAGAGCACAACTATATGACAATAGAGCGAGAAGGATTGTCCTCTTATTTCATTTTATTTTCAGATTATCTTGAGTATGGTGAAAAAAATCAAGACCAAGGGGCATAACCCACTCGTTGAAGCACTATATCTCTTGCATGTTATTATGGTTCTTTCCTGCAAATGTTTTCATGGAATCTTATTGAATGAATAGAAGGATCTTTGCTTACCTTGCCCCTTTATTTTAAAGTTTATCTCAATATATTTGTCAATGAATGATGCACTTTTGATCTATGCATTGCAAAAGTTCCGCCATTACTTATTGTGAGGACTTTTCAAGTTCTTCATGGATCACTCCATCTTGAAGTATCTGGTCAACAAGCCAGTCTTAGAAGGAAGAATCTTTAGATGGTTACTTATGTTTCAGGAGTTTTCTTTTAAGGTCATAGTGAAGCCTAGGAAACACAATCATCGACCTGATCAACTCTCTCACATAGAATCAAGCGAAGCTGATGGACCGATGGATGACCAGATACTAGATGCAACATTATTTAGGGTGGAAGTTGTTCCAGATCATCTAGAAGAGATCACATTATTTATTACCACAGGAAAATCCCTAGATGATTGTTCCCCAATACAAAAGAGGCACTTAGTTGTAAGAGCTATGGAATATCAGTTAATTGCAGAACAATTATATAAACTAGGGATCAATGGCATCTTGTGTAGATGTGTATTAGATCATGAACGTGAAAGAATTTTGTGGGAATTCCATGCTAGAGTTGCAGGAGGACATGTTAGCAGAAAAGCAGCAATAAGGAAGGTACCCCAAGCAACACTGCAGTGTCCTACAGTCTTCAAAGATGTTAAGGAATATGCCTGGAAATGTGACATTTGTCAACATGTTGGTCAACCATCCTGATGAGATGAACTCCCATTACATCCAATCTTAGCACTGCAACCATTTGAGAAATGGGGAAATCGACTTCGTGGGACCCATCAACCCACTACTAAAGCATTCAAAATCCCGTTATATTATCATTGCAACATATTATTTAACCAAGTGGGTAGCAACCACACCAGTCCGAGACTGTTCCGCAGAGACAATTGAACAATTCATCTATGAAAACATTATTACTCAGTTTGGGGTGCCCAAGAATTCTTACAAGTGATCAAGGGAAGCATTTTATGAACAATACTATTGAAGAATTGACAACTAAATTTTTGATTCAGCATCATAAAAGAAATCCATACCACCCTCAAGCAAATGGCATGGTGGAAGCATCATAACAAGATTTTGGAAAATGGGCTAACAAAAGTCTGTTGCACAAACATGGATGATTGGGATGAGTGGATTACAACTATATTGTGGGATTATAGGACTACCGCTAAGAAGCTTCACAAGAAGACTCCATTCTAGTTGGTCTATGGCAGAGAAGCAGTCATTCCCGCAAAATTTGTAGTCCCCAAGTCTGTACATTGCACATGCAACACATATGACTGAAGAAGAATCAACTGCGGAACAACTGGAAGAACTAATGAAAATGGAAGAATCCCAGTTTATGGAAAAATATCATGCAACGATAGAAAAAGGGTGACAAAATGCATGGAACGATCACCATATCAAGCAAAAACAATTTAGCAAAGGTGTCAAAGAACTACTGTATGACAACAATTTTATGAAGCATTCAATAAAACTACAAATGCATTGGTTAGGACCATTCATTGTTGCGAAAATAAAGGATTTGGGTGTTGTGAAAATTGCGCAACTAGATGGTGTATTACATCTAGGATGGGTGAATGACACACGCATGAAGCCTTATGTCTCTACTCAGTAATTTTGCAAGACGCCACTCCTATTTTCGAGAGTGAGTTGGTTAAGAGTTAGGATTTCTTTTTCAGTCCAGTGATTTTTCTTTTTTCATCCTTTAGTTGGTTGCCGCATTTAGTTCATTTGTCACTTTGTCCTTCACCATTATGGTCGGGGAGGGGCCCAAAGTTCAAATAAGTTAGCGTACGTGACATGTTTTTGTAGTACAATTGTCGTATTCATCAACCGCTGGTCACTCGAGAGACGTCGCAGTCTCTCCAAGTCATTCGATGTGTCATCATTGAATAGTTTGCCCATTTAGCATAGAGAGCAACCCCAACCACCTAGCTATCCTACCCATGTGATCCATCATTCATCATTACCCCCACTCATACACATATTATCCCCAAACTGTTATAGTCGACTTGTGTGATTTCCATCATTGAGATTGTCACCTACCCAAATTTTGAGACTATTTATTTTATTGCAAAAACATTATGTTAAATTATAATTACAAAGTTATGTAATTATGACCAAATCTGGTCAAGGATGATTGTAATGACATATTACTATTATTTAATAAATTAAAACATGAGACAAACACCAAGGGAATTGTTGAATGAGTGTTCACTGACCCACTAGGAGGAATGGAAGCTATTAGAAGGCATGGGACATGTGTCAGTAATTGCACTCCACCACTAGTTGTTGGTTATGGGACAACTACCCCTAAAATTGTGGCATTATCCCCCAGGTGGGTGGAACAGAGCTCTTAGCTCATTAATGACCAGGTTAACCACTAAAAAGGCCTAGGCAGCTTAGAGAAGGCAATTCGAATTGAGTAGGGAGCTCCATAATTATTTTTCTGCAAAAATAATTCCTCAAGTGTGTCAGGTGATCACTGAGAGATTCGAATAGGGAGGCTAAGTGGAAGTGCATTATGAGTCTGCTCAAATTATTCTGAGAAGGAAACCAGAGGTGCTGGTGCAGTTCTCTTTGACTGCTAAGTCTATAGGACTGAATGATCTACTTTGTTGCTGCAAGTTGATAACCTAAAGCTTCTACAGATTCTTCTTCCTAGCGGTTCAGTGAACAGGCTTGGGGGTCCTAAGGCAAGTAGATTGGTTGTCTTCTGGAGTTGGTTGGGTGGAACGGGCTCCTTGGCTGTTTGTTTCTTCTTCTACAGTTCCAGGTTCATATTGTGTTTTTTTTTTTACTTCTGTTATATCATTAAATTAAATAGAAATGCAATGTTTATCTGTTTTTCTCACTTAACCTAAGAGATTATGTTTGAGTTATTGAGTATTTTATTTCTGTAATTTTTACTGATAAGATAAAATTGTAGTATGAATGATGAAATTGAAAAATAGAGTGATGGAGTATAAATCACTTTTCTGCATTTTTCCCCACACAGGTAACAGTGTCGTACTCTAGTACAGAAAGGGTTAAATTAGAGTAGGACAGAATGATCACATGCATAGGATGAAGATAAATGATTAATGACAGTTATAGCATTTCAGTTTATATCCTTGTTTTCAATCTACTTAGATTACTTGAAGCATAAACATAAGTTACTTTTCGTTTCAAACATTTCATTATTCTCTGTTTAGTAATGAATTCGTCTCTAGTTACAACATTAATATTAATACAAAGATCTTCTGCCTAAACCATAGTAATTGGAAGTCGTTTAAATGAACATAATCCTTTACAACTAAATACTTTTATTGTAAAGCAAACATTTTAAACATACATAGATTTTATAAACAACTATTCATATTAATTCTATTTGTCATAGAAATAAGTTTGGATATTATACTAGCAGAAATAGTACCATATATATATTTGCACAGAAAATAAATAGATGCTTTTATTTCAATAAATATATATAAGTATTGCGTGCTCCATTATTTCTTCTGAGAAATATGCCTATCTTCCATTACAGTAATGTATGGACATTGCAAAACCTAGATTTACGAATTCAGTATTTAAATCAATTTCTTTCTATCTCTCAGAGTTTTGAGTATTCCATAAAAATGCATTCCAAATACTATCACTATAAACCCTTATTATGTATTACCTAGGGTTTCATGATTTCATATCATTTCGTATTTGAAAACCAGTTAAATCCATAGAATCATCAATTGCACAGTCTTTTGTTTATGGCCAAAATATTGTGCTCATATAAAAAAATATAGATTCCAACACATCAAATTCAGTACGAGTCTTTCGCTATCCAAACTCATCAACAAATACAGTGGCTGAGGCAGCTAAAAAAAATATTTAGCTACAGCTCAAGGAATAGAGCTCTCAAATATCTTAGCTTCATAAGCAAAACGATGATTACAAGCATTCTTTACACGATTGAAGCTACACTAAAACTCTGGCTACATCTAAACATTGTAAAAACCATTTTGAGTAACTGTCAGCAACCCTTGAGGTTATTACTGAGGCTTACCCGGATAGCTAGTATCCTGGGTTGTAGACGAACACTATCACCGTAGAGGTAGAACCTAATAAATACATGCATTGCAACAGGGGGTTAAATTAAAAACAATTCGAAAACTATGTTCTAGCCAATTTTAGGACGGTTACATTACCTTGCAGAAGCAGCTTTCTTCTTCTCTTCGAGAACTATTTGTAACCGTTTCATCACTCCTTAGCTCCTTGTCGAGTGAAGACCAGACCAGTACACTCAGAACCTAAAACAAGCGTAATACTAAACCCAACCAACGCTTGATAGTTCTCAACTTTTCTCAGTCAGAAACTAGAATCATAGGTCGTGGTATCAAAACCACACTTCATATTCTTAAAACTGTAACTATTTCTACAGTAGGCCAACACCATGAAAAATAAACTCAAGAGAGACGAGTGGGGTGTAGGTTTCAAACCCTGGGGACCCGGAGAGCCTGTCGGCCTCCCTCCCCACACTCTTCCAAGTGAATGAATGCATTAAACGCGAAACTGGGGATATGTTGAGAGTAGGGTTTTTCCAAAAACCAAGGTATCACAAGATCAACGGCCGGATGAAAGCCACCACATTGTTAGGTATACGTACAACCATCGTATTTAAAACCTCATTAAGAACTTAAGTCATTACTGTCGAGGAGAATGCCAACACAGAGCTTAAATCAAGCCAAGTTCTTACCATGTATCATCCAGCTCAACTCTGCTCATATGTCTGAGTATTGGATCGTACCACCATTTCATTATAGTCACGTGAAAGCTAGCCACGAAAGCATCCACTTGGAAATCCACCAAAAGGTTATTTATTG
Organism: Larix kaempferi; assembly: GCA_027924585.1. Lineage (NCBI taxonomy): Eukaryota > Viridiplantae > Streptophyta > Pinopsida > Pinales > Pinaceae > Larix > Larix kaempferi. The sequence goes on from BSBM01000613.1 coordinate 10,110,972, forward strand.
GAAGTGTTAATGACACCACCTTTGAAGTGTGAACCTGCCAACGCATACTTCAAGGAGTTATTACATCCATTATCAACTATCAATGCTAAGTATAATGCCTTATAGGATAGGTCTTATGGTTCAACCTAACATTTTATAATATCCCCATTTTGACCCTTATAATATTTTGGGCTATAATGTAAATATTGTATGCATATTATGTACGGTTCCTAGCATGGAGCTCAAGGCCAAAGCCCGCTAGTGAACACTCGACCTTGAAGAGACAAGTATTGGATATTATGCTACCCCTGTGCTAGTGAGCCATGGGAATCGTAAATATGCATTTTAATATAAATTCCCACAACTAGCTATGGAATGCAACAAAAGATGGGGGCATGATGTTTACAAGGAATTGGGAGGGAAAAATTCAAACCCTTGAACCAATCAAGTCAAGCCAAGTGTCAGTGAGAGAACCCATGAACCCTCAACTACCCATGTTGACTTTTGTGCCTAATCATTCATTTCTCTCAAGAGTTGGTTGAGGTAGTTAATGCCTTGGGGAATGGAGAGGTATGGCTGTCCAAATTCAAGTATGGTCAAGCCAACCCTTCCTAGAATTTCGTGTTTGGCTTCTTGGGCAAGAAAGGAGCCACGAAATTGCCCCCAAAGCCATTATTCATCCATCAGTTTTGATCTCCCACGAGTTTTGAGCTACCTGGGCGTTTTCCTCCATGGATCTCCCGTGTTTTCCTTCATTTTCATAGCTGGGAAGGGCGTTTTTGTTGTGGCTAACAGTGGGGAAGAAGGGGAAACGATTTGGGGTTTTATTAAGGCCGTTTTGGCCCACTGAATGCTCATACATCTGTGGGAGAAATTGGTTTTCTTCCATGGGGTTGATTCCCTCTTCCCACAATCCATTTTGGGTGTGCCACGAATTTGGGAAAAACCCATAAACCCTATTATGTGAATCCCATTGTTGAAATGTGTATCCATGCCCAGTTTTGAGTTGCTGTGTGTAAAATAATGTTGGGGTTGAGATGGGTATTCATTGTTTTGGGTTGTACTGAGCTTGAGAGTCCCCTTTTCCCTTATAGATATCATGCCTAACTCGGGGGTGGTCTCTGAGTGCTGAAATAATACAGGCTGGGTAGAGACCTACGGTTGGGTGGAACGTTGCAGCGACATAGCTAGTTGCTTGGGACAACATTACAGTGAGATAAGTATATTCTCTTATGTGTATTTACTTATGCATTATTTTAATTAATTGTGGACTGTTTTTAATATGTTGAATGCATGTGAAATGTGTGTGGATGATATTTATTCCGCTGTGCATGTTTGCTTGATTAGCATATGCACACATATGCATTTTATTTGTAATGCAATTGCTTATATTTATATGAGTCGTGAATGTTAAAATGGGCTAAGTTATATAAAAGCCCAGATTTTGGATATCATGTTCCCTTCCTTGCGTTAATAGATGGGAGGGGGGGTGTGACAGAATGGTATCAGAGCTGCTGGTTGCAGCATTGGGCCTTCATGGGCTACCTATCACAGTTGTAGAGGTAAGTATGCCTCTTGTCCAGCACTAAACATCAAAAAAGAAGGAAATATTTCAGAAAATTTTTCTAACTGTTTTTGAAAAATTTGAAAATTTTCTAAGTGTTTTGAAATTTTGCCTAAGACTCTGTCGGCAAAAGATAAGCCAGAAAACGCCGAAACAGGAAGCGATTTTAAGCTTAAAAGTTGCGACGCAGCGGCAACTTGAGGCTTAAAATTTGTGACGCGGCAGCAATTTTAGGCTTAAAAGTTGCGACGCGGTGGCGATTTTAAGCTTAGAATTTGCGACGCGACGGCAATTTTAGGCTTAAAAGTTGCGACGCGGCGACTAAGTTAGGCTTAAATGTTGCAACACGGTCGACGATTTTAGGCTTAAAATCTGCGACGTGGTTGACGATTTTAGGCTTAAAATCTGCGACGGTCGACGGAAATTAAGTCAAAAATTTGCGACGCGGGCGCAACAACGAAGGCTTGCTGGCGGTGAAGATAAGGCTAGGACCGCCGCAACGGTCGCAGAAGTTAAGGTTAAAATCTGCGACGGTTGGCGGCGACACTGGTGAAATGGTCGCAAAAGTTAGGGTTAAAACCTGCGATGTGACGACAATGTTAGGGTTAATTCCAATGCCAAGGTCGGCAGAGTTAAGGTTAAGACCAGCGACGGTCGCAGAGGTTGAGCCGCGACCAGCGATGGGAGGAGCAAAAAAAAAAAAAAAAAGAGTATAGAGCCCAAAACTTGATTTTTGGGTAGAAGAAGCAGTCGGGCTCAGAATGGGATGATTCCTGTGAGACTCGGAGGCCATTAACGAAGGCCATGAAAGAACCAGAGAGGGTCCTGAACTCATCATGCTCCAATTTGACAGAAAATGGAGAATAGTGACTTTTGTAAGACGGTGTCCCGAGGCTTGACGGAAGGTCGGATTGAGCTGAAATTGATATGGCGCAGTCATGGAGTAGGCACAGTGTTTAAGTTTGGAATCTTGGAGACGAAACTCCAAAGGATGTGGAGTTGGGGTGAACCAGAAGGCCAAAAAGCACTGTTCCGGGGCACTTTTTCGGGATTTTGAAAAGCTTGTGGACAATAAAAGTGACCCCTAGATGTTGGAATAATTTCTTTTACTTAACTAGACATTTCATCTTCTCATTAAGACAGACAGTTTCCGTTAGACGAAGATTTTCCAGAAATGCATAGATTGGGAGATAGTCATTTTTGGCCAAATTTTGAGATTTTGGGGGAAAAGTGAAAAGTAGCCAAACCCCAAATTTTATAGAAGTTGACTGGTGCATCAAAACATGGATCCGAAGGTTGCTGAGTGTTCCTTGTTATATGGACTATCTTTTCCCGGTAGATAAGTTTTCATGATTCTTCTTAGATTTTCTTCTACAAGCAGCTGAAGTTGGCCTTTCAGAACAAATTGCAGCTATGTAAAAGTGCAGAAATTTGGGCAAAATTTGAATTTTTGGAAGAATGTAAATTCCATGTCCTGGATCGGAATGGAGCACAGGGATAGGCATTGGAAAGCTTGTCTAGAGGAGAATAGGGATGCATGACCAGAATGTGAATGAGGTCCACATATACCATAGATATTTGGTACAGGAGAGTGCCAGTGGCTGTTTTGACAAAAAAAATTGTTGTCAATATGGGCAATTTCTAGAATTGCATGACTGGAAGGAAATCAGACCAACTATGATATGGAAGATGGATTCCATAGTACGATGAGGGGTTAGAAAGGGGGAATTCCTTAACCCCTGTTTTGCTATCGTATTTATAATTATGAAATTGTCATGCATATAAACTATTGCATAGGAATGTTGAAAATGCAGGAGATTACATAGATGAAATGAATATGCACTAGATGGCATATTAACAAACATTGCACAATGCATGTGAAAATGTTTGTGCATGAATATGATATTGAATATTGGTAAAATAGTGAGGTTTTACATATGTAATGAGCCACTTGAGATAATTATGGTGGTTGCTAACAATTAGTTGTGTCCACATTCGTTGTAGGACAAAATACAATCAAAGCATGGCTAAAGAAGTTGATGACGTTTTTGCACGTGACCAAAAACCTTATGAAGAGAGGATGGTGCAACAAATCTGTGATCATGAGGTTGGCAAAAGGACTATGCAACCTTGGTAAGAGGCCAACTGATCAGGTACCATCGAGCGATGTTAATAACATCCAGGGAGGTAATGGTTATTTGTGCTTAATTGCATGAATGATTGAAAGAGGATTTGGTGAGATCCCTTCAACTATGTTTAAACTATGTCGATTTGGTTTGCATGTGGTATTGAGTGTCTGAATGTGAATGTCAACCTGCCAAGTAGGGTAAGGTGTGGGTAAGTGAAGGCAGGAAGCCTTACACCCTATTGTTTCTTAGAAACCTCAATGCATTCGTATGAAATTATATCATACCATTTGAGAATGTTGGTTGTGAGCTTAACAACCAAAGCAAGTGATGAATTATGGTCTTGTTGAAGTGAATGCTATGTGTGGTAATCATGGTTAGGCCATAATATGCTTGAATGCATAGTATTCATGAATTAATGCAAGGTTGTATTGAGGGGATGTGCATTAAAAGATTTTATACAATCTTGTGGATATGCATTGAGTGAATGCGCATTAGAATATTATGTGAGTGATGTAAATGTGCATGCATATGTTGAGATGCATTGTGAGAATGCACGGTTGTGATATACATATATGTTTCAATGCAATTAGATAATAGATGAAATGGTGAACTATTGTTACTTCTGAAACCATTTCATGAGATATTGTGAATGTAGGGGAATGATTGCATGAAGAAGGTAGACACGTTGTTGGGCTGCCAGAGTGCTATGTTGGAAGGATAGAGTTGCATAAAATGAATATGGTTGTGACGTAAGGAATATTGGAGTTTTTATTTAAATTGCATGGATAATGTGACTGTGTCTTGCAATTTTATTATGATAATGATGCATATATAGGTGTATATATATTTCATTGCATTTCAAACGTTAATAGTTGAAGGTGTTTGAATTATTGAGTGTTATAATTCTGAGATCACTTCAGTTACTATTGTGGCAATGAAAAGATTATATGCATAGATACTCACAACATGTTTGGCTAATTGAAGTTCAGATTTCAAGTAGAAAAATCTTATGTATGGCAATGAGGATAAGACCATAGTAAAGATCGGGATTTACCATGTGCGGAAGCCAAAGGTTATGAGAAGGTTCTCATAATTGTAAAATTTAACTTATACATGAAATAGATCTGAAAGTTGCCTGATTTAAGTTTATGAGAATAAACTCACGGTTGCAAATCTAATTTCTGTAGGAAAACAGATTTGTGAATTTCAGATTTGAAATTTTGTTAATAATTGCTAATGACTGTTTGGATTATATAAAGTTGTGTCAGGAGGACATGTTGTAGCTGAATGTTCAGGTATGGTAGCAAGTGTAAAATCATAATGGACAAAGTGATACCACTTATGAGAGCCAAACAATATGAGGATGGCCTCATGGTTAAACCAATCAATTTCTGTAGGAGACACAATTGTAAATTCATGATTGAATTTAATTATTAATGCCATTGATTGGTTATGAAACAGTCATATTTGGAATTTATTGTTGAATGTTGTTGACTTTTTGGCTACTTGATAAGTGTGCCAGGAAGACACATTGTAGGAAGACCATGTGTGATGGCCTACGGAAGCCAACTCCATGGGAAAGACCCCATGCTTTGGAAATGGGTTTCGGGTGAAACGCCATTGTAAATTTTGATAATGTCTCAGCGGAACAACATGTTAGTAAGCAATGTGAGTGAGATAGTAAAATTATGCCAAGAAGGCATGTGTGGATTGTGGAACGTGAAAGTATTGGGGTGGCAACCAGAAGGACTGTTGACTCAGAGAAGGGAGCCCCCATTCTTCGCAAATGAAGAAACGATACGTCTGTAAAGCGGATGAGTATTTTGTAACCCTAACTAAGAATATACATGTCTGGTTATTAGAATATGTTTTATTATTTCATTATTATTCCATACTACTTGAGTATGATTAGGGCCTACATGACTCACATCAGAAAGGGATGCATACCTTTCGGGTGCTGGGTTATGTTAGGGTTGTCAATATTGACTACACCCTAAGGGAATGGACGCATTCCTAGTGTTTCAATACTTGATAGTGAATGTTATGGAATGTGATTAAAATTTTAGAGTGGCAATACTGATGAGCCTGCTTATCCTTCTTGTGCTACCAGCTTACACAGGTGCAATTTGGTATTGCATGTTTAGAGGCAAAGTGAAGAAAGGGTACTCAAGAGGACTATATGAGCAATGGTAACCTTTGTGGAGTGTGAGTGGGTATCATGGGGCCATGATAGCCTGCAGTTAAGAAAGTCACCTAAAGAGTTCCTAAAGGGAACCGCCGATTTGCATAAGAGAAGGAATGTCATCCTTGTGTGGTTGAAGAATTGTTATGTGCATGAAGGGTTGTTGCATGCCTAACAAACCCAGTCGATGCACTGGTTTGGCATTATTTACTTGGCTGTTGTGGAGGTATTAGTGAAAGGTTTTTATATACCTATGGCTCCGTAGTAGAGCTTTAACCTATAAGGGTTGGTGGCGCAATTTCTTTCCATTGATCGATGACCCAGATGGATGTGCTGGCTCGGCAATGGAGAGGGCCAACCAGGTATGGGACTGGTTGGGCACCACAAATGCTTGGTAAACCCAGTTGGCGTGAAGGTGTACTGGTTGGGCATTAAACATCCACCCCATAGGTGATCTAAGGCTTGTAAAGCAGAGAAGGAAACCTGTGGAGTAGCAAGGAACTACCCAATACAGATAAGTATTTGATTTTCATTCATTTTTGGATAATGAAAATTTCATGAACAAGTCTTATGACAGCCAAGATGATGCACTATTGTTTCTTTGTTGGAAACTTTGGTCTTTGCAGGAAAGCAAGAAGCCCTGAAGGCATCCTAGGGATTCATTTGGACACGTGACTGTCCTAGAAAGCTCAGTATGAGCAGCAATGATAAAAATGATGCTAGTGGAAATGTGTGGGAGTCCTAGTAGCCAAAGGTTCTGTCGAAAAACCACGGGGAGGAGATTCCCTGATGGAGAAAATACTTAGACAGACCTTAGACACTAAGTGTCATAGCCAAGAAAGGACAAGTCAAGCATTCACATTAAAGTGAAAGAGGCTAAGGAGCATAGAACCACAGTATTGGAGTGGCTCCGGATTGGAACAAGAATAAGAGGGGGAAACTCTTACTCTTCTCTTTCCTTTTTGACTGATGCATCTTAGAAACAAAAAATTGTTGAATGCATGTCATCACTGAAAGTCTATTGCGTTTATTTGCTTAAAATAAATTGTGAATGCTGAAAAAGCTAATTCCCTGTGAAAGGATGAACATGAATGAGTTCATATGTATGTTGGGCAAGCATGAAAAGTGTGGAAGTCTCATAAATAAAGCATGGACGTTCCATGTCAATTGGGGAAATTAATTGACTAATTTTAATGTTTATATTATGCTTGGCCTAACAAAGAATTGCAATAATGAATTTCACAAGTGAGAAATTGAACGTAATTGGTTGCAGCCGTTACAAAAACAAACAAGTGGTGCTAGCAAGCAAGTGAGGAAAGCTGTGCGCATTGACCATGGCAGTAGACCAAGGGCTATTGGACTTAGCTGAAAGTCTTCTTCAAACAATTTCCAAGACCCAAGAAAATCTTGGAGAGATGCTCAAGCTACAGAAGCAGCAGAATACAATGAACCACAAGGTTTTGCAGGACTCTATTTGTCTGCAAAAAGAGGTAAAAAGTATTCTAGGAGCAATCAGTAAGGGAAAGGAAAGTGGACCAATTATGAAACATTCATCCAACCACCCCATCAGGAAACGTCCAAGGGTGGAAGAGAGCAAGAATGTTGACAAAGGAAAATATAGGCAGTTACCTCCAATAGAATGTTGGGGATGTGGAGGAAGTCACCTCCTCCGTGAATGTCTAGCAAGGGGCAGCAAGAAAAGTGACGGCCATTAGGAGCAATGTGCAGGGGTTCAAGAACCTCAACTTGACATCTCCAATCAATGAAATGTAGGACAGACCTGCCACATTTTGTGAATTTTGGACATATATAAAGCGTGTATTTATTCCTAAGTATTGGAACACCGAGGACAACGTTATTCCAAGGGGGAGGGGAATGTAATATCCCCATTTTGACCCTTATACTATTTTGGGCTATAATGTAAATATTGTATGCATTTTATGTACGGTTCCTAGCGTGGAGCTCAAGGCCAAGGCCCCGCTAGTGAACACTCGACCTTGAAGAGGCAGGTATTGGATATTATGCTACCCGTGTGCTAGTGAGCCATGGGAATTGTAAATATGTTTTTTAATATAAATACCCACAACTAGCTATGGAATGCAACAAGAGATGGGGGCATGATCTTTACAAGGAATTGGGAGGGAAATATTCAAACCTTTGAGCCAATCAAGTCAAGCCAAGTGTCAATGAGAGAATCCATGAACCCTCAACTACCCATGTTGACTTTTGTGCCCAATCATTCATTTCTCCCAAGAGTTGGTCGAGGTAGTTAATGCCTTGGGGAATGGAGAGATATGGCTACCAAATTTGAGTATGGGCAAGCCACCCTTCCTAGAATTTTGTGTTTGGTTTCTTGGGCAAGAAAGGAGCCATGAAATTGCCCCCAAGACATTATTCACCCATCAATTTTGCTCTCCCCGCGAGTTTTGAGCTACTTGGGCGTTTTCCTCCATGGATCTCCTGTGTTTTCCTTCATTTTCGTAGCTGGGAAGGGCGTTTTTGTTGTGGCTAACAGTGGGAAAGAAGGGGAAACAATTTGAGGTTTTATTGAGGCCGTTTTGGCTCACTGAATGCTCATACATATGTGGGAGAAATCAGTTTTCTTCCCTGGGGTTGATTCCCTCTTCCCACAATCTGTTTTGGGTGTGCCACGAATTTGGGAAAAACCCATAGACCCTATTATGTGAATCCCATTGTTGAAATGTGTATCCATGCCCAGTTTTGAGTTGCTATGTGTAAAATAATGTTGGGGTTGAGATGGGTATTCATTGCTTTGGGTTGTGCTGAGCTTGAGAGTCCCATTTTTCCTTGTAGATATCATGCCCAGCTCGGGGGTGGTCTCTGAGTGCTGAAATAATACAGGCTGGGCAGAGACCTATGGTTGGGTGGAACACTGCAACGACATAGCTAGTTGCTTGGGACAACATTACAGTGAGATACATATATTCTCTTATGTGTATTTACTTCTGCACTATTTTAATTAATTGTGGATTGTTTTTAATATGCTGAATGCATGTGAAATGTGTGTGGATGATATTTATTCCGCTGTGCATGTTTGCTTGATTAGCATTTGCACACATATGCATTTTATTTGTAATGCAATTGGTTATATTTATATGAGTCATGGATGTTAAAATGGGCTAAGTTATATAAAAGCCCAGATTTTAGATATCATGTTCCCTTCCTTGGTTAATAGATGGGAAGGGGTGTGACACATTTGCACCAAGATATCATTCCACAAAAACATTACTTTTCACTTATGTTATGAATAAGTATCCATTCGAAATTGTATCAATAATAAAAGTATTATGGTTACATTATTGTCTTTCCACTCCATAGTCCATATATTTGCTTATCCATTTTATTATGAAAGTCACGAATCAAACCTATGTTGGTAAGTGCAGGGTTTGAATATGTAATTGGAAATGGTAAGACAATGCCACCACAATAATTGTTGATGAAGACCAAATAAACGTATTTCTATTATATAGACAAATTCACATAGTAACTATATTATTAGATATAAGTTTTGAACGTTGCTCTTTGAAATAACCTAAGCACAACAAAGTTTTCTTTAGCCAATGGTGAAGAATAAGGAGTTGTAATTGTTCAAAGGTTCATTAATAGTAGTAAGACATTCAAGTATTTTCATTACCCAAACTATCAGTTCAAGACCTATAACTCTCTTTGTGATTGTGGCATGAGAATTATTGAATTAAAATACCTGGAAAAGCTTCAGAGTAGTTAACACTTGCATACACGTAACAAGTCTAGTTTGGTGTCGTAGTTTAATTTAAGTAAAACGCTAGTGGAATTCTCAGACATTTACTTGTTTCTGCACATCATATTCAGAATCTTTAGCTAAGTAAGCCTTAGGGCGAGTCAAGGACACCTTCAGTACACAGAAATGATCAAATTAGTGCTAGAAGCAAAATATATAAATTGGAAATAATGATGATGAGTTATGATAAAATGCATGACTTTAGTAATCACACTAATGTAACTTTTCGACACTTTATAATTCCAGTGCTAAATGAGTATTTCATTAATGTAGGACTGCGTGTTTAATTACTGAAGTTTTGTGTTAGGCTATTAGGAAAACTAACAGCAAATTAGGAAAAATGTTCGGCATTAAATCAGTACCGGAGAATTTAGTATGATGTTGTTACATTTATTATTTCCGCATCAAAATCATAGCAACTAATGCTGCTTTAAAAATTTTAATTTTTTAGTGAATTTTTGGGGTGTTACAGAGATCCCCTCCCCATCAATAGATCCCTGATGCATCATTTCCCATCCAATCCATGCCACACGAAAGGATGTCCCACACATATTCCACATCTATAAATGGATACGTAACATCTTTTTCCTTTCACAAGTCATTATCCCATGTCTCATCTTGCTATAACCATGCAAATAGTCCCACTAACCCTTGTGTTCATTCCTTTGTTGTTGTATGAGTTGCAATCTCTCATAATTTTCCCAATCACTTCCATGCAGAGCACCCCATTGATCGCTCCCTATTTTAGTTGGTGTTAGATGAACATTTTGAAGCACAACACCTAGAAAGATTTCAAGGCTCACGTTAGATAAACATTTCGAGAAATCAAGATGTTCTTTCAACAAGATTCGACCTTGTTGTTCCTACCACATCTCACTTTGTCAATCCCCTTGCTGCCATGGAGAAATTTTATGGGAGTTTGAGAGAGTGATGCCTCACAAGCCAAGACACATTTGCTAACTTTGTTGGTATCAGTTCCCATGCTTCATCTTCGTTTCTTTGTCTCCTTGATGCTCAAAAGATCATCCCCGAAACCCTAGTCTTTTCTTAAATAGAATGACAACAGGTTTCCATCTACAATGGATTCCTCGTGAATGAAGATTTTAAAGACGAAATATCATTTCGTGAATCTGTTTCCTAGAACGCCACAACCAAGCCACAACCAGGCGGGGCATAATATTTCTTGCAGGTATTTTTCCTCGATGCAGTACATGGTAATTGTCTTCGATATTACTAATACAGAGGCTAAATACCAATGTTGTTCAGTACCAGAGTTGACTGCTTCGTCTGAAGGAACAATAATATAAGATGCAAAAGGATCAATAATGCAATAGAGTTTACTTGAGGGTGAGTCAACCTTTGTGGTTGGGGCTTGTTGGCTCCTTCATTTTTGGAGAAAATCAGAAAAAAAGTGGATGAAGAGAAGAGCAAGGAAGGAAGTGTGAAAAGTTGTAGAAAAGAGGTAATGGAAGAAACAACTTTTGGACCTACTCCACAAGTATAAAAGGAAGCAGAGGGTAAGTGAAAGAGGAGAAGAAAGAAGAGACCAGAAGAGCATCCAAGCATATGAAGTTCAGAGACAACTGAAGATAGAGATACTCAGATCTACAATAGAAGTTATGTATCTAGGTTTTGAGTTTCATTTGTATGAGGGGATATCTCGTGACGGGTAATTCCATGGTGAATGTAAGGCCTCAGAGCCATGATGTAATCTACTATAATGATGAACATTTTCCATAATAAGAGATATCGTTGGGCTCCTTAAATTTTTTTGTTTTGTCTATCTCTGATGTGTTTGATTATGTTTACTATTATGCTTAAATGGATGATATATTTGAATAAGTGATGTTGTGATGTGTTCAAATATATGATATTGTGTTAAATGTTGTCGCGATATGAATGATAAAACCCCCACAATTGCATCCATACAATAAACTATTCCCAGTCTTATGTCGGTCTTGGTTGTGCTTCGGGTGAGACCTCCCCCCTTAAGGGGATTGAAAATGCCATCACACTAGACTACAACGACGCCCTTTTGTTGGCCTATGCGCAAGAACCTCGTTCTCAATTTTGAATTTTGCACCAACAAACAAGGTCAAAGTTCTAAGGGATTTTTGATGCCGAGGCCAAAATCTGTTCACACTGAGTTTTTCTTTCAAAGAATAATTACAATCAAAGTAGCATGGACATGAATATTTAAAAAAAAGGGAATTTCAAACAATCTATTTGTGTTTACCATATGAATTTTTCTAATGTTAAATTCATATGAAGTTGAATGTTGTTTTTATTGTATCTCTACTAAGTGAACAAATTGTAAGACCCACCAACGTATTTAGTTTTCACTTGTGAGCAACACCCACATATTAGTTTTTCTAATTGATTTCACAAGTGGTTACGAACCCTGGGTTCCAAAGACATGTATAAGCCATCTTACATTGTTCATTATTATGTATTTTGGTTAAATTTGTGATTCGGTAATATATTGTTTTTAACATCAAATGAACTTGCTTCGTATAATGTCATTACAGAAAATAGTTGTACCTTGTTTTTTTTTCCAAAGAGAAAAGATCACAGCTCAAATTTTATTAAAATCGAACCATATTGTTCATGGGCATTGAAGCCATACATTTAAACTGCTATTGACTACCATTTCTGGCCCATCTGCTTGACTACATGATATTTCTTCCCTTCTTCTATATTGTGTATACAAAAAAGTTATGTGTGTCTACAAGTTATTTGCACAAATAGAGGAGTTTGTTTTCACATCCAACCACAATCCTATTGGTCCATTAACATGGGCTGATAATAGTTACACCTTGTTAATATGTAATACATTCACATTTATTATTATTTATTATATGGTGCATGCAATAAGAAGTTTCATTTTTCATACCAAATTAACTTGCTTCATATAATGCCATTATAGAAAATAGTTGCACCTTGTTAATATGTAATACAATCACATTTTTTATTATTATTATATGGTGCATGCAATGAGAAGTTTCTTGAAATTGAGCCATCAAAAAGTTGGATAAAAAACATAGCTAAATTCAACTCAATCAAGTGTGGACATATGGAATATGGTTCCAACTATTAATACGACACATTTTGTTGAAGAATTAATGATAAATTTCAATGGAAATGCTGATCATTCTTATTATATTTAGGCAAGAATTTTGTTGTACCGAAGTACACATCATAAATCTTATTTTGAAAGTCCCAAGCAATGAATATTTTAAAATGCATCAAATCAAACAAAACTAAAACTATTCACCAACCAAACTCTCACACCAATGATTTTTTCAAAACCACTTGAAATTTGCCATTACAAAGAATTTAATAATATGAAAGAAATGGTTCAAATTTGTAATAATAGAATCCTTAGAATCCTTAGTGTATATCCAACAAATGAATCATTACTCAACAAATGTATCCAACCATATCCCTTTTTTAAAAGATTTACATCTATTCTTCCCTTTTTAGTTTGTAAGGTAAAATTAAGATTTCAATTTTTTTGAAAAATAATTTTTACTCAACATTTCTTGCACAGGTCAAACACCTTTAGAAGCACTGTAACTCATTCAAATTTGATAATAATTATAACTCATTCAAATTTGATGACTACATCTTTTAAACATTAACATTTTTTGGGTAGGTCAAAACCCTTTAAAAGAACCATAACCATAACGCATTCAAATTTGATGACTACATCTTTTAAACATTCAGATATTTGTATCTCGATTTATTAGACACATACAACATAAACCCTTAAAGTACGAGTAAAAATACCTTTTCATTTAAGATTTGATTTAACAACTATCTAGAAACATAACTTCAACAATACACAAACCACAATTATACAACATTTTAATATTTATATATATAATGTGTATGAATAATTATAAATGGAGCAGTCTATTTATTCTATGTATAGTGGGTTTTGGTCGAATTCGTAATTTTTTTTGGTAAGATCTAAATTTCAAAGTGTTTAAATTGTGTTTTTGAATCCATAAATAGATTCAACACCCATACCCAAATTATGCAATTTTCATAATTAATATATGTGATTTTAAAAACTATAATCCCTTATATATAAAAAAAAAAGTCACCATGTCATAACTATATTAGTGTTTAATTAATTTCATTATACAAACGAGGGATGCAATGTATTGGTAGGTAAGATGATTTGAAGAAGTGAAACTTCTTCATCAATTTATGTTTAATCTATGCACATATTATGTATTCATTGACTTTAAAAGTAAAGGTTTTGAAAGCTTATATTAAATAATATTTTATATTAAATATAGTTATAATAATTATATGTTTTTGAATTGTTTTTATAATAAAAATTATTTGTATTTTTAAATTTAATGTATTTAATTAATTCAATATATAATAGGAGTAGTCTAAATATTCTACGTTTTCAACTTTTTTTGAACATAGCATAATTTTATTTGTATTATATATTAGTTATGGAAATTACATAATTTGGATTCTACAATATTTTGTTTTTGATTTTACAAAAAAAATACGGATTTGACCAAAACCCACCGTAAAGTTGAAAACCTAGAATAAATAAACTACTCCATACATAATATAGTTATTTAATTAATATCAATACATAATATAGTTATACACCAATTATGTTAAATTTTTTAAATCAATATATATTTTAAAGCTTGAAATAGAAAACAAATTTTTGTATATAAGTTGTTTTAGTTTTCTATTTTTAAAAGGTCATTTACAAGTTAATGATAAATTGGATAAATTTAGAAAATGTGAAGATTCCATATAAGTTTATGTTATGGAATAAGAAATTTCATACTTTTTTTTTTCCTGGGAAAATGTCCATAATTTTATTTCAAAAAGATGATTAAAATTACATATTGCAGATGTAGTGAGATCAACAAGGATCCCTACATTTTCACATATTGTCTCATATATGCAGAAAAACAGCCAATAATGAGCTGAACCAAAAGAAAGAGAAAACTAGACAAAAAATAGAACAAATATATCATGAACAGTGGTGAAAGTGGGGCCACCGGTTTCAGGTTTGGTCCCTGAAACCGCCGCCGCCACCACTGGATCGTGTAGACCCAATGGGTCGCCGCGCAAAGGCGCCGCCCTCTCTCCATACTCAGAAATATCCATCACGCTCCTGAAAGCAAAACGCAGGCCCAGCCATAGAGAGATGGCGAGATTTCGGACATTTCTTTCCAAAGAAGCAATCAGGGTTTCCGACCTTCGTTTTCTCTTGGAACCCTCGAGAACCCTCTCACTAGCCGCTTCAGGTCTGCCTGAATTGCAGAGCCGTAGCTGTTAGCAACTCTGTGCGATACTACCAGGACGGTTGACACCTCCTGATGTTGGAGCAGACTTGCGTGCAGCTAGCGAGCTGCTTCCTGGGAGCTTTTCCTCCAGTAGATACGAGCCCTCTGCTTCGTAATGTCAAAGATGATCTACTGTGCAGAAAAGTCGCACGCCGTTCTTGAAAAGAAACCCAAAATAATGCCACAAGAAAACCTGGTTTGATGCTCGACGAAGCTTGAACGAGGTATGGCGCCATCAGCTGTCAACTGACGGCTCATTCAAGACCCAAAACCAAACCCTTAGACATGAAATCATGCCCAAAAGAAGGGTCTTCCGGCATTTTGGAAACGAGAGAGCCAGCATTGGATCTCGCTTGAATCGACCCAGTGCCGTCGTAGTTCAGGCCACTCGTCTGCGACCTCCCCGACTTTAACCTGTCTCCTGAAACGATCTTGGCTTTCGAAGGTGGGGTTCCCGGGTCGGAACCAACTGAAATGCGCGCAGGGCTTGTTATGGAGTCCGGGAAGACGTTGATCTTGTTGACGGAGAACCTGGCCACCAAGATTCAGCATAAAAGCGAAATCCTCAACAGCAGAAACAGTAGATCCAAGTTTGTGGACAAGCATCAAACTCTGGATCTCCCAAATCGGCGAACCCAGCAACTACTGTTGAAGAAAAACGGCCAGAAGAAACCAGGGCACCGCCGAAGCCGCGTCCCAGACCAAGAGCCCCTGCGATTCCACCACCGCCCGCCGTCCATTAGAATCCTGCAAAGAAAACACATGGAAGGAGGGGCGGCTGGGCCAAGCCCTGGCCGCCCAAGCTTCGCTCCAAGAACCCTCAACACCCTTTCATCAAGATCCCTCAAGAAATTTCATACTACTCTTAAAATGAAATTAGTTTAAATATTATAAGATTTAGATTTTTTCATTATCATCATGGAATTGAGTTATATTATTTTTTGTTAAGTGTAATTTTTCATTATTTAAATTGCTATTTTTAATGCTTAAATTGATTCAACTTTCTCAAATATCTTTAATATTGTACAATCTTAATAACTTATATTTACAATTCCAACAATTATTTTTTTACTAAATTTTAAATAAAAATGATAAAAAAATATCACTAAAAAAACCTAATGATAACATATTTAGACTAATGCCTTAAAATGTATAACTTCACTTCCTACCCATCTTTCTCAAAAACAAACAAAAAACAAACACTTTTCAACTTTAAAACATTTCACCGAAATTGAACTTTAAAAATCTTTAATATTCAACTTTTATTAAATAACCTACCATAATAAAATAAAAATGCATACTTTCATCCCTACCCCACGTCCACTAAAATTCAACTCTAACATATATTCTTATTAATCAACTTGGATCCTTTTTGGGCGATCGCTTTCAAAAATATTTCTTTTCATAAACCATAATCCCCTTAATATTTTATGCCATCAATTTCAAAATGTAGAAAATAAAGTCCCCTGCTTTCCACTTTATCATATTCTCACTGCACCGTCAGTCGCCGTCAGCCCGACTTGGAGTCCACATACTCCGAAGTATCCACATGGAAAAGCAGCAGAAGGATAACTAAAACACTACATTTTTTCGACGAATTTTTGATAAAAATCGGTCAAATTTGTTATTGGAAATTGTTATTTTTGTAATTTTATAATTTTAATAATTGTAATTGCTTGTTCTAAATAAATAACTTATTTTAAAATTACTAAACTAAATGTCCTATTTTAAAATTATAGATTATCGAGATTAAATATCGAATTTTAAAATTACTCGACTAAATATCTTATTTTAAAACTACCCAGATCATCGAAATTACGATTTAAACCTTTCAAATTGAGATTTCAACTATTTTTACTCTGCCAAATTCCAACGAGTTGGAAACGTTTTAGTTAGCGTTTATACTGCACAAGCGACAAAAGCATTTTTCATCGGGTTAAATAAACCGCATATTCCGGTTAACTTGACCATAGGTGGACGTGGACTACACTAAGAAAAAAAAAAAATAATGATAAATCCACGGTCTATTCACAGACAAAGCCGGAATTAAAGATTTGATCAGCGCATTCGCGTTCTTTACAGGCAAGGAAGCATGGAATTTTACTTTAATTTGTCATAAAACATGAGTTAAGTAATTCACAGTGGAGCTGAGTGCAGAGGGAGAGCTATGAAACAAGTGAAATGCGAGCAAAATCGAGAGTGATTGGAAGAATTCAAGAAGAGTCATGGTGGGTTCTTCTCCGCCTCCATATCGCCGAGCTCCCGGGGCATATCGAGAGAATTACCAGGTTTCTACATTCTCCTTCGGCAGATGCTGTTGCTGTGTGTTGTCGCTCATAGTCATAGTTGCTGTTATTATAGGAGTAATAGCACTGGTGGTGTTCATGGTAGTAAAACCCAAGAAGCCTGAATTTAATTTGCAGAGCGTGACAGTGGATTCGCTCCAGACGGAGCCCCCACTCGGCAGTGCTTTAACCAGTATGGAAGTCTTTTTGACATTGAAAATAACCATGGCTTTCACTGCTCTGAACCCAAACAAGGTGGGAATCAAGTACAGTGGCAGCAATTTCTATGTCATGTATAGGGATATGCGTCTCGGGGTGGCCATGGTTCCCCCCTTCTACCAGCCCTCGTACAGTAACACCACTGTGCAGACGGAGTTGGTGGTGACCAGGGTCAATATACTGCAGGTTGCCGCGCAGGAATTGATCAGAGATGCCACGGTCAATGATCGAGTCCCGCTGCGTATCGTGGGGGATGTGGGGGCGAGGATACGTGTGCTTCAGTTCAATTCGCCCAAAGTCCAGGTTTGTTCACTGTCTGCATCTCTTTTGCCTTGTATTTTCGATGAAATGAAGTGGGTTTCTGTTCTTTGCTTTGCATTATCAATGAAATGAACTAGGTATCTGTGTTTGACGTGAACAAGGTCTCTGTCACTTGCTTTGCATTTTCAATGAAATGAACAGGGTCTCTGTCGCTTTGCATTTTTTGTTAAAATGAACAGGGTCTATGTCCTTTGCTCTGTATCTTAAATGAAATGAACTGGGTCTATGTTCGTTGGTCTGCATTTTCAGTCAAATGAATTGGGTCTTTTCAGTCCCTTGCTCTGTATTTTCAATCTTATGAACTGAGTATCTGTCCTGTGCTCTGCATTTTCGATGAAATGAACTTGGTCCTTGTAATTTACTTTGTATTTTCAATGACATGAACTGGGTCCCTGTCCGTTGCTCTTTATTTTCAGGGACATGAACTAGGTACCTGTCCTCAGCTCTGTATTCTCAATGACATGAATAGTGTCTCCCGTCCTCTGCTTGCATTTTGAATGAAATGAACTGGGTCCTCATCCTCTGCTCTGTATTCTCGATGAAATGAATTGGATCTCCGTCCTCTGCTCTGTGTTCTCAATGAAATGAATTGAGTCCCTGTTCTTTGCTTTGCATTTTAATTGAACTGAACCGAGTATCTGTCAGTTTTCTGTTTTCGATGAAAGCAATCGGGTCGCCGTTAAGGGACATCAGTTGGTCATAACTTCGCGTTAGATGGCAGAAGTTTTGGTTGACTGAATTTATAGATCTCGTGAACACATACTGTCAGAGTAAACTTATTGAGTCATTAGGCGCTTGGGTTTAAGCAAGGCTAGTCCAGAGTTGAAGAGCCAAGGAGATATTGGTAGTAGATTTCATTATCACTTAGAGGGACTAGAACTAACTTATGGAGGGTCATCAAACCGTGAAAATTAATTGCGTCTCACTTCAGTTTGATTGGCACCAAATGTATTAACTTAGTAACCTTTTCATATTCAAAATATTAACTATAATGGTTAAAAATTTCCTGAGGTCAAGAGTTGCGTCAGCGAATCTCATTCATGTTTAATTTTCCATTACTTGACGCCTTTTTTATTTGTCTGGAATGATATATCTCGTGAACATACATTACTGGAGTACACTTCATTGAATAATTAGGCGCTTCGGTTTTACCAAGGCTAGTCCGGATTTGACGAGCCACGGTGATATTTGTGGTAGATGCCATTAATATGAAGACGGACTAGAACTAAAAACTAATGGAGGGTCATCAAATCGTGAAAATTAATGTGTGTCATGTTTAGTTTGTTTTGACAACAAATACATTCGCTTAACAATCTTTTCATATTCACAATTTAAACTAGAATGTTAAAAAATTACAGAGGTCAACATTGGCTTGCAGGGTTGGTGAAGGTGAGGTTATGTCATTGCCTCCCCCAGGGTTCCAGTCTCTCCAATAACAGGCTCATGCTTGTACTCCTGTGTGTGTCTGTGCTTGTGGAAACGGGTCGTGCCTGTTGGCACCACTATTCATGATATGGAAGGATTTTATCTACATATTTTAGGACTTTTATGGGAATGTTAAACATATGCTATTCTTTCTACTGTAAACGTTTTTTCTACAGCTGCCTGAGATTTCAGACTTCTAATACAAACTTTTGCAGACAACTCAAGCATACAGACCTAAATCTTAACAGATTGCAAGTATTGTTACAGTTAATTGTAACTGTTACCTGTGTCTGAAATTTGGCATGTAATAACCACTGCCCCAGTTTATAACCCAGGTCTTGGAAAACTTACCAGCTCCTGTTCCTGGAAATTATTTTTTGCATTTTCCAAGTATAATTTGTGTTGCCAAGGGAGCTTGGTTTGGTAAGGTTCAAATCCCCCAGAGGCATGTTCCACGTTAATGGGCTAATGCTTGCATAAGTGGGCCACTTGTTGTTAGTGCCAGGTGCATGTCCTTGACAAATTTGGCAGAATAGATCCCCCCCTAGTCACTGCAGCCTAGCCAAAGGATTGATCATGGCTTCTACAAGACTACTTGCTAGTGTTTACTGGAAGCATCAATAAAAAAATTACTGCGTTTGTAGATTCCTGCCCAAAAAAATTCAGCCAGATGTCTTAAAATTTTACTGCTTTCTATTCTGGAAATATAATTTTAGGTTGGTAGTTATCATATTTTGACTTGGGCTCAGACATATTGGCCCGTCCTTATCGCCATCAGGATCAGCACCATGGTCCTGAGGTTCAGGGACTGCCTCAATGATTTTAGAAGCGATATGTTGGAAAATCTCTCCAGAAATAGAATGGGGGGCAATAGGACCTAGTCTTTAGATGTCAATTTTCAAGAACAAGAAGTTTAATACATTTGAATATATCAATCGTAAGAGAAGCAGTTTTGCATATTTAAGGTGTATGTATCTGTTCATTGTTTTGACTTTGTTTTCCTTGAATGTTGCTTACTTGTGCAGGTATCTCTTAATTGTGAAATAGTAATAAGCCCTCGACGACGTACATTGACTGATAAACAGTGCGGTGTTGACTCTGTTGATGGAGTGAATTTTTAATCCAAAGACAATTTGTTTTAAAAGTATCACTCTATTGCCATTTCCAACTAGATAACTAACAACTTGACACAGAAACAGCCGGTGTGAATCCATCAAAGGATGAGACTTGGAGACATCATGACAGGTGACATTAGAGCAAACCTTCCTCAATATTGTCATTTATTTGGCCATGATACATCATATTGTGTTTGCACACTTTGGTGACCATTTAGCAGTTACTGTTCATGGGGTTCCATAGCGGCAGCAGAAAGCCAATAAATTTTTGCATATTATGAAGTTCTTGATGTATTGTTCTGTAGTAACAGATGCTGCAAACTAGCATCTGGTATTGCCATATTATTACATTGTTTAGGTATTTTGTGTACTAGCTCCTTATAATCTTTATGAGGTCAAAGCATGCAGATTACATGGCCAGTCTTATAACCATTTGCATGAAAGGGACTGAATCACATATTTATTCCTCTTCCATCCTCAGAACATAAAGATTGTAACAAGTTAACAACTACCAAAAGTGGTTAAGTTGGTTAACTGGAGAGAGATTTGTTCTTTATTCTGCTTCTCTTTCTAAGTTTTGAGTTTTATTGTGTAATATTTGAGCTAATCACATTGTCGTTAGATGTAGAATAAAAAAATGTTTCTAATTTAGAAAATATGAAGCCAACCTGCACTGCATATTTACATACAAATATTAACATCAATACTGCAAGTGTAGCTAATTTGCTTGGGATGCTGCTACTCTGTTTGCAAACTTTAAATTACAATCTCACCATATTAGGAGGTCTGGCTTCTAAAACTAGGTAGCAGAGAGGCCATCAACCATCAGTGCTAAAATTCAGTTAAATTAGATTAAGCGGAATCTTAGCTAAAATGTATGGGCAGGGTGGAGGCACATCTGTTCCCTCTAGTTCTAAATGATTTTGACGAGTGTTTTATTCCGACACATTTGACGAGTGTCAGCTCCAAACAGATCCATAGTTTTTCTGTTCAGAGTTTTCTGCGGTGGTTCATGTCAGGAGCTATGCTGTGTGGGAGCGCCCCCCACCCCCTCGCTCCCGCTCCTGAAGCTTGCTCCCAAAATGCTCCCAGTTTTGGGAGCATGCTCCCAAGGCGCTCCCGAGGTGCTCCCTACCTCTCCTATACTAAAAGCTCCTATACTAGGTTAATCATTTGATGACAATGTTATGGTACCTCCC